>OZ022489.1:13073265-13673265 GCA_963989405.1 Trypoxylon attenuatum | reverse complement strand
ATTCGTACCATAACTTCGAACACGGTACTAATCTCGTTTATATACCAACTACAGCCCATTTCGTCCTAGGTAAACGGTAAAACGCAAATGGAAAGTAAAACGCATACTAGATTTGAATTTCAAGTATACTGATCAATACGTCGATACCGAATTATACCGTGATATATCTCTCTCCGATCACTCTCATTTGAGGAAACTCGAAATCCACGTAGGTGTTAAACGTCGCTACTCAATAAGCCTGGTTATTTCAACCGGAGCTCTCGTTTGAGATTACAGTACAGTACAGCCGCACTTTCGCAAATTGCTACGAGCAGGCAAGTGCACCTAATTATTGTAATTAAAATTATACGATATTACGATGCAAAATTTCTGCCGCGAGAATTACACGTCAGGCATCTAAGCGAAAAACATACTTATACACAGGTGAACTACACTTTCTCCATAGCAAGTGCAAGAGACTGCTGTAGATTCCATACGCCCACAAGCAACTCATTAATTCTTTCGTTTTATCATCGGCATGCCAGGTTAATGCACTTTGCTCGGGACCTCGGATTAATCGATGAAGACGTGCACTATCACCCGACGATCTCTCTTCCGCAAGCGGCACGATTCTGCGCGCACGTTTCATCTCGCAAAAAAACCACGCTTGGTCCTCGATTTACGCGAATCTAGTTTTTATTTCCCTCATTTGTTCTTGCCAATCCAATACTTTTGTTAATCAATTTGACACATTCCAAAATCAACAGGTGCAGTTAACAATTTTTGAAAGAATACGATATTAAGTAAACCTTCTGCTAACTTCTACCGCAATTTTTACTTAAATATATTTCTTTTTATTTTGGTAATCTATGAATTCAGTGACGCGTAGCAATCTAGAAAACGATTTTAGTCGCCAAGTATGGAGGCCTCACGCGAAATAAGATAATAGAAAATCAGGCGGCGTCAAGGAGTACCTAATCATACTCGCGAATAAACCCAACCGTCATTAGCGAGCGACACGCGCAAGATGCATCTACGATGTGCTCAATCTCCTTGACAATCAATCACAACGAGAACTACTGCTCGCTTTCACTGCGAGTATAGTACATACATGTACTCCCTGAATCGTTTGACTAGGCTCTTCGATCCTTACTTTTCGAGTGGCTGTCATTAATTTCGCCTGGTTGGACCGACAGATCAATTACTATCATAATTATTTAATTTTCCTGCCTCGGAGTGAGGCTTCTGTTCGAATACTTCCTGTGAGTGAATCAAGGTGGAGTGATTATGTTTGATGCATCTATGGTTCAAGATATTAATGAGATGCTGAGAGCTTCTAATCCTCACGGATATAATAAAATTGCACGAGTCCTTTTTTTCATATTGTTAACACTACCATTATAAAGTGAATTTCTGATTAAATGTTGGATTACTCGAAGACGATACAACTCGCAAATATTTCCATTGAATGATACTCTATCTTAGGAGGATTGAGCAAGAAATGTGCTTGGAAATTCTACACCAGGATAGTGTGTAAGAGGAATAAATTGGGTGAAAACGGGCATGCAAATTGCATCCTTGTTTCGCGTGCTCGTGTGTGGAAAGCGAAAGGCAATATGCGCTAATTGCCCGATTCGATTATGGTAGATATATTATGATGAGAGTTTCTTCCTACGGGGGCCCATTAATTGCGACTAGCAATATGTATGCACTGGCAAGCCAGCCACTGACAATCCCAAGTAGTCAACGTGTCCAGTGTCTGGTACATCTACACAATTCAAGCAGTGCATCTGATAACAGACTAACAACACTGCCAGCATAACAAGAAAAATAGGAAACAAGTATTTCGTACGAGTTCGAGATTTCCTGTTCAGTTCCTGTCTACAATATTATTTCCTGTTGGCAAATTTTTACTATAGTCTTTTCATTGGCCACGTAAACTCAAGCTGACGGTTTTAGTTCTAACGGCTGTTTCATTAGCGGTTCTGTCTGAACCACTGGCTGCTATCCGTGGAATTTCAAAAAAGACTGGCATACCGTAATACGACAGTTTTCGTGTACACACGTCGCGCCACGCTCGGTACCGTCGACATATAGACAAAAGCGAGAGACTTCTGGAGGTAGGGTTGCGTGTTTGAGCAAAGAAAATGCACGTTTTGAGTGGTATAGGTAGTTGGGAACATTAATGCAGTGTGTACGTACCCGCGTGAGAGTCACCGCAGGCACTTTTACGCCCACGAGTTACGATCGGGGAGTCTTTACGTGCTTACCACGCAAACAGCATCCTCGCAGACTTTATCCCGAGAAGATTCGTAAAGAAGACGCCTGTCACTCTTACGGAACTGCTGACTATGGAATTCTGACCTTGGTGGAATCGTTCGACAAAGGATTCATGGGGCACCATGAATGATCGTTGGTTATAATAATAAAAACAACCATAAAATTACCGAAACACTTACAAAAAATATTCTTTAAAATCTGTTAAAAAATGCAGTTAAAGTAACATTAACATTTCCATTATTTTCTTGATTGAAATTAATTGTAAATATGTATGTACTTATAGATATTATTCAATAAATTCGATGCTAAATCGGATAAATATTATTTTCTATTCATTGAAGGTCAACTATTTTTGTGACAGAAATAGATTCTGTTAAACACTAGGAATTCTAGTGCTAATGTGTGTACAGTTCGCATAGTGACACATCAGTCAAAAGTAACTGTCTTCCAGCATTTGCTATTCAAGACTGCAGTACTTGAAAGATCCTCGAAAATCACTGAGGGTTCAAACGCAATAAGCAGAACGAACTGTGAGTACCATAGAGTTGATTTTGTGCAGGATCTGGAAGCTGGTTAAAGAGGTCGTTTAAAATTGAGAGACGTGAGACTCGTAGAATCTCAAGTAATACCTCGAGTATTACTCCGAGTAATACCTCAGAGAGGAAAACTAGAAAGAAGCCGATGCCTGCAATAAAGGGGAACGTGAAATATGAGTAAAAAGAAAGGAAGATGCCACGCGCAATATAGAGGGTCGGCACCGTGAAAGCGGTGGGTTTTCATCGAGAGAAATAGATTGGCCAGCGGAAAAGCTTCTCGTTACCAACAAGAGGAATCTGGTCCACGGCACACCGCACCGCGGTTGTATATGATTGCTTTCTCGTGACTGCCATTGCTCGCTACTGTTTGATTTGAGAATTTACAAAGGCTACTTTCTCCGTTTCTCACTCTTATCGTTCTCTGCACCGATATCGTGTAAATGTTACGAGTCTAGTCCACTATATCTCGAAACATTCGCACTTTTCTCACTTTTCGAGGCTAACAAGTTTGACCTTAAAGATCATTCTTCAATTTACAATAAGCTGAATTATGTGATTCATAACACTCGATAAGAAGACTAGTAATCCTAACTAATCCTACTAATCCTATGTTTGAAAAATATCATTCCAAAAGTTAAAGAAACAAAATAAATCAGATTTGCCAATTATAAAATTTCGATAGGACGATGAAACGTATTTGAATATTGAAACAATGATTTACAGGGAGGGGATGTAAATCTTGAGAGTAATCTATTCCGACTGCTGAATGGATTTTCAATAAAGAGAGAAACTTGATCGAAGATCGGTATCTCGTATCTCGTTGGCGGAGACGCTGAGACGAGACCCGAGGGTATCAGGTGCGAATCGCACAAGAACCGTTTGGAAGGACGCGCGCTCACAATCAGAGGTGAAAGGCGAGGAAGCAGGCTTCCAATTAAACAACATCTCCTTTAAGAGGTCCGCTGTTACAGATAACTCGCGTGGCGTAGCTTGTTTAAGGCACCGACGGAAACCCACTGAGTCTCCCCCGCGTCTCGTCTTCTTCTTCCTCCCCAATGGAGAACTAGAGATCCACGGGGCTTATGAAGTAGCGCCAGTTTTTCCTTGAGCAACGCTACGTTATGGGACTAATTTATTAACTACCCGGACGAGCAACGCTTTGCAGAACCGCTTTGCAGAACCGCTTTACTAGCAGTCGTGAATCCCTTGCCGGATCCCCAGGAGAGCAAGAAACACGCTCAATCTCGTGCCTCCAATCTCTTTCGCCTAGCTACGGCCTTACGACTGCTTTGATCCCTGCCGTATCTTCGCGCCACTTTCTTACTGTTTTCCAGACGTTCTAACCGATTCGACTCCGCGAAGACTACACTTATTTTTCTATATTGACCACCAAGGAGAACTTAGTCTTCTTCGATGTATTATTTCAGCGGACACCTTACAAATTAACTGTGAGTCTTTTGATGCTGTATATTTTTCGTCGAATAAGACAGTATTTATTTCATTATTATGTATTTTTATTACGTGCAATGATTGCAAGGAAACGCGTGGCAAATGTTGAGGTTTTCTCAAGTATAGCACGAGGTAGTTACTAATTTTCACCGCGACGAGATTTTATAGGTAACACGCGGAACAAGACAAAGAGTAAGTACTGCTCGGCGATTTTCCAGTAAATCATCCGTTTCCGCGGGCCACGAAAGAAGGAAGTATCCGTAGCATGGTGAATCATGGTGCGAGCCGCGAGCAGAGAAGCTCTTCTAGAGCTCGAGCAATCGCGGCGGAAACGAGCCGCACATCGGTGTATCTTCCGCGACTATAGTCTGCCTTCTCCCTCGGTGAGCCCTCACCAGTCGCCACGATGACAACCCGCGGAGACTATCTTATCGCGATCTACGATCGAGCCAAGTCGCCCATGCGCGCGCGAGCACACGCGTGCTTAAGTGTCTCAACACTTTGCTGACCGACTGTTTCAAGCTGAAACTATCGCGTGCAGTTGACTATTCTTGCAATTAAATGTAGAAGATAAATCTCTTGAAGAAAGTTCAATAGTTCGAAGAAAAGAAAAATCTTTAAATAAGATCTAATTGTATTTTCTTTCTTTTAACTATAAATTTCTTTATGGAATATTGAATTGATGGAATGATTTGAAACCATGGATGACAAATAGGTGACAGTAAATGACATATGATGTACCATAGGCTGCTTGTAACTTGTACTGCTTCAGTGAAATTGCACCTTTACAGCCGGACACTGTCCAGAGTGAATCAGCATCTACGTTCTTGCACAGCGAGACCGAGCCTGCTATTAGAAATTGGTCTCACTTTTTGCGCGAGCAGGAGATTCGTGCCCCAGGTAACAAACGATCGAGCAAAGGCCCGTTGTTCTCGAGCTTACGTAAATAAAACAAAATCTCGATCGTACGCACGCACTTTCCTCTCTTTCTCTGGGCGCGTGCTCCGCGCACCATTATGTAAAGCCTTCGGAAAATAACACTTGGTTCATTTATCTCATGCTCACAGAGAGCGGCTGTGTGCCGCCAGTCGGAAACGGTCCCCGGAGCTAACTACCCTGGCTGAACCTGTCGACTGAAAAGTCCCGAGTAAGTAAGTACACGCCCAGACAATGTCGGAAACGCGTTGGCTTGGCATCCTACAAATTTTCGTGGGAATTCATAATGTACGATACATACGATTAGTAATAACTCTGTCTGACTGAATTAATTTATTTAGTTATTTATTCTCCTGAATTGATTTATTCCAGTATTCATGATCTACTTAAGATTAACCGCAGCAAAAAATCCATATAAACAATTAGAGAAGCTTTTAGATAATAGTATTAGTATCGTATCATTAATCAGATTAGAAAAAATAGAATGCAGGTAATTCATTTCGTAGATTCGTTCAGTAATGGAAAGTAGTTGAAGATGAAGCCACAGAGTACACATAGACACTACATTGAGAAAACTATAATTGCCTTCAATTCATCGGAACTCTCGGGGCAAATTTTTCTCTGATTGCCACAATTATCTTCCTAGCAAGTTCGAAGGGAAGCCATCCGCATCTGGGACCCAAGTAGGGTCAATTAGCGAGGAACCCTAGTCTACCCAACTGAAATCACAGGTTTCTAATGAAAAAGAAGTCTCCGCAAGAAGAACGAGAGACTTCTGCGGAAGGAAAGATTTCTATCGGTTGACGGGCGAGCTAATGGGAAGTGCAACTCGCGCGACTAGGTAGGATGACTCTTCTCCAGACTGTTATGTACCTTCATCGTGTAAAGTTTCATTGTCCCTCGCGCACGGAGGTCGATCCAAGTTTCCCAACTACTATCAGGGTACATTTGCGAGTAAGTAGGTAGGTAGGTACGTAATGCAACCAACTCAAGCTCTTGAGGGATAACGCAACCACTCGCTTGCGAATTAAAACACCTCTACCCGCATCCGGATACTGTTTCCTCAGTATCAATATTTTTCTCACGTTCTCTGCACCATTCGCATCCATATCCCCCTCCTCTGCTTTTCTTCTCTTTGAGATACCGCTTTATCCGCTTTTGCATTCTTCGAAGGGTGAGTCATCCATTCTTTCGATGTCTATCTTCGTGCAATCCGTTTAAATAGTATTGTTCCACGAAAAATTCTTGGATCAATAGCATCGAGAGGCATATAGTTACACAGTGAGTCTATAGTTACACTGTTATTGTTATACTTCTAGGACACTCAGCACTCTTAGCAGCACACCCCAATGAAACGATATACGGTTACGCGGCTAGCGAGGTATTTAAATTACACACGAGACTCTAGGGTCTAAGCATAAAATCACGTATCACAATTTTCTACTGTTAAGTAAAAATTCAGTATGAACTAGATCGTCAAGTTAAGTAAAATATAATTATTATTATCTTTGAATCAGACAAGATCCAAGAAGAAACTTGATTAAAAAATGAATTGTGTATTCAAAGAATGGATAATCTCTGTTTATCGGATTGCAAGTTTTCCGGGTGATTATGTATCAGGTGGTTGGACGTTTAAGCGAAAAGCTGAGAATCGTTGCATCCGGCAAGCGAAAGAATAGAGAGCGCAGGTGACCCTATTGAAGCAGCGTGGCAAGATCGAACCGGCGCTATTAAGACAAATGCTTTACGCGAAAAGGATTTCTCTCGGGAAAATCCGGGCGCGCGCCTTGTTACAATCGATCTTGTATGATAATGAGGCCCCGGAATACCGTCAGCCGTACAAGCAGTCTCACGTGGAAGTGCGCCTTTTCGCTAGGTTTAGCTTTATACGAGGGCCTTGTTTTCGCCTGTCATTTGTCATTTCGCGAGGTGCTGGAACTAGCCCGCCACACCGTTTGTTTCCTGGTGACTTTGTTAAGACAGTGCTCTGCTCACTCTCTGCTCGTGCTCTCGCACCTATCGCACCGACGCGGCGTAAATCTCCCTGAGTCTCTGGCTCTCCTGTTGTGAGTTCGATGCCTCGGTGCATTCGATAGATTGCACACGCTCATTCTGCGCAGTGGAAAGGTGCGGCGGTGCGATTTTCTCGCGGCAAGACTATCATCTCGAATCAAATCCAAAAATGGCTTTACGATTAAACAAATAGAAAACGGAAAAAAGTTACCGTTGTCCAAAATATCTAATATATCAATTTTTGTTTTAATAATTAATTCTGCTGATTCTATAATAATGTTATGATTAGATTTTTTACTTGAGGACAAGTCCAAAGTTAGAAAAACAAGCATCTATCAAAACTTAATTATTTTTCCAAGTACAATATAGATCAAGATGGGAAGTTGAAAAATGGAAATCCAAATCGAAATCAAAGCGAAACACTATAAGTGGAAGCAAAGCTGCAAAGCTCGAGCTCGATCCTCGCGAATAAAGTTGTAGCTCGCGGCTATCACGAGGAAACGGCTATACAAATTTAGCGGTACGGTAGGATTGATTGAATAGGGCGCGAATGATAGAGGCGTCGCGGAACCACGATTCCAGGATCGAGCATGAGGATAGCAACTGGCGTTTCCCGTTTCTGCTCCCAGCAAGATCTCGCGCTCGCGAGTCGGATTAAGCCGCCCGATCGGGCTGGATAGCAGAAGCTGGAAATATACAGTGGTATATATCAGTGGTTTACACGGAGCTTCGAGGGCCGACGCAGCTTGGATTCAAAAGCCGCAGCCTTCAATCATTGTCAATCAGTTCGGACGAGGCACCGTTATGGTGTCTTCGATGCTCGTACGAGTACCTTTTCTCTCTCTTTCTTTCTCTCTGCTACAAACGCTACGGGGGTACACCCACTACCATTCTTCGTTGGCATTCCCAAGCCCAGAGCACTGTCTTCGCAGTCCCGTTTCGCGATCCTCTCTCTCGTTGCGAAGATGTCCCAGCATCTGCGGTGGTATTCGCCTGAACGTCCTTATGACAGCGTCTTTATCATTGCTCAACTGGCACGAGCTCATACTGCCAATCACATTGAAGACACCCACGTCCTCGGAGGAATAACTAGTATTTATCTAAAGATAATTTTCAATCGGACTATCCGTACGCATGAATTATTCACTTATTTTCATTAACATATTCGTGTTAGTCTTATTTATAGCATGATATTCTTCAATTAATTAAAGAGAAAATAATTTGAAAAAGTTCTTCCAGACTTGTACGAATTGTCTGTGTAACATACAGCAGAAAATGAGCGGAGTATCCTTTGAAATAAAAAAACTCTAGACCATAAAGCAAAAAATGAATCAGACTTAAACTCAAAGATTGATCAAGTTGATTGGAGATAACTCGATAAAGTCCCACGCTTAGCACTCTTACGAAATTATGCCTGATTACACTAGGGTGACCCACGACCCACGCACTATGTCCAAGTGTCATTCGCACATATGCAACGCATACGGGCAAAAACTCCCGCTTAAGCGACCAGCTAGATCAAAACAATGTTAATGGCGAAACGTCTCGACTATAAATTGCACTATATACAGTTCGATAACGGCTATGTATCACACGAGCAAATACGGGACGGCCGAATGAGAGGCTTAAAGACCCAACGAACTTTATGGTTCACCCGGCTGCGAACGTAATGATCGGCTTCGCAACGGAATTGCCTCGCGGCAAATTTTTCGTTTGACAGTGTCGACGTGTGGCAGATTGAAAGAATTGTCGAGGAGGGAGGAAGGGTAAGAGGAACAGGCCTCGGAGAGGACAGGGACAGGCGAACAATGCCAGATTGAATATTGCTGGGTATAGATTTGCGTGGGCGTCGCGCCCGTGGACAAATGCACTAGGCCACGCAGGTGCGCGGCTTGAGAAAATCGCGCGACATTTGTTTCTATCGCGCTTGTGGACCCGATATCGCGATATCGAATTACACTAGACATCGACGCGACGACTGCCGCTTGACACCTTTGCCTTTGCTGGCTCGACAGTGGACAAGGAGCTTGATCGTTGGCTAGGGTCCAACACCTTCAGTTTCAATGTTTTCCTACTCATTTTTTCCCCCTCATTGCTCATTAGGAATTTAGTGAAAGTATATTTCTGAAGTAGGGTCACACTCTATTATCGCTTCGAACAGAATAATATAATATAATTCTTATAAAGAATGTGGCTTTAATAAAATTATGCATCCTCGAAATTAACAAATCATCAAGACAATTGAATGAAAATCCCAAAAGCAACTGAAGCGAGAAAATTTAGGGTGTCTTCAAAGAGTCCTCAATAAGTCATCAAGATAATTGACTGGCTGAAAAATGACTTATCGAGCCACTTATCGAAGGGGATATCCCACCGAAAAAGGTAACGGAGCATTCGATCAGAGAGGAAAGTACAGGGCAAACGAGACGAAGAATAAGAAGACAAAGAAGAAGAGCCGAATGAGAATAATAAGAAGAAGGACATAAAGCGATGGTCAGTGTGCTGTATAAGGTGCAGGATGCGTCGACTCGCACCAGGCAGCTTTGCAAAACCGGTGTGTTCGTCGCGCGGCATGGCCTGCTACCCGCAGTGGCCATTATTTCATGAGAAATTATCGCTATTACGGCAGCAGTACTCGCGCGCGCGCGGGCGCGGGCGCTTCACCTTGTTATCCCGATATTGATATGGCGGGTGTGCAATGTGCAGAGTGTGCACGTTGCATCTGCAGGAGTCTGCCGAGACACCCGGCCGAGTGGCGATGTAAACATCTCGGCAATCCTGTCGCTTACGCACCCGGAAAATCAGGAATCACATCGAGCGGCTACCGGTCGCTTTAATTGGATTCGCCGAGGATATAACCAGCTCTATCGAATTACTCGACCAGTAGGTAATTCACTTCGGGACCGCCATTCGACAACCTCCTGCTCGGTTGGTCGCATTTAATGAGGGATAATTCCTGAGAAGATCGGTATCGTCCGAAGGAGAGATTGATGAAATTGTTGCGGCAAATTGCATTGATTTACTGTAAACACCTCGCAATTCGAAAGGATGGATATGGCTCGTTTGGGTAATTTAGATAGGTCTGTCCAATAACTTCAATTTTAGAATACTCAAAGATATGTTCTTTTAATCTAACCGATTTATAATCGATTGTTTCACGCAGTTTTGGAAGCTTTTAATTAAAATAGTAAGTTCAAAAAGGGTAGATAATTCACTCCTGATAGTGAAATCCATATATTTCTTCACGGTAAAGTATATGATATACAGCAAGTTTGAGAAACTTCCGTCTATCTATTTCAAAGTGAACACGTTAAGTACACTTCTTCACAATTACAACCAAGTAGAAAGAGCGTAGTAGCAGTAACGAGCGTCTGGTCTGCCTTTGAAAAGGAGCTGCCAGCCACGGGGTAGCGAAGAAGAGAACTAACATTATTAATTAACGTTGCTTCATTATAAAGGGAATAACGAGAAGGCAAGACGACGCGACAAATTTTCATCGTGCAAAGGGCGTTCCGGATCTCATCGACGAGTACTGAGTACCTACGCGGTAAGACGAGCATACCAAGACGAGTGGCAAAGACGACGCAAGAGTCGGCTATATTAGGTAGAACGTACACCGCGCCGCACCAGTGCTGCCTACCTACTTTCAGAAAGTCCACACTAACGAGCGGAGGAGTCTGCTAGACTGATGGTCGCCCTGCTTTCCAGAGCCCAGATGTCAGTGCCCCATATCTGCCAAATTGCTGTGGACTCCAGCACATCGATTTTTTATCACCGCCTCACTTCGTAAAACCTACTGATAAGTTGCGAATATAGGGGATGTTTTTCACGGAGTGTTTCTAAGCTTTGACTTTTCTAACCCTCGCGAAATGAAATTGCAATCATTAAATCTGTGCAAGCACTGGAGACGATTTTTTCATTTTAAGGAAGCTATTTAACCACTCGGAATATTTTAATACACGCTATAAATTAATAGTAAATCGTTTAGTATGATATAAATCACGAGATTGATTCATTAATTAGATCCAAACACTATAATTTATATTACGGTTCATTTTGTGTTTGATTATTCTTTCTGAAACTTTTAAAGCCCTACCAACGAGGTCGCTATTTTCTGCAGAGTTTTCCCACTCGACATATTCACCTTCATGTTCTATTGTGCCGGATTTCACCCGGTTGACTGGTCATCGCGTGTGAAAAGCGAAACGCTCAACTTTTTCCTCGAGTAATCTGCCACCGATTGCCGCGCACGCACTGTAAGTCATATACCTATATGCGTTTTTTTCATCCCGAGAAACCTACAGGAGGACCATCTAGCAATGGGCCGTAAATCTCGCACGGTTGAAACGCGAGAAAGTCAGCCAATGATTTGGCGGTGTATTATTTCCTGCTTTCTGTTCCCTGGTTTATGCTGTTTAGCTCTTGGAATGGATCGTTTGCTCGAAATTAGAGCTCTCTCGTTGCTGGTGGGATTTTTTTCAATTTGTTCGACTTGCGGATTTAGATCCAAGGATTTGATAATAATGAACATCCCGAGTGTAATTCGAGTACATTCTAGGAATGTGATTGCTAAGGTAGTCAACTCCTGATAGAATACGTCATAGAGTTTGCGAGAACAATCCGAAGAATTTCATGTACGCATTTAATATAATATTTAAGATCCACAAAAAGAATAGAATTTTTCCCCAGAATATTGCTCAAAAGAAAATGATATAAATGAAGCTATTCTTTTTCAATATTTAATTAACAGTGATATTTAAGATAACATTGTTAAAGCGAAGATGAAATATATACACGTACACACATACATCGTATATACACGTATATCGATTGAATGTCCAGTCATATATTTAATTAACCTAATTTGCGGGGGTGAGCAATAGAAAGCACAGTACAGCACAACTAGGAAGAATGAGAGAGGCCACAGTGCCGCAGACGAAACCAACCCTCATTGGAGTGTCGGTGGTGTAGAGTGAACTTGTGGGCAACCATCAACAAGAATCATACCACCCGGCACCCTTTCTCGCGAAAGCGACGCGGTAAAGGGTTCATGACGCGTCGAAGCACGTGCCTTCTCGAGAGTTAATTTATTTCGCTCGAGGGTAGTACACCAGTCGTACTACCCCCTTGAGTCTCGAGAGGGCATTTGCGAAAGCGACCGTGTGGACCTAACGATATCATCAATCTGACTTTGAATTCTACCAAGCGTAAAGCTTAATTAAATTTCGCGGTTCGTGGGTCGAGATTTAAAAGGTTCAACCACAATAATGACCTAATTTCCAGATATTTCGCTCGGCCGCAAATTGCTCCTGATAATTTCCCAATTCGCTTTTGTGTTTTGAATTGAAAATTGTCAATTAAAATTGAGAAATCTTACTCAAAGCAATATATGTTTAAAACTGTTCCGTTCTTATTAATAAAAAAGAAGCAATTAAATTTAAGGGATCATTTAGAGTAAAATTCATAATCGAATACAGGGTATTATACTATTCGACAGAGTAATTCGTAATGGGAAAAAAAAGAAATATACGTATATATGTGATATTATCCGAATAATTGATGTTTAAATGCTCAAAAATATAGTGGTGCTTTGACCACTGACACCAGTAGATAAGTCGGTCACATATTACAAGTTGAATCCTCTTGCATCGAAACGGTAATGACGCGTCAGATTTCGCAACCGCTTCCTTGTAAACTGGATCCAAGGTAGCCGACCATACGCGGACAGCGGAATGTGACTGATTACTTTAATCGTTTCGCAGAATAATCTATCCATCTAACGAGATTTTCTTCTTTCACCTTTCCGGCCTTGCGACCAGCCTCGCGACCAGTCTCGCGACCAGTCTCGCGATTATTCTTGGCCGCAAGCATCAATTACGAGAGCACTACTAGTCGTCCAACCACTAGATGACATTTTGCGTCACCCGTTTCACGAATTACAAATTATCTCAAATTGTTACACTCAATTCCGCGTAACTGAGCACGATGAAGCGAGAGCGAGATGGTAATAAAATCGTGGCGGAAAAAGAAATCAAGATGTAGAGTCTTACCATTTCTGAAGCGATGGATTTAACTTCAGCGAGGAGGGTAGCAGCTGGAGAGAGATAAGTCTTCAGGAAGTTCTCCAAGTTTCCGTGATAAGCGCAGACCAGGATATCCCGTGCCTGTCTGATTAGGAGATTAATAACACCCTCGCCATAAATCGGACCAAGTAAACACCGCACCAAGGAGGCAACGTCTCCGCGACTCTGTAACAAAGAAACTCTCACATGAGCCATCTATCCAATCCGTGAAAAACAATAAATTTCACAGACACCACTTGTGTATTCAATTCGTACAAAAATTGAAAAGCCATAAATTGCATTGATCAATTTCCTGTCGTGTTATTTGCAGCATTCTTCGTTATAAATGAATTTAATATTGGTGCATGGCCTAAGTTACTCGACCGGTTCATTCCCATCCGAATTGTGAAGACGATGCAAGGAATAAAAATGATTACGAATGATTTTTGCTTTCCTCATGAATTTGCAAACACGTTGTTCAAGGGGAAGAACGAAACGCTGCATTGTGGAGACAATGACAACGCGTTACGTTCCCCTCGACATTAACGGGATACACTCTTTTGTGTTGGATACTTAGCAGCGGGACGCTTACCGCTGTTAACGAAGCAACACGCGCCGGAAAAACAGGCACTTTTGGTATGCGCGAAACTGCATTTCCGGAAGCAGGAAATTGCCGAGGAAGAGGGACTCGCGTAAGGATAACGGTTACGGCGCTTCATGCATTGTTCACCAGGAGAGCCCAATGCCCTTTGCACATCTCCCTCAACGGCAGAATGAACCGAGTGGGGGAAGTAAATTGAGTTTTAAGGGGGAATCAGCAAAGAATTCTAAATGAGTACTGCAACCTCGCGCTGAGAAAAGAGTGCCCGTATGTTACTTTCCCTTAGGAGTCAACACTTTACCTTTTAGAGGATTAGCGAGTCATCCCTGCGTCCTAAATTTACAAGTTACTTTACGTTTATTTTTTAGTTAAACATAACTGTAATGTTTTGAATATAAAATTGGTAGATGTTTCAAATCTACGACCCACTGGATTACATTATCAAGACAATACAATTTAGAATTATAAGTGAAAATAATATGCAATAATAATTAAGAGAAGTTAGTTTAATTTTCATTGGATTTAAGTTGAGCAACACAGCAACTCGTTTGTATACCAAAGACTCGCAGAAAACCATCACTGCTCTGCAACAAAGTCAGACACTCCCAGTGTTTATCCCAACTTCCTAAATTACCTCTGTGCTAAGTAACCCCCTGGCCTCTTGCCTTCTTTAATCTCAACTTTACGAACCCCAATGTAAATCTAATTTCTCTATCCGCGCAAGAACGAAGCACGTGGATTCATACACATAGTGTAATCTCATTTGAGAGTGAGCTGGCCATATTAGCCCAGTTATCCGACGCGAATTACGAAGGCCCAGGCTGGACAAGTGGTAGCTCTCGGACAGCGCCAGCAATGTGGGTGTATAATACATACATGTATCTACAGTAAAACTGGCTTCGCTGCACCACAACAGCATAAACACTGCAGTTTAGTGGCAATGCAATTGCTCGCAACAAACGGACCAAGCGAAAAGCAAAAATAAGGAAACAAACGTAAACACGAGGGAATGAAAAAGAAAGAAAGAGAAAGTAAGGGAAAAACAGAAAGAGAGAAAGAGATGTAAGTATTACATGTGTGTACTTGGAGTCTTGCGCCCACGTGCTTCCGCCCTCACGATGCTAGTCTCCACGTATTGCCAGAGCAAAGAACGGATCTCGCGGCGCCACGGACTTTTAAAATGACCCTGTCCGATCCTCTGACGGACCACATTTGTATCAGACACTCCAAGAACCGCTTGCGATCATTTTTCACGGCGGCTGGCTCGAAAAGTTGGGCGCAATGTAGATGGAGGTGAACCATACGATCCCGCATATTCATCGATTATTTTCTGGATTTGACAGAGTTATTTTAGTATTGACGAGGATTGATTTGTATTACGAATAATATATATATTATTATTATAATTCTTTTGGTAGTTTAATGCTACTCTTTCATTCACAATTTTTTACTGTGATATAATCATTGAAACTTTTTTCTTTATACCAGCATCTAATTAGTGTTCTATGAATCGGAGGATTTTATTTTTCACATAACAATACTGGAGAAATGCGACCAACAACCGGCAGTTCAATGTGCAATAAATAACATATTAAAAAAAAAAAATGAAGAATAGTCTATTGTCCATAAATCGGACGTCGTTTTGCTTAATAAATAATGAGAATAAATCAAGCATTGTATGTACTATGGTCTGTGGGCATCAGACGCCGATCATTTCAGGGATTCACGTAGGAACGTCCCAAGGGATGTTCACGAGGACAATAGTAGGGGGGGAGAAGGTCCTCGCGTTCGTCAGTGCCAATATTTGGCCAGGCGAAATTTATGGGAAAAGGGTAAGTCGTCGGTGCATGAAAGGCTCGTTAGGGGAGGCAAGCTCGTATCCCACAGGGGGTTTCGAAGGGAAAAGGATGTTATGGGGGTTGCAAACGCTTGCAAGCACCTCTCTACACATAAATTAGTTGCGGGTTCACGTGCCGCTGGTTTTAATCGTGCACCTTATGGGTGCGAGCGTTCTTTATTAATGCGTTTACTCGCATGAACGGCTGGACCTTGATTTACCGTCCTGTATTTATGGCCTACTGTGCGAATGTACTATGATCCGTGTGTTACTTCATGTAACACTTCATCAACTTCGTGACATAAACATACAAAATTGTAAAAAAAAAACAAAACTTGACAACTTTTGTGCCAATTTATAAAATATTAGCTTTATACATTGTATATTCAGAAACTTATATTTTGTAAGGAAAGTTTTGTAAATAATAATATTTAGCAGAAAATGAATAAACGGAGAATTCTGTCTTGCGGTCTGTTAGGGAATATATCAAGCGAAATTGCATTGGAAGATGAATAAAAAGCGTGAAAGGTTTGAGTGGAGTGATGACAGAGTGACAAGTGTATCGGACGAAACAAAGCTTCACGACAGGTTTAAAAAAGTAGCGGTTGAAAAGGGAGGTTCGCGAAGCGAGAAGAGAAGATTAGCTGTCTGTGTCATCCACAGGCAGTTAATATCTACAGGCCACCGACAGCGGCCCGTCCCATCCGTGAAATTGAAATTACGCAGGAGCAGTTGGAATAGGGCTCTTGATTAGGCTCTTTCTTTGTTCTGCCGTCTTAATACCCCTCATCGTCCAATCTACTTCCCAAATCTCTCTTCTTGATAGAATTTGCATCTCACCCGATCAAATCCCCTTACACCGAGACCGCAAAAAGCTTATTTAATCCGCAGCTTCAAATCAACGAATATTGTTCGAAAATCGAGTCAGAATTTTTTCAAGACACTTGCAAACTTTCTTCGCACATAAAAACGTTTCAACACAGTGAGTTCCAACAAATATGTGATTTTTACATCTCTGAATCCGTGAATAATTTTGCATTAGCATCCGCGAACATTCTCCAAACACTCAAAAGGAATTTTTCCAAGTCACGATTTGTATTGCGGGTTGTTCGATCAAGTTCACATATCCGTGAGATTAGTTACGCAAAACCAAGAGAAACAGTTACCGAGCGACGCTAATTCAGCCGAGACGAGAAAACTCGATGACCAGTGCAATCACGAGAACACGGAACACGATTACGCGAGATTTGTCTTCGCGAAACAAGAACGGCGGGTTCGGAAAATACTCTGACAACGCACCTCTAGCATGGGAATGTCAGCGAAACAATGAAACACTTGGTAGAAAAGGGTAGAGAAGGCGTACCCCTCGTCGATCAACGAGTAATATACAGATCGTGAAAACATTTGTTACACGATCGGTATGAGCCAATCGCACAAACGTCCAAGCCGTCGACCCATTCTCTCTACGATGCGTGTCTACACGCTAGAATATAATTTAATACATTTATATAACCAACGGGATATCACTCTGCTTGGCGTATGTCTGACACCTCGCTTATATGCCCTCTATTCTCTCATAAGATTCCAGCCAATTCGCGCCCGTCACTTGCACTTTCGTCGCCGATCCCCTGCTGCCAAGCCCGAATGCCTCTACCTAGATTCATTCTCTACTACACTTTCCGCGACTGCTTCTTTTATCACCGGATCTTAATTAATACCTCTAAGACCACGGCGTCGATGTTTACACGCGAGCTTCTATTATTCGTTCTTTCGCTCCTATCGAGATATCTATCAATTACGGCAAGCTTCTACCGTACAATTAGTTGATTTCTATCATCGGTTTCCTTGGAATCGTGAATCTCAATAAATAACACATACCACACAGATTCATTCTTCCAAATACATATGTAGTATCCAACCGAATTGAATGATCGATCAATTCCATTCCGTTCCGTTTCGATTACATTGGCTTTGAGTCTCGAGTTTTAATGTATCGTATAATACATATCTCGGGGTCTGGCATCGATATACGCTCCGTAGCGTACAAGTTCTTCGGCAGTAATCCGGTCATTATAATACAATGACATGAATCGCGGATGTTATCTAAGATCATTGTTCTCCCTGGTCGCTTCGTTAAGCCAACAGCGGCGCCTTACGATTCGCATTGTGAAATATGAGTTAAGTTCCGAGGGTGTCCCAGAGTCGGTTGTTTCATACTTTCGCCAATATTTCCATAAGACTTGGTTAGTTCTCAGACTTTTCCTCACCAAGAGTTGGAACAGGGTTGAACAAGCTAGGTCTGCTAGGGTAATTATCGAAAAAGTCCTCCGTCGGGCTGTGCCTTTAATTAAGTGACCAGTTACCGACGGAAGTCGGGTTGCACAATACACCAGAAGTAACCATGGTATCCATCAATGCTGGGCTGTTTAGGATCAGGATAATGCGCGGACCACCGAGCCACTGCGACAGTAACAGAGGGAAAGAGAGAGAGAGAGAGAGAGAGAACGAGAACTCCAGGAGAGGCAGGTACCCTCTTGTCGCAAGCGAGAGAAGTTTCAAGGAGGCAGCGTGGAAACGCACATTAATCAACCGCACGTGGAAACCACAGTTTCCTTATGGAACGCGGCAAGTTACTAGTTGCCAATCCTCTGGCTTGATGCTTAAACTGATGAAAAGTGATGCTGTGTGGAGTATCGAGTTTCGGGTTCATTATATCCTCTCCAAAATTCCTGGAGATAAGGCTGCTTGAAAGGATTCCAGTGTTAGAGTTGCGCATAGTAATTTGGAATATAATTATTGTCAAACAGTTTTTAATCGGTTCTGAAAATATTTCTCATCCTAATAACCGGCTGAAGATACTTCCTTTTGCAAAAGAAATTCGATTTCTTTTAAATAATTCTTTCATTGGAATATTATACGTAGTCACAATCTAAAAATCTCTAATGTTTCAAAGTTAAGCTGCACCGTTTCTAAAGAGCAGTGTTTGCTGAAGCAAACAATACCGTCAATCAGCTAGCGAAAACACGTTAAAGCGTTGAATTCGAGAGTCGCAAACGCGACACCACACAGCGACGACTCAATCCCAATGGGCAGTGCATTCCAGGGATTTGTTCCCACTCAGATTACAGCGGCTGATATCGTCGAGAACCAGCCGATATTTCATGTTAGAAACGGCCAACTACGGACTGGCTTAATTCAGCGTTGAGACCGCGTGCGTCCGCGTACGTCCGCATGCCCCACGAACCGCCGAGTAAGTAAGTAAGTAAGTACGCCATATGTATGCATGTATGTAAGTATGTACTTACTGGCCCGTGTTCGAGTGGGTGCACGTGCGTCCCTTTGTGGGCCGTGGATTTGCGCAATCCGAGCAACGCGCAACCGATCTCGCGAAATCGCTCGGGATGTATCGTGTGCCATTACGAATACGACAAGCAAAAGATTTACAGCACCGTTAATCATAGTTCCCTTTTTCGATCACCATGCACAATTCAATTTTTTATTTCTCCATTTTCTATGTCCCCTTTATACCGTTATATATTTTCAATCGTTCGTTTCTCATGACATCAACGCGATATTTTTCGTCGAATTTGCAAAAAATAAATAATTAAAAGTACACGTATATTATTCTATATTCTCACAATTTTGTTGTATCTCATATAACTTGATAAAAAAGGTCTTGGAATTTTTTAAAACTAAAATTCTTCTTTCAGAATCTTCTGTCATTGTATCGTGTGTGAAAGAGTTAATAGTTGGTAGTTCGAGTGTTACTTGAGGTAAATAAATTTGTATCGAATGTACATTTGTACCGAGTAGGGAAAAAGCGATGTCGATCGCGCGGTAACTGCGCAAAGTGCACCAAGGGGAACAAGGTGAAACGTGCAACACCCTGATGTAATTAATTGCGATGGATACCAGGATCGAATCAAGCGAGACTGCTCGCGGCCGTAGTTGAATAACGAGCTAACACAAAGCGTGATACTGCCCTAATTACCGATCACAATATCTTAAGTGCCGTAATCGCAATACCGATCTTAATTTGCATTACGCGCGGTGCACTGAGTTTTAACCGCGAGTAATCGGCGGGAATAATAACGATCCACGCGGTTCAAAACGCATTCATATCAGTGTCAATGCCAGTGGCATTTTAAACCAGATGACGAGGTCATCGGTCAAAAGAGTCAATGAATTTGCCTTTCGTTCATTTATACCAGAAAAAGGGAATCCATTTGAAGAAAAGGGCAAATTACCTCTAACGAACTACAATTTGTTCTTATCGCATAATTACTGTCTACGATGCAACAAGTATATGCACCTTTGTCGAATGCAAAGAAAATTAGTCCAGTGCAATATTTACGGTACATCACGAAATCTCTGTTATTTCCAGGATTTTTTATTCCCTCTGTACAATCTATATGGAAATTTCTCCATCTTCCACTTGAATATAAACAACTATATTTATAAAATAAATAACTTCGTCACCCACTTCTCATTTAACTCCGCAATGAAATACAATCCGAGGATCAGAATCACGAGTAGGTTTAACTCGAAGACTGTATCGGAGCAAACAATTTTTCCCAGTTATTGTTAGAATTTAATAAATAGTTTTACAAATAAACAACACAGGTAAAATCACTGGTGGAATCCATCAATTCGAAATTAAGAACGCAAACCCTTATTTATTACTATTATACATCTGATCTCATTGATTCAAGAGAAGTGCCACAATAGACCAAAGAGCAATAGGATAATCGATCGTAAGTAGTAAGTAGTAAAAGCCGATCGCAGAACGGCAAAAGGAGTCAATCGTCGGAGGTCGCATGCTGGCTTGTCAGTGAGTTCAAGAGGGGTCAGGGCTGCAGAGTGGAGTGCGGCACCCTCCATACCATCGAGCGATGACGTCACGCGCGGAACGAGGAGGTGGTTAAAGCTGCACAAGAGTGCAGAGTGTAGAAGAAAATGCATCCGGTGGGTGTGTCGCTCCCATACCCTTTGTGACTCCGACTGGCGCTAGAAGAGCGAGCTATTCCTTGTCTCCCCAGCCACAGCAGCAACAGCAGCAATGAAACGTTACAGAGACTGCCACCAAAGGGGGCAAAGCAGTCATGGCACAAGCTTCAAGCCTATTTTGTGAAGTTTTCAACCTTAAATCGTCGTGATCGACGCTCTACTGTGCGCTTAAGCGCGACACGATCGACCGATCGATCGAATTAGCTCTGCCCTTTCTGGCGGAACCTTTGTTCCTCGATGGCAACAATTCCCCTAGAAGAATGATTCTCTGACCGGTTCGAATGGTTGCGCTAATCGGTAGTCCCTCCGGGATATTTCTTTGCGACAAGTCGCGCGTGACTTGTCGCGCGGGGCAACCGACGAAGAGGATTGTTATACTTCCAATGCTGGGTATGGGATAGTATTGATTGGAGAGAATTTACGGGAATGGAGTAGAGCACGTTCCAACTATCGAAATTGTTTAAAACGAGACAAGTGGTTTTAGATTTTTCATTTGTTTAATTAGTCATATAATTCGTTTAGGTCAACGAGCTAAAAGAAATTTTTAATTCATTTTATTGTCGTTTAGCGTCACAGATGAAATTCAATATTGTAGTAGTTTTAATTAAATAATTTCATGAAAATAATATGTATCGGAAGTCTCGTATCATCTCTGTATCATTGTGTCTATTTCTAATGATCAGTAAACCACGAATTCTTATGCAAATTTGAATTATTTTTTATAACAATCTAGTATATGATATTTCGAATTTATCAAGATCCACGTTTACATAAGTCTCTGTTGTCTATTAGTTACTATGGACGTCACTCTCAAGAAAAGCTACTTCTGGTGATGTAATTGATATTCCCGTGTAACGCTAATGAAGACCAACGCAGAATAGATACAGAATAGACCCGAACAGAATAACCATCTGTAGACGGTAGTAAACCAACGTGTACCGTACATCACCCACGCGCTTTTCCCTTTCGAACGGCTCTCGCAGAATAAGCTTGCTCATTTGCCTATAATAAAAGAAACTGCCACTCGAATCGAGCGTTACGTTGGCGAACGTTGATCGATGAAGTGACGGCAAGCAAAGAGAAGATGCGCTTTTCACTTTCGATCGCTTCCCGAGAGCACTCAGCACGCGAGAGCTACCGGCATTGGTACGTTGACTTATTGTTCTCATTACCTATTCAGACTCGAGGGTAACACGGAAAAAAACGGAGAATCGTCAAAGCTGAAGGTTCCGCCGGAAATAAATCACAGGACAGGAAATTGACACAACTGACAGGTGGAAAAAATTTCTAGGGGAATTTGAAGGATAAAAGGAATAGAACGTCGCTCTCTAAAAGTTTTAAAATCTCTAAAGAAGAGAATCAGAGTAGCGAAACTCTCACTTCGTCCGGATTCGTCTCCAAATATACATATACATATATATATACATATACTATACATACAGTTACTGGTGGAGACCACTGAAACCGAAAGGGTTAACGGACGTAGGAGAAAATTCATCGGAGCAGCACGAGCAGCTCTCCGCGACTCCGATTTCAGCTCAGATTTCAGACGAGCCACCCGAGACTCTTTTCTCCCTCGTATGAAATGCCGCTGCTCGAACTTCCTGCGCGCCTATAACGCACTGACTGACAAGTGAGCCCGAAGAAAGTTACGATCGACTGGGATTCGCTCGACTCGCGCGCGACGACTCGGAGAGACAGATAACGAAGAACCCAATGGAAAATGTAGGAGGTGCCTTCGAGTAATTGCACGCTTAATTTGCGTTACACGCTAAATCGCGTGACTCGCGCTACTTCGAGGAAGCAATGATCTCTTTCGACTTCCCTAAGATCTCGCAGTCTTTCTAGGGAAGATCCACAGAAACGTTCACCAAGGGAAATCCACTTTAAGGTAAAAGCTTCAGCTATTTCTTCCGTTATCTTCATGAAATATGATACACGTACTCATAAACGAAATTACTCGGAAGCCTAAGTTTCAAATTTTTGCTAAATTCAACGTGACGTAAATTTAGAAAATTGAAGAACAACTAACATGAGCTTATCCACTTGGAAAAATAACACAGTTTCCCCAAGTAGATCCATTACCAAGCATTACCATGAGTTGTTCTTAATTCCTCGCGCTTACCGTTTCCCCATGGAAATCGCGCAAATCTCCATGATAAGTCCTGGCTTACTAGCCGCGTTTACTTATTGCGATTGGGATCTCTTACAAGCGCGATAAGCGTCGTATTGGTAGCCTAAGGGGGCCTTGATTTCTAGGATAAGAACCAAGGAAAAAAGAGGAGTGGAGCATTAAATATACGCGTGTGTCGGTGCGCGATCCTAACGGGGAAGCTCGCATTAAAGGTGGCTCGGTAGTTGGCCGATCACATTCATCTAGCTGTTGGGTGCGTGCCGCGCGAAAATAAATAGGGGAAAGTGCACCGGAAAAAGAATGAAAGAGATACAAGCACGATGGAAAAGGAGTAATAATGGAAATGCGACAGATCATACGAGACGTCTACTTATCGATCCCGGAGTATCATTCAGAACTTACTCTCTCTTCTCTTGAAAAAAAGCCAGAGTAACCCTTTAATTTTTGATCACTGTCATTTTAACGAGCCTTTCCATGGATATTGACGACAAGCGAACTGCTCCTTATAAACTTCGCTTAGCTTATCGTATTTGAAACGTTTCGAGTTTCGATCAAACTTTAGACGGGAATATCTATTTCAATTCATTTTCTTTGACACGTTAGAAGCTTCCTAATTCTATTTTCATTTCACTTTCTATTCAGATAATTTGTATTATCTCATGGGACATTTCCAATAATATGTATATTCGATAGAAATCTCGGTCTTGAGATGAAATCTTGGAAGTAGCCGATTAAAGCGAGCAATAAGCACGCGAAAAAGCGCAATAGAGCTGCGTTTCATTGCTATAAGGATTGGTTGCGCTGGTTAATTAAGCGGTGAAATGAGTATCACTGTTAATTAAGAGACTTTGATAGCACGATGAACCTGACGCAGGCGAGTATAAGCACCGGTTTAATTGTGCGATCGCCGGTCATTAAGCCCAGTGGAATCTTCGCGATTCGAACTCTAGCAGCCAATATTAAGGGAGTTTAATTAAAATTGAAGACTATCATCACTCGACCACCCTGCCATTGCTGCCGATTCGAGAGTCCTATCGCTTTCTCGACCTACGGAGAGACATGCGAACGACGATTTTTGTCAAAAATCGCGTTTATACGTGATTTTAATTAGAAGGATATAATGAGGAAGTTCATGAGGAAGTTCATGAGGAAGTTGTAAGAGAATGCTACGGTAATTCTAGAAAATCACCTGCACGATGGCAAAGAGTTTCGTAATCCAGCAATAATAATGTACCGATCCAATTTTCTTAAATTGTGTCGCCCAACAAAATAAACTGATTAACGATCGTCTCTGAAGTATAACGATTCTCTTTACGTAAGAGAAAACTCTCCCTGGCGACGCTAGCTCGATTGTAGTTGGCTCTGTCGCAAATTGTCGCGTGCCTTTCGCAATCTTATTGTCATGTTTCCAGGCGGTAGGATGGAAAATTGATCGCATTTCCTTTAACCGCTCGGCGATAGAAAATTACTATTGCAATTAGTTAATTGCCTGTGCGTGTTCGATGAATTAATAGTCTTACAAAGGTTCATCTTATCAAGAAGGAAATTATTTAATTACCGAACATTATATTTTTATAGCATTATCTATTTCTCATTTCTTAATAATTAATACAAAAAGACACGAATCAAGAAATTTACAATTAATACTGTCGGTTCTATTTTTACTATTATGCATTTATGAATTTCTCAGTCGATTGGTTAATTCCCGATTGATTTACTATCGAAAATCATACAGTTTCTCGTTTAATCCCCTGAAATCGAGAGGCTCGATCGGGAGGAGGCATCGTGAAATAAAGTAGAGAGTAGAGACAGTAGAGAGAGAAAGAGAGAGAAAGACCAAGACAGAGAGACTTTCACCGAGAGCAGAGACTCACGCTCGTGATCGAGGTTCGCACGTTTAAAATAAAGAAGGGATAGAGCCGCGAATCGTTCGACTTCTCGAACGAAATCTTGGACTAAATGGAATCCTTCCTCCCTGTTTGAGTGCAGGAAACGTCCCTTCTGGCGACTTCTACTCGAAACTGGGATCTCAGAGCAGGAGCAATCACCTTTCGAGTACTTCGAGTGCTCCCACACGTCGTCTTCTTCCCTCTCTCTCTCTCTCTCTCTCTCTCTCTTTATTTCTCTCTTCTTTTTCACTACGTCTCTCGCTCATTCTCCAACTTACCACTTTCCCTGCCCTTTCCCTCCGTTTCTCTTTGCTCTCACGGCTTCTC
The DNA here is from genome assembly GCA_963989405.1 of Trypoxylon attenuatum. Lineage (NCBI taxonomy): Eukaryota > Metazoa > Arthropoda > Insecta > Hymenoptera > Crabronidae > Trypoxylon > Trypoxylon attenuatum. The sequence goes on along the minus strand of OZ022489.1, from coordinate 13,648,215 downwards.
CTCCGGTTGCTTTTATTGGTGTGCCGTGCGCGACGACGACGATACCGCAAATATTTGCTCGACGATCTTGTAGCGGTGTTCTGGACCCGCCAGGGCCAACTGGCATCGCCCTTTACAAACACAGCCGCCAACGATGCCACGAGAATCTTGGCGGTATGCGCCGTCTACCGTGATTCTTCGATGGATAGTTGAAAATGTTTTAACCTGTGCGCTCCGAGTTTCAGGTTTGATAGCAGGACCCTACTCTCTACAAACAACCGACAAGTGTCTTTCTTCGTTTTCTTGTATGTAGACTCTGATGGAATTCTTGATAGAAATTTGATGCTAGCTTGTAGTGCTTTTCTCGATGGATAGTTCAAGATATATTTTCTTTACAATAATTGATTTTACGTTTAGCATAGCGCTGTTGTATTTTATAAAAGTTTTACGACGATTCTCATTTCTCTTTTTATGCAGTGAAAGTAATGCATAGAACGCGTAGAAATATACGTGAAACATTTCTTTGGATCCGTGGTATTCTATTATGTACGAATACGAAACACGTGACAGTGTCGTACTTTAGGTTTTCAAATATGAAATCAATTTCACTGAGAGCACTGACCTGCCCCATTAAGACTGAGCATTAATTAATTACCAACATCGCGGAAAATTAAGACACGGAAGGTAGAGGCAGCCGCGGAGACTAAGGTGATTGATTGTTTGAGAAACTCGAACGTCGGGAAGAGGGAGAATAGAAATATCAGTAGCTCCTTTAACGGTAAACACGTAGGTACAGCGGGGCTTGTTAATCGATCGGGTATAGTTTCACTACGGAATTTATAATCCTTGACGCGACTAAACTATGTAACTGTTGCCGGCAATATGTTCCATTGGCGCACGATCCTCGTAAAGCGGTCCTTCAACGATTCCGCCTGAAATCGAAAAACAGACTTCACCGCGCCGCGCCGCGCGTCGCATCGCGTGAAAGTAAATCGCTGCTCCGCTTATCCTGCTACGTGTCGATTAGTACGTAATTAACCTCAAGTTTACGGCGGCAATTAAAACGCGCGGCGATTGATTTCGTTCGAGCCACGCTTTCACGAGTGCATCCACTGCCGCATCGGTCCATAACACTGCTCTCCTTGACAGGCCTCTGTTCTTCTACTAAAAACTTCCTACAAATTTCGCAATTGCTCATTACTCTGGATACTTGACCTTTCTGCAAAATTTATGAAATATTAGAACTTGCTTTCGAAACCACGGAACTTCTCACAATTATTGATACAGATCAATGATTTGGAACAAAGCATTTTAAAAAAGTTTGAAATTTTCCCTTAACTATAATTCCAATTAATTTGAGAGAAAATATCTTTGACAACTATTAATGCAATGCAGTAAGGTCAAAGTTGTACCACGAGCTATCGACTCTCAGCTACATACAAATAACTTAAGAGGAAGTTGGTCCTGATTAGAACCAGTCCTTAGAGTCGTTACAACAAGCGACCGTAAAAGAATTTAGCATGCAAAATTCAAATATGTCTAGGATTTATCACCAGTGACCCCTTTAACAACCCGGTTCTCTCTCTCGTACGTACTCGGAAGTCGAGTTCTAACGGAACTTGTAATAAGCGTCGCGTCGCAACAGCATCCGATCCACTATCATTGTACTGGACGGGACCGCGAGACGCACTACACCACAGCCTTAGATTAGATTGATAAAGGTTCTAAAAGCGCGCTCGCGGCGCGGCACATTGTGCGTGTCGACGATCACGACAGCACAGTAACTACGTTCTGTCAGTGGCAGGCGTTTAGGAGGACGGCATCCCAGCATCCGCGTCGGTGCCTTTTGCAACTGTGAGACTACCGCTTGCTTAGTCGCATACGTGGGTGGAATCGTAGCTCGTTGCTTCGCTAAGCTGCTCCTATTCTTGAGTATATGCTTCCCTATAAGAGGCTAACTCGATGCAAATCGTTCGAACACACGGGAAAGGACTTGTTATACGCGCTATCATTCGCAAGAAGGAGCATGCTCCACGGTAGGAACACCCTTCTGTAGACTTCGACCCGATTCTTCTGGATCCTCCTTCGAGGACACTTCTCCTCCTTACTCGAGTATAGTATACGCGTATGTATATATGTATACCAACGACGACGACAAGTCGATAAGGAACAACCCTCCCCACGATAGACGATGTTTAAGTTATGCCTGCTTCTTTCGATGATAAGATTCAATTCCTGGGAGGTTGTCGCGAGCGATAAGCCAGATGTACATCCTTCCAGATTGAAAGTTTATTGCAATTGAATCCAGTGCTGCTGCTGATCTACATATTGGCAGATTTATCTGACTGATGATAAGCCATTGTCATTGGTCAACTAAGTGTATTGTGCGATTGTAATAATGTGGGAGGACTTTCATAAAATGCTGCTTGAAACGACTTCCTCCTGGAAGTATCGTGGCTCTGCTCCTTGTTGACCTCGTTCGTTGCGATAAAAAAGGCTAAAACCAAGCGGGCTCTCTTTCACCGAGAGAAAAGACGATGCGATGCATCCTGATGATCGAGGCTGACGCGCGAAGGTAATCGAGGGTTCTGTGCTCCTGAGACCGGCCATAGGACGATGCGGTGCTAAGCTGATGAGAAGTTCTACACGTTCTACACGTCCTAAGGTTAGCCGCTTCCAGGTTACAGGAAGCATTAACGTGTCGGGAACGCCGCACTGCGCCGCGCCGCGCCGCGACGATCGGGTAGGTGCCTGTCGACGGCTACGACATACTTGCACCGAGCTACACGAGCGCGAACTCACGCTTCCACGGCCCTGTATGCTGCGATATGCCGCTGCATCGAGTACATCGAGTGCATCGAGTGCATCGCTGCTTCTCATCGTTTATTCAGACTTTCATTTTCATTTTTACCTTCGCGCTTCCAAGCCAAGTACAAGATCGTGCTAACGCTCGTCGGGGAGACAATTAAAATCGAGCAAATTATAGAGCTCTCGATAAATATTCACCATAATTGCGGCTGAATTCTCATTCGATCCAATAAATTTATCCTTCTCATTTAATTACACGAGAAACACGATATTAAAGGGAAGAATTCATTTTTACATTTAATATAAACGTAAATATTTAATGTAGTATGCGTTTGTATAAATATTTCAATGTTTAATAGAGTAGAGATTTTAAAAAGATCCGTAAAAGTAGCTATCGAGGTGTATACAATTGCGAAGCATTTATCAAAGAAACATGATATTCGTATAAATGGTTAGATAAAGATCCACAATCGAATTACGGGATGAAATTTCACAATAAAGAAATTGATGATCGATTCACCATTAATGCATAAGCATCCAGAGAGACTCTGGTAATGCTGCTGACTGTAGTGACTGGAATCCTACATATTAGAAGAATAATAGCTTACGAGCCCACCGAGGCATTCGAATCGTAAGTGCGGTCCGTAGCTCGCGAGCTGCCGTATCGTATCTCTTCATAATCACCGCGCGAGAGTCGTAAAATTACATCGAGTCGGCTGTCGCCTCGTAGCTCACGCATACGCGGGACACCCGCTTAAATTCCATCGGAATCTGCGCGACTACTAATCTCGCGGCACGAGAGAGCAGAGAGCCATTCGATCCGCCGGAACGCGACGCTTTGGAGCGGCTTCTGCTCAAGCTGCCGCATAATTACGACAATAATAAATATCAAGCATTGAACGCAGTCTTGTCGTCTTTCCTTCGCGAAACCGGCGTGGCTTTCCTGCTAATGATTACCACTCTGCTGCTTTCTGTAAGTCCAGCTTATCTACTGCCTATGGCCACACAAATAGCATGAGTAGGCACCGATTGGCCTTGAAGTAACGACTTTAGGGTCACTTTAAAGTAGAATCAATCAAACGATAATTCAAGTACAAAATTGTCATTGCACAATAGTCAAGGGAACATCGCAATTTTTCAATTGACAATTTGAATACGTACTAGAATTTTTGGACCATAAAAGGGAAAATGAATGTCACCTATGAATATTATCGAATGTTGTAAAAACTGTTAAAGCGAAGAGTGAATACCGCCCACTAACAATGAGTAGATTTATTTATAACACAAAAATAAAGCTTTAGCTACCAATCTAGCTAGGGAATGGTAAAGTCGGCTTCACAACCCTCCACTCTACCATAACTCTCCATAATCCTCAGGGTCTAGTAAACCAAAAGGGAACGGTACCGTTCGTCAGAAGATAGTCATAAAAAAAGTCAAGTGTAAGTGAAGGTTCTCCATAACACTGAGAAGGGCGACACGATTGACCTTTAATTGCTGTAAGATATAAGAAGCGGAGAGGAGGAAGAAGCGTGCAAAGGACTATCAGGTGGCCTCACAGCAAGGAAGGATAAGAGTTGACACCAGGAGGGTAGACCTGGTTGCAGGAGGGCTCGATTGAGCCGTCCAGGCGAACGTCTCGACACACCGGGACGTCTTTGCGAGCGAACTTTAATGAAGAGAAAGAGAGAGAGAGAGAATCGTCGAGCGTCGCAGTGGCTGACGGTGTACAAGCGTTGCTAACGTGCCACCCCACCTCCAGATATCCTTTCCTCATCTTCAACCGTTTCTTCTCGTCGTTGCTGTACCTTCTATATGGCCTTCTGCCACCTTCCTTCGTCCCTTTCATCCTCGCTTCTTTCGGTAAGGATGATCGAGGCACTGGACTTTCCAGTGGCGACCCTTCGCCCGAATGCGGCTTTCTTCGGGAAAGAAACCGTGCCGTGATCGCGCCCGCTAGCCGCAAAGTACTTTCTACCCGTGGTCACGCCGTTCACGGCCAGGGAAAAAAGGAAAAGGAGCAGCGCAATGCGCCGGCAAAAAGTTTGCTCTTCTTCCTGGCTGAACGCGATCATCGCCAGAAAGCGAACACACTACGCCTGCCTTTCGTTGGATGCTTGCTGGAAAAGCGATGCTGCGCGCTCTCGACATCAAATAACTTCCTTCTACCATTTATACAATGTTTAGATTAATTGGAATTCTTATTCCAGGAACTTGTAACTGTCTACAGAAGGAGACATGGAAAGAAACGTTACGTGGACGATGCGTAATGTGGCTCAGGATTGCTGAGTATTTTTTCATTCGTGACACAGAAGATATTCAATTTCAATTTTGTGCTGGTCTGCTTTCGAAAATAATTCAATTACATCTTGTATCATTGTGAATAAGTAGTCCGTGTTCCACTTGTCTTGCCACAAAGTAGATTCAATCGGCATGCAGTCGGGTCAGATATCTCTCGAAACAGTCAAAAAAACAGCAATGTCAATATTTCTTAATTAACCCTATCTAGCTGAAAAAATTTGGTTCCAGAAGCAGTATACAACGGAATCCGCATATTTCTCAAATGGGGCTCATTCTAAATGATCAATATGGAGCTGTGCTATTAATTAGAATAAACGAGTCTAAAAGTGATTCCAGTTGGGATGTTTGAATCATAGGAGTATGAATGGTTCTCAGAATTTGTCGGAAGGTAAGAAGCAGGGGAACGATGCACGTGGGCTCGCGTGGCATCGACACCTGGAAAATGTCATCCTCTTAGCGGAAGAATAGTCGCTTGGGGAAGGAGACCAAGAGACCAAGAGACCAAGAGTTTGCCGCGCGACCGTGGGATGTGGGTCACAGGGCTCGCCGACTTGCGAACCTAAGAAGAACTTGCGCCGATCCTGATGCCCGATCTTCGACACCCGCCTCGAGACCTTCTTTGGCGCTACGGAAGGCTAAAGGTGCACTTCTATTTGAAGAATCTTGGGTGGGGCATCGATTTTCCACTTATTAGGAATCAAAGACATTTTCTCCCAATTTACAAACTCATGGTTTCAATCGTGGTTATACGATTATAATGATCTTGAATATTTGCCACGTAGTTCATAGACCGTGAAATTCATTCGACTATCCATTATTAGAGATTATTACCATATAAACAGTGACACGAATACACAGTATGCTATATTCTCTTTTCCAAATTAATTGCGAATGATGTTAGTAATATGTATTTCGATTTATCATGAGAATCAAAATGTGAGTCTATTATAAGACTGTCGGCAGTCTAGACAGAGGTTAACGTTAATACTCCAATGGAATCCATAGTCTCGGTGGACTCTCATCTCACCCTAACAATGACAGTCTATTATCTAACAGCCGTGTAGAGAAGAGTCAGTCATTAGGCGAGCTGCACGAAGCTCGCACTGTTCTCTCGATACGACACTAGTAGCAACACTAACAGCAACATTCCCAACGCGGCAGTCGGTCACGTCCGAGTCCCAACTGTCATCCTGCCGGCAGAACGCCCTCGAGATGAGAAAACATCACCGAGTCAAGGTAAACGCCTCACCGAATCGTGCAAATTACGTAAGAACGTGAAATTTAAAATTATACACCTCTCTCGCGTGGCATCTTTATATCGGTGCAAGGAATCTACTGTATGTAGGTACACAAACAGGACTCACGGTGATTCATAGACTCGCGAATTGACCTGACACGCCCGAAACACTTGGTATTTGCCTAGTTACGCTGGAAGCTACTTTCTTCGAGCGAGAAGAACTTATGGAAGCTACAAAAGGCTCGATACGTGTAGAGGACAATGAGTGAATCAATAGGATTGGAATGCTCTATACATACATATAATCGAAGAGGATTTCACCGGGTCACGAGATCCTGGCAAATATTTGACTGCTACCTGAGACTTCGGAATTTCGGAAGGGTCGCAATTCAAGTAATCGATATCCTCAAATAGACTTTGCGATTCTCGAATACTGAATAAATGAAACTTTTGGGATATACACAGAGAGAAGAAAGTATTCTTGGTGACGATGAACAGTGTTGGTTCTACTGTATTTGAATATAAGATTTTTCGGCTTTACCATTAGATTTCTTTGGTAGATTCCATAATTCTGGAGAAGCATTATGGAAAATGGTAACAATGCCGAAGTGAAGGAGTCCGTGGTAGCTCACAAAGGCTTCGAGTGCACTCGAAAGATCCAAGCCTGTGTACAATGCACGAGCCTCGTGTGCGACACAAATCAATGTCTCGATGGATTCTCACGTAATTGAAAGTATCAAAGTGTATTTCATAGTTCAATAGCAGAGGTGTAAAAATTCGGAGTCATTCATGTCTTAATCCCAAGATACAATTTGTGCACTGTTGACACTATTAAATTCGATTGAATTTTCTAAACCCAACATTAGTAGAAAAATCTCACATTTAGAAAATCAAAATTGTTCTTCGATCATCTCCTATTTTATTATGAAGTATGAAATCACAATTGCACAATACAGGCGATCCAACATGCGAGAGAAAAATTCCTACGAAGAAGGCGCTAAACATTTGACTTTCACTCGTGAAACGGGATTATTTATTTGGATCTGTCACTTAATAGTTCCATCGAGTGTACTTCGAAAAAGGAGAACCTCGTGGCTGCTTCCTGTATCTTTCGTGTTGAAAAATCGTATAGCTTCGCGCGACACTCCGCGTCTTCGCTCGTAAAACACGTTGCGCCGCACCGCGACGTTCGTTCCTCTCGAACGTGTTGCTCGGTGGCTTGCGCGAGCAAACGTTTGCATTAAATTCGCGTAAAGGTCAACCGCGCTCGTTCTTTACGATCCGTGCTGTAATAACGCTCGGCAAACAGTTTACGGAAGAGCGCGCCTTGTTAAGGTAATATCGAGCGGTTTATTTATCGGAGAGGCATGCGGAGTCTCTTGCGAGCGATAAGCTCATAGTACGTGTATACGAATAGCGCGTTTAATTAGAATGATCGTATGTCCTGTCGCCGGAATGTCGATGACGAGACTGAAAGCGATTCGAGGAAAAGCTGTTCCACGGTGTAGTAATGTTATTAACGAGTAATTAGGCGACCCTGACTTACTAGAGAAAGCTGCTCGTAAACGTGAAAAATGGCCAAGTGAAAAATTATGTTAGTCGACGTGAGCTGTTCTAGTGGCAAGCGCAGTCAGTGCCCTTCTTGAACTCTGTCGAAAATCAATTCTTCGATAGATCTTTCGAACTAAACAGTCTATTCTTTGTTTAAAAGACATTTCGACTAAAACATGCTACCCTAGTTTAACGCTTGTAAAAATGATTAACAATATAATCCTATTTTCATTGGATTCATTTTTTCAAAGACCAATTAACTGCTTATAAATTAAGACTGAGATTATCAAAGGGAAATTAATTTGTTCAAAGCATTATTTTTATATGAAACTGAACTTCAATAAAACAACCCGAATAATCTTACTAATAATCTTACTAAACCGCAGAAAATTGACTGTGAGTTTTAACACCTTCGCCTTTCGATCTATCGTTTTCAAGCTTCAGCCTAGATTGTTCGAGCGTTCAAGGCAAATTCGATCTAGGCTAAGGTAGGTCCGGATGCAACAAACAATCGACAGATGTAACCAGGGTCCATGGCTGGGCGGCCGATGACGTGAGCCATTAATTACCGGAAACGTGACCCGGTGAGCGGCACACGGCTCATGTGCATTGACGATGCATTGACGATGCATTGGCGGTACATTGGCGGTACATTGGCGGTGCAGTCAGCACCGGGAGGAGAATATCCTCGCCCGGTATCACGAGAATCACGAGAGAAAGAGAGGGAAAGAACCTCCAGGAGCAGGGCGTCCTACCGTCTCTCTGGCCAATCACTTTCTCTCCGCGAAAACACGTCCGGATGATTCTCATCTGGAGAGCGAGTTTGAGCCGGAGCGGCGGCCAAGCGGCCAAGCGGCCAATCGTTCTTCTACTGCTCTTCTAAGGCTTAGAACTCGTTAGCATAAGGCACGATATCCTCCAAGGCAGAGTGAGTTCTACGACTCCAAAAACCTCGCATACCAAGTGGATAATAGAAAGCGAGTCTCCTCATATCTCTGCCAGACTCGTCTCTTTCTGACTGACTGAGAGAATTGCACTCTAACTGGAATGCTTCGGGCTTTTGATTCGTATCGTTCGTCGTCAAGCTGTGGGATACTATCACCACTGTCAGTAGATTTTTATAATCTTCAACGATTTGCATATGTATCGAGCACAGTCGGTATTGAAATGTCCGAAACGACAAAACTGACGAGCTGACAGGTCTTTATTCATCAGAGATGCTCTTGAACAATATTATACCTGTTTTGAATTCATAATCAATACGTTGAGAGTTTAAAGTAATTTAAGAAGATGTATAAGATCGATCCATTTTATGAATTGCATTCTTTTTTCAAATTAATGAAAACATGATATTATTATTGTACCCGGAAAATCAAAAGAAATTGGAAGCTTTTTTGCTGCGACAAATAGGGAGAATTTCAAACTAGCAACTCGAAGTTATCTAACAACGAGACTCAACAAAGCAAAAGCGGAAGTCGACGCCCCATTGCATGACGAAGCCAGAGAAACGACTGCGTCGAGGATAGTCCTCTCCCTGTAAGAGGCAAATGCTCGACGAGGCGACATTCACGAAAAATACACCGTTAAGGTAATCCACGGTTTCGTGAAAGCAGCTTCCGGCAGAAACTCCCCCCGCGGAATGCTTTCTCCCGGACCTATTGCAGTTTCGATAATTGATTTTTTTCCCCCCAAAGAAGATGCTTTCTTCCTTCTCGTGGGATTCGTTTCACAAAGGGAGCTTTAATCCAACATCAGTCGACTCGCGCTCCTTCAGCTCGTTACTTCGCTAATGCGCGATCCAATTTCTTTTGAGCCTCGAGGGCCCGCATTCTCGCGTTCTCGCCTTCTCTCTAACTTTGCCTTTAATCAATCGGTATTCACTACCAGTCACGCGGCACACTTTAGTCTGATTGAATCTAACGCGTATCGTACATCCGCAAGTCAAACGGAAAATGCAAACGCGAGAAGAAATTCATCTAACGTCTTAAAGATAAAGAGGTAGAGTTGAATTCTAAAAACCGAGTGGGTAGTTCGAGTTCTCTTGACTAATCCTACATGAAAATGAGTCGTTACTTTAAGTACTTCGTTATAAACAGAAGACTAACTCAAGAATCTAATATTCATTTTAATTTATATATTTGCATTCGCCGTGAGGCGATTAAAACGTCCATCATTCACGTAGATGTACTTTCATGTTACAAGCTGAATACTCCGAGTACCACGTATGAAGAAAACTGATTGTGAGCTACGGGTTTCTGATAAATCGACATTGACAGCGGCAAAAGATCACGTTGGCGCGTGCTTGCTAGCCGCAATGCGTCGTCGCAGGTGGTCGCGAAACCGCGAAAACTTAATTGCTTATTAGTCGCACAGAACGGCGCACTCGAATCGCAATACCTAACGACCTTGAAAGTTGATCTGATGCTCGACGCTGTTCGAGCAGTAAGCTTCACTTGAGAATCGTGGATTAACGCGTCCCGTGCCACATGGGTCACTTCATAGGTCACCGGTGACCTCTACATTACTATACAGGTATTTATTAACATATTGTCTGTCAAGTAGATCCAACATTAATTAGAATATTAATTTTTCTAATTTCACAACCGTCACGAATTGCGAATCATGCTCTATACTATTTCAAAGTACGCGACTTAAAAAAGAAATCACGGAAAAGTAGCTTAGCAGGAAACGTGTTCACACGCGCCGGAAACACGTAACCCGAACCATTAGATTCTCTCGACTTCGATTCGCGAGGATTCGCGACGATCCGCGACGATGCTTCAGCGAGCAGTGCAGCGCGTTCCGAACACGATGTTAAACATATATTTAACGGTAGTCGGGTACCGTACCGAGGATTGTAATCTTATACGTTTAAACTGCTAGGTATCGGGTGTTCCGGACGGCTCGCGAGCCGGCTGAATATTAATGACGAGTTCGCCGCTGTTTTCGAGAGATCGCGAGCATTAGTCATTCGCGCACCTACCTAATCTCCCGTGCAGCGCAACTATCACAGATGAATTTCTCGATTATTATACTATTATCATTCTAAACTGATATCGGGTGAAAATACTTGAACACTTTGATCCATTTACTTTAATACTGAAGCTATATTCACTTTCATTTATACTTATCTCCAACTCAACCATAAACATGACTAGATTCAGCAAAACTATCATTTAACCTGTTACTCAGTTTTGAAATTCGGATAAAATATTACTCTTCTAGTAGCGCTACCATAAAAATGTATTCTAATATTTAAACTGAAATTCTCAAGGTTTGAATGCAATACTATTGATACATCTTTCACCAGCATATCGTCGATTCTGAATCTTCCGTGCCCCATTATCAAAATTACCGAAACCGCGAAATCGTAGCAGCTCCACCCCATAATCCGGAAATCCCATTACCACATCCACCGCAGCAATGCCTCCCTTCACTAAACAAACAGAGAATTGCATTAACATACAATTCCGCGATACGATTTCACTCGAATCTCCGAGTGATCCTGAAGCTCAGAGAGGAACCCTATGATCTGCCGAAGGAAATCGAAGAAATCAAAGGTATCCACCGGTGCTTAGTCTTCGGGGGATCTCTTTGTCGAGGTGAGGAGGGCCAGAAAACGGCAGCAAGTGGCAGGAATCGGCAAGAATCGGCAATTACCCGAGAGTGGAGTATCGCATTGCACTGCATTGCATCGCATTGCATCGGGTTGCATCGCGAGCGGCCGATATTCCATTCGGGTTCGCACGAACCGAGAACCCGGAAAGGAAACCGTTCCGACACGGGGTCCGCGAACGTTGACACCTTATTATCGGCGAGCCCGGGGCTGCGATCATCGGGAAGAAATTGCTTGGTGCACTCTCAAGCGCCTCACAAGCGGCGAAAGTCTCTCCTACTTGAAGAAAAGAATGTCCCGCTAAACTATATTCCAATCGGAAGTCACGCGGAATAATTCTATCTCTCTCTCTCTCTTTCTCTCTTTCTTTCTCTTTACTACATTTCAGACAGCCCATCACATACATGATTGCCCATCAAAACCTTATCTATTGTATAGTTACAATTACAAAACAATATTTTTATCGAATTACCTTGAAATCTGCGAAAGAAAATGATACTAATATAAGTGTATTTAGTTCGTGTTATGTGAATTGTGTAACAAGTATTTTTTCTAGCAGTAGACATACGTAAGGTATGTATTCAGGTGATAACGTTCAGGTGAACCACCTTGTATGTCGTTCCTTCCGTAGCGAGCGAACCACCGATCGCGCTACGCTTCAATGAAGAAACGATCCTTTATCCTTTACGTGGCTCCGGCCACGTAACCGCCTTATTCAATTTCCTCCATATTTAAATACCCACGGATACAATGTTAATCGAGCTGCTAGAAAGGTACCTGCCGTTGTGGTTATGCTGAAACCCTAGACGCGCGAGTGCTTAGACGAGCGAACAGGTTCGGAACAGTAAGTACTTACATACTTACGCGATCCCATAGATCCCCGCTGTCCGATAGCATTAAGGGGTTTAAGATGTCAAAAACAAAGCGACTGACAATACACAGACAATACACTGGAATTGTTGTGTACTTCCCGTCGTTCAATTTGGCACCCCGTTGTGAATATCGTTCGATCAACTTGAAACCGTTAAATAGTTTGATCGATTTACTACGAGTTGATTATATTGGAATTGAACTAGTAACCTAATCGATCGATACCAATTTTTGTTTGGGATAGTTAAGAATTTATAAAATCCAATATTTTTAACTGATTTGCGAGAAACATAGGTGTATTTTTGGAAGCTAATCAAAATTATCTGTTGTTACCATCAAATTATAGTGACTAATTTAAGGTCTGAACTTTAAGGGTACTGTCAATTGAAAAGGGTTGGATAGATATTAAGGAATGAATTTATTCTTCTTTTTTATAGTAATACGCAAAAGGAACCTTTGGTATTGGCGGAACGACAATTACGTCCTTCCTGTCGAATCACCTAACGACATTGGGGGGAATGTTTATTGCTCATTAGTGTCGGGCATAAAATATTGAGCAATCACAGCGCGCGAGATTCCTGGGGAAATAACGATGATGTACGTTATGGTTGCAACGGTCCGGCAACATTCACTTTACGCCCATTTACATAGTAATATCTATACCTTTATGCTCTCAGTTGCACCATGGGGGGATGATATACATACGACAAATTCCATACACCATAAATGAGGTGTTTTAATGACATCCTAGTATGATACTTGCCCAAGACAAAAATATACAACTTCCAGAGACTATCCAATCAAATAAGAAGCATCAGTTCCAGTTACGAAATTCAACTAAATTGTATTATATTTAAACATTGAATCCGATCACTAAACAAACATGTCGAATTGAACGATAAATCCCAGACACATATAATAAGCAAAGTTGAAATCGAAGGACAAAGAAACGACGCAAGAAGAAGAAGACTCGTTAAAAGCCACTGCGGAAGGCACAGAGGCGGTGTGGTCAGTAGTATATGGCAAGCGAGGTTCAGCCAAGTGCGAACTCACGCACTGGCCTTCCATGGTGACTTACGACCTGAAACCCTGAAGCGTGCCGCAAAGTCTCATATACGCTAGACTCTAAAGCCAAGGTTCGCTAAAACAAGTGGCCGTAGTGGCGGCGGCGGCGGCTTTCGAGTCTCCTGGCCACGTAAAACCGTCATTAGCGCCAATTACAATAAATCCCGCGGCGCGTTCCGCTTATCGTTTAGCGCGAGATGCGTGAGCTCGAGGTGCGGCTCAATCTATAATCCAAGGGTAACGGGGCCCCAGCGATGCGTGCGTGGAAGAAGAGCCTCGGGAGAGGCCCTTCCAGCGAGTCAGAGCAAAACGAGGAAGAAGAAGAAGAAGAAGAAGAAGAAGAAGTAAAGGTACACGCGGCCAATCATTTTCCTTCGGCCGCAACTTTCACGACTGATGATCGGGTAGCGTTTCAGCGCCGATCGGCACTGTCGACTGAGCAGATTTACGCCACCCTGGTTATGAGCGTATTCGCATACATACGCACGCATTTGACTTTCGATGTGCGCTGTTCGCACTGTTCGAGCTGGTCAAAAGGAAAGAAGAGAAAAAGGAAAGGACAAGACGAGAGATAGAGAGAGAATAAAGCAGCTTCCATAAAGTCGATGCTACTACCCCTGTTAACTTCCGCATGCGGTGTAACTATTCGGGTTTTATTAATACTCCATATATTAGCCTCGTGACCACTGACTGTCCTGGAATACGTTGCTTTCCATTTCGCATTGCGGCTACGCGGACACCGTAAATCAGCTAGTGAATTGCTCTCGCGAATAAATGCGCGCAGACTTCTTTATGAACGTTCCAGGCGGTCCTAGATCGATCGAGGTATAATAATTGATAGGGTGGAAATGTTAGCGAAACTGAGAAGCTCGATAGAGTTCCAATAGTAATTGTCCTAGTGATAGATAGATACTCTGAAGCCTCGATTGCCTAAGGACCAATTATATCAAGTATAGATTATATCATTTACGTTGCTTTCTTCATTATCCAATATTTATTCGTATAATACACTGTCGACGACTCGAGACACACCTAGTAACGCTAGTTAAAATGATTTATTTCGCATCAGTAAGTCTTCTTGAATCCATCAGGTAAAGTCTCACCCTCTAACTGGTATCTAACAATTTATTGGTCGCATCTTTAAAGTCTGTTCAAAGAAACCCGAGGCAATTGTCTTTGATTAGTCAGCAGAAGTTCGTGAAGGAGTCTGAGACCTCTCATTCCAGGTGGAAAGCATCTCTCATCGTGCAACGTTTAGCACTCGAGAATCCGGCAAAGCACAGTGCCCCCGTCGAGTGCACGTGGTGACTCTTGGAGTCGACCAGCGAGCGAGTGAGTGAACCTTAGAGAACCAGCCGTGGTCCAGATAGATCACGTCTGATATAATTAATGAGCACGACCCGCAATTCCCATACACACCTCCGGCTCGGCGGGTCCGCCCTAACAAGTACCTCGACGAACCTAGCTTAACCTAGACGAACCGGGCCGTAACCAAGACGCAACTAACCCGACAACGGAACTATTCTCTCTTCGTGGGGAAGCAGTATCTAGGTATCTAGATAAAGCACACTTTGACCCATCGCACGTTTCCCTCTCATCGAAAAGATCGTCAAATCTAACTCGATAAGAATCTTCATCATAGTCTCTTGACAAATATTGGTCGAACCATCGGATATCGGCCATTTGGATTATTTCGAGACTTGACTCGATCGAGATGAAGAAGCTAATTGCTTCCGCGATCTATTGGGTGATCAGCTAGTCGTTGTACACGCAGCGGGTTGCAGGAACTGGGAAAGAGAATTTTGCTGTGGATCCAGGAACTAAACCCGCTTAGCCCGGGGTGTACAGAGTCTAGGCCCGACATTTCGCCATGATAGATGGTTAACATTATGATCACCGTCCGCGCTTGCTGAATGCACGCCCTGCGCGATTCTCCCTATCGCATTCATTATCGTCGCTTGACTTTTGCGTGTGTACTCGAAATTGCACTCACAATCTCGTAACAGTAAATGTCTCTGGTATGATTAAGGCATAAAAACGGAATCACTTCCGGATCGCGGCGATATGGGAACAGCTGTACTATGTACTCTACGTGACTTATGGCATACAAAGGAGTGGATTTTGTCGCAAGATACGAGATCTTGGACCTGTCTAGCCTCCGGCTCTACAAAATCTAGCTTGCCAGCTTTAGTGTGACAAATACATAATACCAAGCTCCAGCGATAAATAAAATTCATCATACACTAAACTGGACGTAGATGAAATCTAACGCTTGATACATTTCTATAAAATTCACTTCATACAAACTCTAGCTAAACATTAATCTATAATGAGAAAAGCGTGAAAATTGATCGGGAAAAAAATATGTAGATCACTTTTCATAGCAAGTATAAGAATTTTAATGGCAGATTTCCTCTCGAAAGTGAGAGAGTTTCTTGCTTCTAACGCTGAATG
This sequence comes from Trypoxylon attenuatum, assembly GCA_963989405.1. Classification (NCBI taxonomy): domain Eukaryota; kingdom Metazoa; phylum Arthropoda; class Insecta; order Hymenoptera; family Crabronidae; genus Trypoxylon; species Trypoxylon attenuatum. The sequence goes on along the minus strand of OZ022489.1, from coordinate 13,632,337 downwards.
AAATTTCAACAGTCAGATTTTACGGGAATGATCCTAACACTCTTAGCCATACTATACAAACTACTCTACTTAACTGTCAGCAATAAATCACTCGAGAAGGAAAAACCGGATGAAGCGCGCTTAACGAAGGAAAAGGCGGAAGGGCTCACACTTTTTCTAAACCCTGAAAACTACATTTTAATCATCGGCATGAACGCACCGAGCCCGGGAAGATAATTTCCGAGGCACGCGGCTGATCTTCTAAGCGCAGACTGCTATACATATGGTATATGCTGCAATTTGCTTTACTACCGGTAACCGCTCGCGGTTTGTATTCAAATGGATGCTTGGCGAGCGCTCCTTTTATATACTTTCCTCCGTGGTACCGTTACCTTCGATATTACCATTGCAGACACGGCCGTGAATTTCGAGTTTATCAGTTAAATCGAATTAAGACCGATGTAGAAAGAAAATTCGATTATTAAAAAAGAAAAAAATGACGGTGATATAAGGACTCACCCCTGGCAGAAGATTTGGCAATTGGACGTCGACATCAATACCACTGGTTCCCTTGACCTCTTCATCCAATTTTTCTCCACTGGACAGCGATTGACTCTCGAAGACAGTAGTCAAACTCGTTGTTTCTGGCACTTCCGCGATTAAAGTATCACTTGATTCGCACTTGTTTAAATTCGAATCCTCTGTACTTAACGTCTCCAGAGACACTGCTACTTTCTGATCACCCACGCAGAGATCTTGCACCGTTTCATCCGGAATCGTCTTCTCCGGTAAGGAAACTTCGGAAGAGGATTGTCTCGCGTCTTCATAGACCAAAGTTCGATTCTTTTGTAAATCTAAAGTACGATCTTCGTCCAATAACCTTGCTAGAACTGCTTCTGGAGTCTCTACCGTGATGTTTTCATCCAAGGGATTCTCTAATCGACCAATTAGAGAATCGACAGATTCCATTGCAGGTTCTTCGGACAGCTTAGCTTCATTTTGTTGTTCAACGACTCTTTCGTCCGCAAATTCTGTGTATTTCTCTGGCAGGGTTTCACTGTCTTCCTGTTGACTCATCGACGAGGATTGAGCCTCGTCCAAGTACCAAGACGTGCAGTTCTCTTGGCGCTTCTTCTCCGTGGTCTCGTCGCCCTTCGACAGTGCACCTTTGCATTTTCTCAGGTAGCTCTTCACCTTCTTCGTCTTGCTCTTCCTGGTCTCTTGACTCCGGGGTAATGTGCCTTCAGTGGATTCGCCTTGCTCGCTGGTAAGTGGCTCGACCACTCGCGATTTCTCTGATTCCTGCACTGTCTTCGTCTTTGATTCTACTTCATCGTAGAAAGCGTAAGGAATGTCCGGCGGCTGATCGGATGCCAAAGCCCATGTTTCCTCCTTCTCCGGACCCCGACGATCCACCGGTATCACCTTCGAAATACCAAAAACAATGGCTTCATTAAAAAGAAAACGGGAAACAACCAACGAGAGGGCCACTTTGCATTCATCGCACGCAGAGTTGCGCCTACATCGTTAACTCTGATACACCCACTGTGCAACCGTTATTGCAAGTACCCATATATTGCAACAAACTTGTCGCTCTTTCGTAGAATTTCAAAGTTATACATAAAAATGACAATTGTTTTTTTATGTTTATTTTAAAAACCAGTGTTTTCTGTTTCCGCTTTATATTTGTTTAGAAAATTGTTAGTTTGTATGGAATGAATTGTATGAGATCAATTATGAGATTCTAGTAGAATAATAGACCCAGAAGAACAGGGTAATCTGCGAATATCGAGATAAACCAAGAGGAACGCTAAGGAAAGTGGCTTAGCAGATTTAGTATAGAAAAACAAGAGGGTTAAGCCTATTACCCTGCTACGTGACTGGTTTCTCGCAATCGGCCTTTTATCAAACCCCGCAAGCCGAGTGATATCAGTCGCTGTATGACAATTTGTTTCGCAACGAGCAGCCTGATTAATTTGCATTGATCTACGGTGGGAAAACAGAGTGCAGAGGAAAGAACTGGCCGGTCGAAGGCTACGGAGATTGGTCGGTCATTCGGTTGAGCAACTGCAAGCAGACAGTGAGCAACGTGCAACGTACTCCATTGTAAATATATATGCACTCCTATCCATCAGTATTATATGCAGCCACTTTCTTAATTATAATAATCGTGGATAAAAGAAATATAATATCATTAATAAATCCCATTCAATTTTATATATTTTTTCAGTATATACATTAAGGAATGTATTTCATGAAAATGTGTTAATTATTTCGCAAGAGACAACTAGCTTAATGTTTACAATAATTATTTAAAGCATTTATAAGGGTAAACCGTAATAAATTTCCAATTTTAATGCTGGTGAATCTTTGTGATTACTTGTACGTAACAAAACTCAAGAGCAAATATTATTTTATAGTAATAAGAAGATTTTACAGCGAGAATACTTTTATCATATAATATTTAATAATTCGTGATATATGTTGGTAAATTGTTTAGTACGACAAGGTTTCACATACTTCTGGACTGCATTGTACAACTGTATCGACTGTCGGCCAGGGTTGCGCGGTGCACCAAAGACAATGGGCCTCAACTAAATATCGGGGACACCGTCGCGACTAATACTGACTTCGACTTGCGCATAACGACGACACTTTACGTGGCATTTACGCGATCCTAGCACGCGAGCGCGATCGGGATCGTAAGTTCCAACGGAATACAACTTCCTCGCGTAATATTTCCGCGGCCATAATATCACTTCCTGGTTTCTCGAGTACGACGATCCGACGACGCGACGCGCCGCTATGAGTCTGTTGTTAGTGTGAGTCAGCTCTCGCGTGAATTACGGAATCCTCATGTGCACTAGTTCATCGGCCCCGGTCAATGCGACCCCGCCAATTGAATGCTGCTGCAACGTCTCATTCATGCTGATTGTGAGAAAAAGTACGTACATAGAGATAAGCTTGGGAGCATCGGCTCGCCTGATTAACATTAGAACTGATGCAACTAGTGAAATGAACTAGTGAACTCTGGTAGATTCTTCCTTATGTGATAGAATTTTTCGAAATATTGCAAAATACTATAATTCGGTGTAAGATTGAAAAGTCGAAAAATCGATTGAAGAGTAGATATTTAAAAATTAGAAGAATTTGAAAGACTGAGCAAGTAAGTATCGGAATATGGTTAAGCGAGAATGATGCGTCTAACGGATAAATTTAAGGTCTCAAGGGTAGATACTCGACTACCACCGTTAAAATAACTGTTTGATCAAGCAGCTCGAATCTTAGCGATTGCCATATCTGGAGATAATTCGCGGTTATAGAATATGTAGATCGATAAGGGTCGCTCGCGGGAGCATCAATTACCCTCAGGGCGAGAGGTATGCAATGGAAACGCGGAAGCCGCAGGGAATATATCTCTTCCTTAATAAGTTTGCTTAACAGAGTTCGCATGTTTTTGCGGATAGTGCGCGGCTCGCGGTTGCGGCGTATCGGATCAAGTACGAGCGGCCGGTTTTCGAGTTCGGTTACGGAGGTTAGAAGCGGCACGATGCGGCGGCTTGAGATTGAATCTCCGATTGAACGAGATAGCAAGATGAGGCGTGGGAGCGAGCTGCGGCTAATCCTTCGAGGCGAACGCGACTCATTCAAACACCGTGGCGCGTGTCTTCTCGACGGCTCGAGCCATCAAGAGGGAAAGTTCTCTTGGCGTTCGTTCTTGGAAAAATTCGTGAAAAAAATGGATATTAAATCGAGGAGGTAGTTTATTGTGAGAAGAAAACGAATTGAACATGCACCGGCGACGTGTACCCTTTCTCTTGGAACAGCGGGGAACGCGTGCGCGTTCGCTCGAGTCGTCAAGTCGTCAAGTCGTCAAGTCGTCGTTGCCTCCAAATTAGTTTCCCCTCATTTCGAAGCCTCGTGATAGCTTGATGCCGAGAGAAATTGAATGTTGATCTTTACGCGTGTCTGGTACTGACGATAACGATACTACTGATCGTACCAGTTAGTTATTAAATTCTTCAATTATAAATCATCTAAGCCACTGGCAATACTTAAATTAGTACAAGAATAATTAAAACCCTCTGAAACAATTATCCCTATACATATATATTACCAGTAATTATAACAATTACTATGATTCTATGTAAATAAAATTTTGGTAAAGCTAAAAAAGTGTTGTTCAACTGTATAGAGGAATGTCTACTGTCACCGAGACCTAGATCAACGATCGAGCATACAACAATGTGAAATCGATAGATGTTAGAGGAGGGCACATTACGTGATCCCACGGTGCTCCCGCTAAATCACCTCACCGCCGGAACTTGTGGGTGAGAGATGCGTGTGTAATGTAGCCGGTAAAGGGAAGCCGTGGCTCGAAGTGCGCGGGAACCCGTTAAGGAACAGAATCTCCTAACCACCGCACCACAACGCAAGACGTTAGTTCTAGGTCCCAAGTAACGAGGAATTACCGATCGTCAATACTCTTGCAACGGGTTTGCAAACTCTCGTTCCATACTCGTTCCTCTCTGCGCCGCCTTATGCAACGACTCTCACCAAAACTGTGGAGTGCAGACCTACGGACGTGGATAATTGCGCAACAATACCCTCAGACGAGACAATGAAATATCGTGTCATCGGGGAGCATTAAAGGAACTTTGAGCCGCCCCTTTCAATTGCCCACCTCCCGCCACCTATTGAACTTTCTTCAAACCCACCTATCTATAACATATTTTCACCGTAAAAATCTACATTTTTCTACTTAGGGATACGATCCATCGATAAAGCTAACACTTTATTGTTAATTCGTCACTGTAATTGAATTTAATATTAATAAATATAGATATTGTTAATTGTCCTGTTGAAACACCGTAAGATGAAAGATCGAGGTAGATAATCGGCATAATTGAACGAACCAAAGCAAAGGTAACAAAGTTGCTATTTATCAGTCAGCTCCAAGTCAACGATGCAAATGAAAAAATTGAAGCTATCGCTTACTTTGCCGTGGTGGCAAGCCATTTAAATCAGAATTGTCGGAGTACTCGGACTCCTGTGAGGCTGGAGCATGCGACAACGTTTAACTGCTCTGGACATCCCGTCCAGCGACAACAACGAGATACTACCGGTCCAGAGGTACCGTCCGTTATACGACTGTGTTAATTGGCTTGAACATAATTTATACATCAGCGCGCTATCTGTCGTTGGCAGGGTCTGTGCCACCTCCGGAATCAAGAATAGTGAGGAAGGATAAGAAAAGAATGTACAGTTCTCTTAAATCATGGAGATGCATGGAGAAACTACCTCTTCGACCATACTAATATTTATCTTCTATATTCAAATATATTTTCTGTATTTATGTATGTTATGTTAGTTTTATTAAAATAAATATTTGCACATTTATTTCCATTTTGCTTCGTTCTCATATTGAATCTACAAATCTGTATGTCCATAATTAAAATAATTCTTGTTGTGTAATAATTTGAAAATATTCCGAAATAATCGAAATGTAGATCAATATGGTTAAATTTGTTAATATGTTACGATTCTACTTCTATAGATAATTATCTTTTAAAAGGTGATTATAATATGTACCGAATCGCGAATACAAGCATTAGTAATTGTGATTGAGCATCTGACTGCACGTTGAACGGTGTAAATATTGAATCAGGTACGCGTGTACATAAATGCGTGCCTGTGTGCGGTTGTGTTAGCGGTCAGCCACATCGGGCATACCGACCTGATAGCACTCGCTTTATTACGACAGCGGTAAGCGTGTCCAATGTATTTATCGGTTAGTGATTCGCACGGAGCTGACTGGACATACCTCTTGGCAAATTACAAACTTGGATACAGATAGAACAGCACGAATACACGTATAATGCGTTAAACTAAATAGGTAAATATTGCCCATCAACTCCAGAGATTCTGTGTGTACAAGTCCCACTGTCGCTGACGTATCCGAGCAAATTGTTGTTTATAAGCAGATGTATGGAAATGTAGACACTTCAATTAGTCTTCCATAAGGAACTATCCAACATATAGTTTATGCATAATTTTAGATAATTCGTATTTATAATCAGTGAACAGTATAAACTGCACCTTAATTGTTACAATTGGATCAGTGCATCAAATAGTCGATACAGAATTGACAAATCACAGCAAACTAAATAGCACGTAAAACTATAAAAATTAATTCGGACAAGGAAGTATTTAATCGAGCGGTAATTGACCGAATATAAACTCGATCTTGAATAGCAAATAGATTCTCTGCTTTCTAAAGAAGAACGGGCCACTTTCCTCTTGACGTCAATTTAATCATGCGTTTCGAGATCAAACACAAACAAATGTTAAGGGTCGTTAATCACGAATGAAGTACTTGACCGCAGAGGGAATATTTGTGCTAGGCCACATGTCACGATCCGATCTGCCTGGATTTTACCACAATCGGACATGTGGTCTGAGCGAAAAGAGAAAAGTGACAGCAAAATGAAATAAAACCATCGTAAACCCAACATGCTTTGTTTTCTATGTGCAGAAAATCAAACGTCATCTACAAAACTTTTACTTTCTTCAACTCAATTCATCTCTTTATTATTTGCTTTCTATACTGGCTAATTTTCTCACTATCTTTATTCACGACTTTTTTAGTTCTATTATAACGATTACAATGACATTTGTTATATTAATAAATATTGAAACAGTAAAATGATTCACTTACAAATTAAACCTACCAATTTATTCTATTTGTTATTTTGTGAAAATTTAATTCAAGTTTTATTAAAGTTGCATTTATCCTGCAATTAGACGGATATATTCGTTTTAGCTTGAATTTTATGGTAATTGCTTACGAAAGAAACATTTATAAAACGAAATTCCAGCATTGACGGATTAAATCTCATTAGCGTCGTGCGGTCAAGTAAACAAATCGGAGTTTTTCCATCGAACAAGACTGATTTATATCGTCAATACAGGGCAACTACCTCGAACACGGTACACGTAACTGTCTTACTATCGAGCTGTGCATGCCTATAACTGTAACGAATGAGACTGCTTCGTTAATGTCCACTGCGGCGCGGCGTGCAAATAAAGTTAATAAACACGCTTGATAACCAGCCGCGATAACTCAGACTAATAGTCTCCTCGGAATCAACAGCTTTACTTGAAATATTGGATACGTGAACATTACAGTTGCGGCATAAATCTTGTGCGCGCAACAACAATATTATCGCGTTACAACTCTTGAGCATGAGATAAATAAATCAATAAATACAATCCGCGTTCGTCAGAATTTTTTTCATCAGAACCCTCGTGTTCCCGTTGATTAATTCCGACCACACCTGAACTGGTACCGATCGAGATTAAATTGATCGGGAAATTTAATCGTGATGCGATGTGTGTGGGGAGATTTGTAAAATGAATCTCATGGTTTATACATGGAAACAGTACATATTGATCATTCAATTGTGACAAGAAATTTTCACAATTAACAAGTATTTTAAGAACAAATTACATTCTATCAGATATTAGACTTATTTTATTTACGATATTTTTAAATTTAAAGGATCAGAATTAAAAAACTTAATTGTATGTATTGAATTTAAAGAGTCAATTTCTCAGTTTAGATATATATTAACATATTGTATTACGTCAACCTTGTACCAATCAACTTTCCTTAACTGATTTATGGCTAAATTGAGTCTTTACAAACTTATACGACGTTTATTTCAATTTAATACCTCCCGCTTAACTATAGATATGGACACAGTATGATATACGACGGTATTGAAGCCACTGCACGCGATATTACGCATTATGTAGACAGCAGAACCCATATTACAGTATTTAGAACTGGCAAACAACTTGGGTTAACTTCCAATCGAACAAAACGGTAAACCGAAAAAAAACGATCTAGTAACGAGAAACAATATTGAAAACCAATACAATTTACGAGGTTCACTGACTCCCATCCCGAAAGAAAATACTGACGAAGTGTGACACATGTGTGTATATTGTCAGAGGGAAATCGAAACTGCAAAACGCATTTGCGTATGGTCCGTTCGGTGAAGGGTGGAACCTGGCAGTTGTCCAACCACCGTATCCTGTGTGAACTTGCTCGATAGACCCTGGCAGAGACTTGAGCACGAACGCGAATGAGGCGAACTGTTATGAAGCTAAATCGCATGCCTTGGATTGGAAAAATAGAGTATTCTCTAGGGAAAGTATGAAGCAAGCCGAGGGAAATGTTGCAGTCGTTCGTGGTTTGTCGGGGCAAATTGAGAGTACTGGGTCTCACTGTTGCTTGTTTCGATTTCACTATGCAAAATTGTTTGCTAAAAAGAAAACTAAAAACGTAACTGAAAGAAAAGATGGTAATGACTTTCGTAATTCTGTTTAAAGTGAGAACTTCTGAACAATGTGACACAATTCATACAATACAATAGGCATTTACGGTATACTATAAAAGCTTGCTTTAGTTTATTAGTTTATTGACGAGTAATAATTTGTAGAATTATTAGAAAAATTATGTAAACCGTTGATATATGGTATTATAAAAATGAATAGTCAGAATAAAGATTTAGAATGAAATTGCATTTGGAAAATAGACTCAAAATTTCTATTGATGTACAAACAGCACACAGATCGAGCCAAAGCCGTGTAAAAATCAGTATTTGCATACTCATCCAATTTCGACTTGCTTTATTCACGTTTATGATCAACTCTATCCCCCAGTCTCTCAGATCTCAACCCACCAGGAGAATTTCATTCACGGGCTAACTCCGCCGTGATCACGTAGCTCACAGGAGTAATGCGTATACGTGAACACCATACTCCGTGAAACGGGATAAATCGCGATTGCGCCTCTGATTTATGCACATTACCAAAAGAGCAAGCCAACGTCGAAAGTAAGTACCCTCCCATACGCACTATGAATGGAAATGTGCATTGCCAAGTTCGCAATGCTTCTCTACTACCAACTTGGTACAACATTATCCACCCAGACGTACAAAATAATAAACCAATCTATAATCCTACTAGGACAGTTCCTTCCAAGTTACAAATACTATCCTACTGTTTCCAAGTTCATAATCGAATACACCATCACGGATATATTCTCTATCATTCTCCCTTTTGAAACCATCCTCTCCGCAAGCCACCACTAATTATTTCACCGCGTTCGCGAGCACTCGCAAAGGGCGTAGGATGAAACGAGGGTAAAAGTTAAAAAAAAGGAACAGGAGAAGAGGAAAGTGAGAGTTTGCTTGGACTGAAATGAAGTGGTCCGGTCGAGGGTTGTGAAATGCACAGTCCAAGGGCAAGGTGAGCTCAGAGATCTGCGGGGTAGGGGAGTTGCCGGAGCATGGAACACAGTTGAACCTCGGATCAGAAAGAGACTAGGGGAGGGGAGAAGGAAAAGGATAGCAGATGAGAGAGAGAGAGAGAGAGAAAAAGAGATCTACCTCTTTCTATCTGCAGAGGGTGGATGGTCTCACAAAGCGACGGCGCTTAAGGGAAAAAAAGCTTTTTGCTATAGGGTTCGAGTCGACGATTCGAAGCTTGGATGGCGGAGAATTCAAGGGGGTGGCGGCAGTGGCTCGACGGGGGTGACCGCGATCGATTTTAGCCCCACCCCTTAAAGCAGCCGGCAGACGAGAAATCGAGCTACTACCACCCGGGGGCATCGCAATTTAATCATCTTTTGTCCTCCTTTTTACAAAATAATCCAACTCTGCGGTTCGCGAATTTTTTACCACGCTTGAGAGCTGGTAATTGACGTATTATTGACGTATTATACGGTGTTACGTAATTGACAGTACATTCGTGGCATTGTGGCATCTCTACGAAAGTCTATCCAATGGAAACATTGAGGAATATGTACTGTCTGATATTATACGAAAATTTGGTTTGAAGAGAAAAGTCGAAACGTTTAAAAATAAAAGATTATGGTAGATCCAAGTGATTATTTTTGTAAGTAATAGAATGATACAATTACGTTTGATTTAAAATGGGTTCGTGTGAATAAATTGTCCTGTAAAGTTCCACTAACTTTCGCGCTTGTATGGACAATTATATGCTATTCTGAACAGGAGAGAAGCATCAAGTTTTAATCTCTCAAACATCGCTTTGTACTTTTTTTTTGCATACTACTCTAATTTTCCATCGCACTTATTTTGAAATTGGACAGTAATTTAATTTGAGAAATTAGCAAGCACGTTACTTTATGATTGATGGTTGTGTCAGGGTCACGAGAGGGTAATACAGCTCGGCTTTATAATAACAAGACGCTTTATTCCTCGACACAGTGCGAGCAAAGTCGAGCAGTATATCATTTGTCGGAAGCATCTATTGTTTGCCCGCCTATGTGGCCCGACTAAAAGCACGCGAAACCCAACCATAAGAATAACGCTTGGAAATTTATGATATTCCCTTCATTGGGAACGATTCCTACTCGACTCTCGTAAAAACTCACTCTCGGCAAGCAATCAAGCACAAATTAGTACAGTTAACCGTTGTCAAGCTGCATCGTGACAAGTCACTGACACGTATTAAGGAACAAAAATAAAGCTGAAAACGTTTCATGGAAAAAGTCTCTTAAATTCTGGATAACAAATAGACAGACATAATCCGATTCCATGAAACAGAAGGGTCAAAGCGAGAATCTATTGACAATTCCATTAAGAATCTGTGGTTTGGTCACTTCTATTTGCCGAGACTCATAAAACAAGTTAAACCATCGAAAGGGTACCGAATACAAAACTGAAAATCAGCTATCTCCATTTCATCCACCTTTTACATACTCCCCTCGCCAAGTATTCTCATACATACATATAAATCACCGATATCGCGACTGCACTCTGTAATTAATTTTAGTCGCGAACCACTGCCAATAATCCTGCGGCTTTTCCGCGAAGGTCGCGTTTTGTTGCGAGGGGGGAGTTGGCCAACCCTACGTCAAAGGAGCCAATCGTGAGCGGCTGTTGCTGGTTTACATAATCCACGATGCGACGATAATTGAGCGATTTAGCGGAAAGGAAACGAAGCGAACGAACGAAGGATCTCTCTATGAATATGGATTCGCGAATAAAGTTTGCGTCTCTCGAGTGAGAAAAAGAGGATGGAAAGTATGAAGGGTGGGAGGAAGGGAGGGTAGTATTCATCGGGCGAACTTGTTATCACGGCAGCTATATCTAGCAACGCGTTTAAATAGGGAACTGCAGACACCATTATTGATTTGAAACTGCATCGACCCTCCTTCCTACCCTCGTGGTGCTGGGCAATGCACGGTTCCGTTGGCCTACTTTAACGTCGCGTCAGAGAGCTCTCTCGCGTGCGACTCCAGAGCCCCATGGTCGCGCAGTTCAGTTTCGCATATAACAAGACGTCAGCTCTCGGTTCCTGCTGATATATGAAACGCGGAAATGAGATCGATCCTGGCGCACAAAGTCAAATGTCACTGTACTCCGAAATACATATAGACACTAGAGACACTGGTATGTTCTCTGGTTGGTATTGAGTAGTGGAGGAAAGGTGTGGCAATTGTGTGGCACTGGCAAAACGGCAGAAGACCATAGAAACGGTAGAAGAGACGACCTGGCGAGAGCTTGGCAAAACTGCGAGTCACAATCGAGTCAGACGCTAGCTCGAGTTCTAACTCTCTCACGACACGTACGATTCATCGGATATTTACGAAAGCTATGATCCTCCGATCGTTGGACTTTGGACATTCACCCATGTACGTATACATAAATTTTGTCCTTTATGTCGGAAGCAACTATTGGTTTCCGAGTTTCTTGAACCAAACTTTCATATCTGCTTTGGATTTTATCTACCAAGCGTTTGTTATTTCTTTGGTTCAACTACGAGAACGTACTCTAACGATAAGACTGAATGCGAAAAATTGCAATATTATAAAAAAAATGATCCTATTACGTATAGAGTCACAGGGAATTTTTATTTAAATAGGCCTGTCATTTTATTCTATACCTTTTACATGGCTTTTCCAGCGATATTTTGTATTATTTACAGAAGAATCCGCACTGAGGCATGACTAGTTGAAAAGTCAGAAGCGAGAGTTAAAAAGCTGAAGACATCCGAATCTCGCAAGATGGAAAAGACAAGAGAGATAAACGGACGAAGCCCTTCCGGAAAATGCCGAGTGTAGTGAACCTTTCTGGAGGGTCTGAGTCGCTGTCATTGATGTATTTCCAGAATCGTATACATATAACAGGACGTTACAGTCCCATTTGACCGCAGTTCGAATTTCCTGGCACGAACTCTGCCGTCGTCGTCGCAGCTTGAATACCAAAACCCTTAAAACTCCAACCCTGTGTAACAAACTGCTCCCTGATATCCCAAGCCGCGCAAAAACCAACAAGAACGAGAAGAGAACTCATATCTTAACGCCACGATACCAGACAAAGATAGAAATTATTTGCGAAATCTAACCAAAATTTATTTGCTTTCTTCTTTTCTTCACTCGTATCACGATCGTCACACGTATTTCTTTGTTGATCGTCATTGAGAAGATTTTGCAATAACGCTCGGCAGAGAAACAATCATATCCGGTGTATGCAACGATAAACGAGCAACGAAAACAATTAAATATCGTATCATGTGTTATATATCATATCGATGCATTGTTATTGTTGCGATCCCTCGACATAAATATCCTACTATCAGTCAAACGGTCGTGTTTTTCAGGGCGAACAAAACCCATGTAAACTGGCAGCGCTAATAAAACCGTCGTGAATAGCTGGCTCGAGCGTTAGCTGCAGACTGCAGGAAACACGGTGTTCGCGGGGTTAAATAAGAGAAAAACCGTGGTATTAGCGGGCTTGAGGCACATTAAATCAAAACTCTGTAGTTCGGAGCATTTGGAGGTATCTAAGCGTGGGAACGAAGCGAAAGCGCGGGGTCCTTTGGGTGTCCTTTCGCTGGTTGGGCTGCGAGCCAATTTATTGCTTGCTACAGCGCTGATTTTTTTCTCTTCGCGAATGTTGTAATCTACGGAATTATGAGGCGGGAGCGTACACCACGAAAAGTCTTTCAGCAGGGCGCAACAATTATTTAGTAGCCGGTTGTATCGCAGTGATGGTTAACCGATTCTACTTACAATTAGTTTGGTTTTATCGAGCAGTCTATTAACGATGATCATTGCAAAGTACTTGACGTTTATTACCCCAATAATGTAGCAATATCTTTAATCCATGTTATCCGTTAACCAATCATTACGTAGATGATGTCCTTTATATCCATTACGACGTTTTAATTGTTAAATTGTACCTTCTTTCTCATTTTATTTTATTATTTATAAAAAATACCATCGAAAAATATTAAGTATAAGCTCAATTGTGTATAAGAATTCTTCGCAACTTCATTTGTTAAGAGTAGTTGAAAATATTTTGTGAATGATGGATACAATGCACATTATATTAAACGCAATTCCGATGGATTCAGTTACCGCTAAACGATACCGAACAATAGACAAATTGTTGAATGCGTTCAAGATTCGTGATACACATACGTTTAGGAATGAAATACAGACGTAAAATCATCGAAAAGATAGGTAGCGTAGGAGCGAAGAAGATCCAACTACCATGAAACAATACCTCATAAACACCACTGACAGAGGCTCATCACGGAGCCATAAACAAACCGCGGGAGATATCATCCACTTGTTAATAAGCCATTCATATGAAAAAGACTAGAACATCAGGCCGGTAATTGCCTTTCAAGGGAGATATATCTTCAAGCACGGAGCGTGCGAACTCCAAGACGAATTTTACGTTCAGACTGTTAAACCTAAACTCACTGTAACAAGCTCGTATACAGAGTGTAGAGCGGGAGGAGGATATCGTGGCGATCTACGCTCGAGTTTCCAGACTCGCACGCGTGCGATGTCGAGGACAATGGCTCTCGCGTCGTCGTCTTCGCATCAATTACGCGCTCGGCCGGTCGACCGTTCGGTTCCTGAGACGCGATATTGGCAAAACACTGGGATAATAATTAACGGCAGGCGGCAAGGAAAAGTGGGCCAGCGATAGGTGGAGGGAAACCTTCGAGCAAACCGCACACGCGGGTTCTATGGACCTCTCCAACTACACTACTAATTGCCTTTACCATGCGAATCTCGCAACATTCTCACAGCCCGCGCCGCGCTACACCGAGATATCGCGAGCATTCACGGGCAGAACAGACCAACCAAACACGGAGACGAGGGACGTGGCACCGCAGTGGCAATATGTACTACCACTGGTGGTTTACGTACCAAGCAAAAAAGGCTAGCCACGATTCAGGATGCCGAAACGACGTGTATTATCGAGATCCCTTTATCGCATTCACGATCCCGTCCATCATGCGCCACGCCGTGAAACGCTTACCCAACCCTAAACGATTGGTAATTGGAAATCAGTTTCCCTTTATACTGACAATTCGCAATATTTTTTTATCTCACGACAGTGGTGTTCAACGATGGTTTAAACTGGGTTCGTATAAAAAGAGGAACTTTCGAACCTCTGAAAACTGTGTTAAAATGAGATATTACAATGAAAGAATTTCCATAACGAACCTCGAAGAGTATACGTACATATACGCATAACTTTATTACCTGCGTGAAGAGTTTCTGTGACTTAGGAGGTATTATCGTATAGTTAATGGGATGCGACTGGCGTAAAGAGACGCCGGTAAAACGAATAAGGGAAACAAACACGAAGAAAGTTAGATAAAAAGAATCTTGAATTCCTGTCGAAAGACTGTGAGACCAACTCAGCATATCTCTCAGTCGAGTAATTCGATTATTAATTAACCGAGTCGGAGGTAGACTCTTCGGTGGCTTGGTCTCCTGAGCTACTTGGTTTTTCTCTCGGAGTTCGAGCTGCCCGCGGAGAAAGCACGCGAAGGTAAGTAAGTACACACGCCTACCCTACTGCACGGTTCTTCTTGTGCATGATCGCGCGCGTGCAACTCGAAATTCCCATTAGCAGCCGATGCTCTACCGCGCTGACACTGCATACCGTGTGCGGTAGAATGTCTCTCACAATCGTTCCCCCCCCGCGCAATATCTGGATGAAAGCACACGAGAGAAAATATCGCGCCAGTGGAAAGTAGCATTAACGCTGGGGTTGCCAGTGAAGAGTTCTTGCCCACGGCGAAAAACATTGGGAATCTCAGAGTTCCACCTCGTGGGACTCGTGGGACCATCAGTCGCGTGAGCCACAATGTAAAGCACCGTAAATATCCCGGTTTTCAAGGAAGCAGAATTGTTACACCTACATTCATTCCGGTAAGCGTATCACGAAACGCGTGTTCCATAATGTACCTTCAAGACCACTTTCGCGAAATGTGTACTCGCGACACTCGAGACTAGTACAGCTCCCCATTTTTCATGTTGTGGAGCTGACGGGTTTTCACGAACTTTACGCTCACATCGGATGGAAATTCATTGACAAACAGGGTAAAATTTAAAACTGTTCGCGTACTTGTTTACGTATCGGTTATATCTTATATCTTGTATAAGCGGCTAAAGTGTCTGTCTCCGATGTCTGTTTGTCGCCGATAGCTTATTGGTTGCTTGCCACGGCATTCAAATAGTCCATATACATATACTGATACCGCCTGCCCTGAGTAATTCAGTTTGAATTAGCAGACACCTTTGCACAAATCATTTTAATTACAATTTATAATATCTAGAACAGCAATCATTTCGTATGACTGCCAGGCATACTCGTTGTATCATAATGAAATATGTATACCAGGAATTGAATTCAGTGTTTATACGGGATTCGATAAAAGAGTGCCAATTTGTGAGTATCGGTCACAGGTGACAACCACGCTGAAGCGGTGACTATGTTAAAAGGCTTCGGGGATATCGAACCGGAAGAATAATTAACCGACTAAAATGAGATATATTCCGTGTGCAATATACGTCGCGGACGTATCGATGCAACCGGTGACAAATGGACTGGCGGCACATGAGTTTCCTTGGGTGTCTATTGTGCCGGTACCATCCATTTACCTGTCGCGGTTGGTGGTTCGTCGTTGCTGGTGACGAGGGAACTCCGTTGGGACGGAGGGAGTCGGTCGGTCGGATGGTCCTTCGGCCGTGCGCTAATTTTTCCCCGGGTCGATAAGTCAACTAACGGTGAGGAGGGCACGCGAAGGGTCAAGAGTTCGGAAGAGGATCACGGAAAGTGTGTTCGCGTTTGAGAACAGAGCTATATACCTTCTTCCGGCGCAGCAGCTTCCAGTCGAAGTGACTCATCCTGTTCTCCTCGTTAGCCTCTCTTTATGTACTCACTGCTGCTGCTCCTCCTCCTCCACCACCTCAGCTACTCCTTGCGAGAGGATAACAGACCCGCGCGCACGTCACCCTTTCACGGTCAATTTCTTCCCACGCTGTGGTTCCTGTCGCTTCTGTCGACACTGGCAAAGTCGGTTAAGTTCCGTTTCGTTTGCACCTCGAAGAAATCAGGCGTCTAGACGTTGAACTACCGAGTCGTTGCTCGCATTCTCGCCGCGGCATCCTCGAAAGGATGCTTGCTGAAATCCTCATTGTTCTTGGTTATTTCCGCTGGCAAGGATGCGTGTCCTTGGCATGGACAGCGGCATCCGCCCACCTTCAGCGTAGAGATCAGCAGCAGCGCCCGCTCCACGTTTCTCGCCTGGCTCACTCGACACCACGAGATCTCTAATGCTGGCCAAGGTCTTCCGAGAATCTTTTCAATTTGCTCTAGCCTACGGGAAATGCACGCCCTCGTGAGAGCCCGGGAATGCTCGTGCGCGAGACGCGGACCCTTCGAGCACACGCCTCCTGATCCCTCGCCGGGATCTGGAGGTCGTCTTATTTCATTCCCTAGTAGGAACTATGATATCTCCTTGGAGAGACAAACGGAAATATATACGGATAAAAGGTGGATTCTTCAACACTTTGGATTCTTGGAAAACTCTCTTGAAAGACGATCCATCAAGGGTCACTTTGGTACAAAACTCCTAAGTATGTATCCATGAAAGTACGCGGTACACCACCGAGAATATCCACTAAAACAGTCCATTCACGTCTTGGGGACGTGACCGGTCCTGTGCATGCGCTATTCCACGCACGCCACTGGAACTCCACAGTTATCACACCATCATTATCCACGAGCAGTGTCTGCGTAAGGAACCTCAAAGAACTCTACACTTCGTCAACCTCGTCCCGCGCGTTATCGCGAGTTAGCCACACACTTATCCATATGTATTGTATAAAGAAATCATTTCACGGAGGATGCTCCATGCTCCTATCAACTGTGGTCACTCATCGATCAATGCAATCGATCAATGCTAGATGTAGAAACATGTGGAGTAGGAATCTAGCAGCAAGGGTGCTGCCCTTTTCGGTCGAGACGAGTAGTCTAGTCGCACAGAGCCACTCTCCAAGTCGCCCTCCCGTCTATCGACTGACCCGATTCCTAAAGCTGCGCTGACAGTCTTCCACTATGGGACTTGGCGAAGAACAAGCCAGTTAACTAGACACAACGGACCGAATGTCGAAGATACCAACGTGAGGCACGATTCGTGAGCGGAAGAGCAACGGGACTGGTACGAGGGTGGCACAAACCGGAGGATGCAGGGCGGCGTACTGTCAAAATATCCGGCTGTTCGAGGGAGCGACGATGTGCCGGGGTTCTCTCTGAGCGGCGCGCGACACGGGCATGCGTGATGATGCTGCCTTGCTACCACCGCCACACTGCTTCTACCGCCGCGCCGCCGCCGCCGCTAGGCGATAATCGAACATACTCCCTCGACTCCCTGGCTCCCAAGAAGGAAAAGACTGTGAATGAAAGCAAGCCTACGACCGACAATGCCTTTTTCTCTGAGGCGATCATGGGATTGGGGAGACTTTCATAAAGTTCTGAAGATTCTCCCTTAGTTATTGTGGGGTGGGAAGTGTTTCTGGTTTTACTAATGTTTTACACAAGTTTTTAATCAGAGTATTATGATGAATTTCACAGCTGATCATTTTATCAGGAATAATTTTTCGCAATGGAATTAGAATTGTGTAAATGTTGAATTTGTTGAAAAACTGTGGAAAAACTTTGATAATTTATTTAAATGTATTGCGAAAATGAAAAGCTTGAAAATCACTGTTCTATCCTAAACCGTACAAGATGTAAACGATGGAAGGGAAGAATAAGACGAAGGATGTGAATCGCAGTTTAGGGATGCCGTGCGTAGTTTTACTAATGCAATAGGACACAGAGGGTGAATCCTTGAATTCACAGAGGGTGAATCGTACGGAACAGTTCTACGTAGTAAGTCGTAAGAGTTTTAGATCCAAAGGTAAAAGATGCTTATTGGAATATTTCAAATCTCAACTGCACTTTCCATTCTTCGACGAAAAATACACGGGAGTATCGTCGCGTGCTTCACCATCCTCACGACTAAGACGTTGGCAATCTGCCACTTGGAACGGGGTCTATCCAATTATTCTTCCCAATCTCGAATCCCAGTCATACCCCAAACAGTAAGTGGTTCTCACAGCTTTTTAATGGAATTTCAATTCGCAACTTGCCAAGTTCGATCTCGAAAATTTGATAGAATTCAACGCGGCAATTTTGCGCAAAAGTATTCACTCGCGAAGACACAGAACTTCGCGAGTCTCCAGCATCTTCGCCACGGATCAATGAGCTCGCGCAACACGAAAACTCTCACGAACGTAAGAAACGTAACGCCATGCTGCTGCATCAGCCCCCTCAACCTCGCGATTTCAGTCTTTCTCAACCGTCTGGATTGAATTTATTGCACGCTCCCATTTTACTTGAACACGAACAATGCTTCAAGTTCTTCAACTACGACGCGCATGGCCCTTTTCGAGTCGAGAATGCGCCAAGTGTCCGAGATAAAGTGATGAATCCCGAAGTTTTCGAGGTGCTGCTCTCCGTAATGAGATTCTTCTTCTTTAATACGATCAAAGATGTAGTAAAACAAAGAACGCATGAAAAATTTCTTTTTAAATTTTTCATATTTTATGATTTTTATATTAAAAACCTGTTAAAACAAAAACACGTTGAACCAGAGGTCGATTTTTCTATACAATTCCCAAATATTGCCAAGCTTTCAATTTTCATATATTTTACAGTCTGAAACAAAAACATGAGTGCAGGAGAGAAAAGGTAATTATTTCTCCTAGAAGAATTAATTTCAGCGTCGTTAGTTAAGAGGCTTCTTAAGCGGTAGAAGCGATCGATGAAATGGAATATTGTAAAAGGAGAGCGAACAATGTACTTGCAGTGTTTATCGACAGGAAGGTAAAGTGGATTTTTGCAAGAATTAAAGAAAGGATTGCCGTCGGCGGGCACAAAGGATTGGCGGTTCTCCTACTCTGTTCCTTGGCTCGCGTGACTATGAAATCGCGGTCTTTCACGGTTGACAGTGAGAAGCCGAAGAAGGGGAAAGAAGAAAGGAGGAAGAAAGAAGTAGAAGGATGTACCGATGCAGTCGCCTTTCGTTAGATCCCTTGTTCGCTGCCGAGACCATTGCGACTTGTCATCGGGTCAAGTCCTCGCTAATTGAATGACTCTTTTATGAACGATCAAGTTGCCCCATCACTGACAACGACGGCTCTTTTCGCCGCATTACGGAATACGAGTCTCTTTCATGTCGTATACCGCGCGTAAGAACGTCGCGGAAAATTTTCCAACTGGGTGGTCTCGCAAATTGACCAATTCGAAGCTGAAGTAAATAAAGAGACGAATAATTCTACTTTTAAAAGTGTTTTCAATATTTACTGATAACACAGACTGTATATTTTGAAAGAAATTATATCGAATGTTATGATATAAATATTTCAAGAATAGCAAGTACCTTTAAGGGCACATAACAAAATTCTTATTCGACCCCTAATTTGGTGTAATAAAAAATGTGTATTTGCGATATGCGAACTAACTATCGAACTCCAGTCCAGTTCGGCTTCCTCAAGATTGCGAAAGCCTCAAGTTGACCCAATATGAATCAAAGTGATGAACACTTATCTCAGGAATCAAAAACCACATTCTTTTTATAAAAAGTGTACGGCCCGTGCATAATGATCCAATTAAAGTCCTTTCCCTTCTGATTAAATTATAATAAGCCTTTAAGCTTCTTTCGAGAAACCTTCAATGCAATATCATATGTTGCATAAGTTGTATTTAATTTGGACTAGTCTCTGTTTACCATATAAGTGTAGCTCGATGAACAACAACATTCACTGTTTCGAATTATAAACGTATATAATTCTAATCGATATTCTTCTATAAGTAAATGCAATTAAATTTCGCTCATAAGCTGGCTGGCGCCATCTAAGCGACGAGGTCTGCACCGCGGAGGAGGTCTTCCGCGTTTCATCAACAATGCAGTCCCGATCGCGATGTGAAACGAGTCAGACTCGGGCACTATTCCCGTCAGCATAAGAAACCAATTGCACATTTATATGCAGATTCACTCACGCCAGTCGTTATTAACTATTTTCTTTGTACCGAAAGAAAAAAGTACAGTTGAATCTGCATCCCAGCAGAGGAAACATTGCGCGTTCAAGCTTAATTATTCCAAGCACGTCATTTAAATCCAAATCACCGTGGCAACCTGCCGCGAACATCCTTATTCTCTTCTGACGACATCCTACCGTTTTTTTTCTGCGACATACTCAGCAAACGACGTAAACCATGTGTGTTTGTCACGCTTGATAAATTAAGGCTATTTTTGAGTTATGCTGATAAAATTTGGAAATCCTTAAAAGTCATGGCATTTAATCAATATCGATTGCATCAAACTTATCGGGATTTGTATTAGTGTTTCGAAATTTTCATGAAACGCTTATAAGGAGATTTTTACTTGTAGAATTATTTATTTACAGTCACTTTAAGTTCAAAGTTCAAAGTATCCAATTGAAAAAAATGTGTAAGGGAAATGGCTGCATTTTATAAGAATACATACTTCATTCGCGAAGAATGAAGTTCAAAGGAAAAGATCCACTTGTCAAAATACATGAATTACGTTCATTGAACTAATAAATAAGGCTCTATCAAAATCAGAATCCTGGAAGCTCGAAGACATTGCCAAAAGTATGCAAGGGGACAGGGTTAGCGGGTAGCACCCTCCGAGGGACTATAAATATCGAGGTATCCAGGTCACAATTCTATCCTGATTTACACGAGAGCGTCGTGTGCCGGTTTGCAAGTCGGACAACCGGATAATAATCGATGAAGACTTTTGAAAGTCCAGTTCGGCTGTACGTCTTGTCGCCAAAACCGCAAATTACTGTGGCGCGGATCGGCAGGAGAGCCAAGCCGATCGGAACCGATCGATTTAAAGAGTGTATACGTAGCTACGTACACTCGGCGACGGGTATAGAGAGCACTACGATTCAATTACGGGTTAACCGGCATCGCGATCGCGTGTAAATCAAGATAAATCGGGCAGCGTGCCGTTCGCCGCGTTCTGGCCCGCTTCGAGAACGCTGCCGGATAGCAATCAAATTGTCAGACGTTCTAAGTGGGAATCCCACTTCTTCGCTCTCGATGCAATATATGTGCCACCCTTCTCTACCCCTGCATCACACTATGCGTCCTTTCTACGGAAGAACATGTCCAAGGAACCAACGTCCGCCCTCGATCTCGCACCGTTAATAATATCCATTCTCTCGCCCTCGGCCCGAACCAGGACAACTTCGACACCTGCTTAGGAATTGGCTCGAATTCTTGCACCTGATACCTTATGACACGTATACAGAACTGTAGATCTACAGAACTTTCGTTAAATCTTCTAGGGGACCTAGAAGTTCAATTCCTAGAAATAGAATTCGTATTGGAAATTAAAAATAAATTTACAAATTCATGATTCATGGAAACTTAGTAGAATTGTTTAAAGCTACATTAAGGAACACGCAGTCTTCGAGGGTTACTCGGAGTAATTCTAGAAGGGAAGGTCTATCAACCGAACTTTGGGATGAGAAAATCGGGGGGATACCTACAAAGTCTCAACAAACTTCTAGCATAATGATCGAAATTCAATGTTAATTTACTCGCTAGCGGTATATCGTGTACCGCCAATGAGACGATCGACCATTCGACTGGAAAGCCGTATTCGAAGCCTCAAATCCGCGAAGATCAGATGAGGAGAGAAAGAGAGATTGACACATCAGGAACTGGCAAAAACGAGGCTCTCCTTGTACGTCACCGTCTTTAAATAGCACTGTGGAAAGAAGCAGCATCCGCACGTGCTGCTAACAGTCCCAGGCAAACATCCGATTACCCAGGAGATCCTGACGAGGTAGGGAGCACGTTTTGCGCAATTGAACTGCGTCAATAGTAAGTAGGCACAACACGCGTATTCTCACGTGCCTTGCCCGCTTGCTTGGCTCCCAGATCGATCGGGTTTCCAAGCGAACCGCACTTATTAGACTAATACCCTGGAACATTGCCGGTTCGATCGCGATTGCGCTGGTTACCACGATCCAAAGAGTGTTCTCTTCTCTTTACGGAGAGAGATACTGATAGATTGATGGGAAAATAGAAGGAGAAAAGCCGAGAAAAAGAGAGAAAGAGAAAGAGAGAGAGAGAGGGAAAGTGATCCTAGAGATAAGAGAACATAAAGACAAGGAGAAACAGAGATCCGGAGAGATAGAGAGAGGAAAAGGGAAAGAGAGAGAGAAAGATTGAAGCTGCCGGGGATCACTGGTTATCCCGTGGCAACGAGGACTATCTGCCCGATCTAAAGAGGCCCCCGGATTAATGGTAAGGCAATTACGAATCTAATTAGGAAACACACAGACACACACACACACATACCAAGAATCTTCCATCCAGAAGGGAAACACCTGGAATGCGGAATATGACATTGTTCTGTCATCGAAACAATGAGCTCAGGTAACGGAACGTGGTTTTAATAACACGCTACACCATGCCGCCACACCGCACCGCGCCAACAGAAACGGATCCCAGTTAATTGAAAGCCCCTTCGCGAACTTTGCAGCAGACTTGGGATTAATTCGCACTGGTAACTGTAAACGCGAAGTGTGCACCTCGCAAGGATCTCAAGGCGTGGCGAGGCGCCACGAACGAGAGTAGCAGTGATCTAGGCACTAGAAGTGTATTGCATCGTGGCAGTCAATTATCAAAGGCGGTCGACGTAAATCTCTTTCGGTGGAAGTCCCACCACGGTAAATGCATCCCGTGGAATTGCATAAGTCGTGTAACTCGCGGACGGAAACACGATAGGTGAAAGTTCCATCTTTGGCTTTTGACTACTCTATTACCCTCCTGTATATGCTTATCCCTCAGGGTATTTGAATAAGGAATTTTATTCCCGCGTCCCGTTTTCGGTCTAGGAATAGGTAAGTAATTAGTTATAGAGTTCTTAAGAAGTTATTCGTTCTTATAACCGAGTAATTGGAGTTTCGATCGGGTTTCGACTGTTGTACGAAATTAATTGGATTGTTCGTGGTGAAAAGGCTACGCGTCAAGTTTTCAATTCAAGAGTAATGTGGTTCTCAAGTTTTCACTGGGTTCGAGTACTATAAATAGCGAATTAGCAATCACTTTCTAAAGGTTAAAGCTGTATTGTTACAGTTCCCTTTATGTTCGCTCGAATCTCTCAAGTTTAACACGTTTCAAATAACGCACAAGTGTTTTATATACATTGCAAATTATGCAAAGTTATGTTAATGTTATGCTCTTTAAATCCGAAGTCATTTTCTAATCAACTCGATAGAACCTAGATCGTAAGCAGAAATATATTTCTTTTTAAATATTATCCATCGTGCGATGTTAAAAATATGAAAGATGTAGAATTGTAGAAAACTCGGTAGTTCCGTGCTACCTATGTTGAATAACAAGTTTAAACTGATACGGTATACAGATAGGTTTCGTCGATTTCCTCCCAAGCGAGATAAATAATTACGTAGACACAACCCTTCCTACCGCGATAAATCTCCAAGTTGGGTGTGTGCAATGCATTCCGCCTATCACCAACAGTACGCACGTTATCAAAATCTCAAGAGAACAAAGTTTGCGAGTCTGCGTTTCCGTATTCGCGAAAAGTGTATCGGAAAAACACCGAACTCGGAACGGCTATTCAACAAAGGCGCACTTATTAAAGAGGCAAACGATCACCATCGATAATTCGCAACAATAGGCGAGAAACTCCATTGTACATTGTTTCGTTCTCACTCCGTATTTATCATGCAATTGATTTAGTGCAACGGCGGCGCGGTGCGACAGAAACAGAATTGCGAGGATAAAAAAAACTCGAGTAGCACGTAGTCGAGGACAGCGGAAATGTTATGCCTGCATTATGGACACGCATTGTTCGCGGGACCGGCACCAAATTTCTACCACGATTTCTCAAACGGTGGATAATCAAAAACTTTAAAAAACCTTCTAACTATAGAACACTTTCACACTTTTCAGTTTCATCGAAATTAAATGATAGAAGAGTAATTCGCAATTATTATTATGGAAGGTATTATGGTTCTCAATCTTTGAATGATTTCTCATTCGAAATAATTTTCGAACCAAATGTGCAATAAAAAAAAAACAATATTGTACGACTGACATTACTATAAAACCTTAATTTGCATCAGCAATAAGAATCATGAATTACAAAATAAACTCACAGTCAGTTTGCATTTCGCAGACACTCGACTCGAATTATTACTTAAGAAGTGAATTTAACGATTTCGCAGTTCATAAGCTTCGCCGTACTAAGATCCGCAGCTAAGTAATTCTAGAGAGCAATAATCAGCGATGTTCATAAAGCGCATCGTCCACATATCATAGATTCCAGTGGTCGAGTGGAAAAGGACGCGCTAAGTCAGCCACGCAAGATCCAACCAAAGGAGCGGGGCTCTTTCAATTTATCGAGCATGCCGCGACTCTCTCTCTCTCTCTCTCTCTCTCTACAGTTAACCGTGTGAACAGAGACTTTAATAACATTATAAATAAAGATACGAATCTAAGGTGCTAAGATTCCATTCAGCGCGCTCTTCTACATTTTTCATTATTTTTCCACCGGTTTCACCAGTCGACCAAGGGATCGAAGAACAATTAAGAAGACATCCTGAAATGCTTATGATGTATTCTTCATTATCACCATACCCGCTAACTTCCTCCGGGCGCAATCCTTCCGTCTTTCGGCCATTCTTCTCGATATCGGGTCCCGTAATCTCGCGAAAGGACTCTACGCGCTAAGTGGGCCTCGTAAATTCCCTTAATTAAACCCTTGGGACACCCTTTGGGTTCACGGTGTCACTAGAGATGCTTAGAGAGGAATTCTAAGAATCTTATTGATCGCTCGTCGAAGCTCAACCGACCATGTGCCTTTGATTAAACTCTTATTGGCACTTTAGCCAAAGGCCTTTGACCGCGTTTCTCTCTACTTTAAAATCAATTCGTGAAATCTTTCTTTAACATTGGTAATTACATAAGTATTCACCTGGCCAGTATTAAGTTTCATCTTCAATTATGATCACAGTTCATAATTACAAAGTATCGTACTTAAAAACATAATTATCGTAGACTGACTATCAAAAAGATAGAGTCATTATTCATATTGTGAGGGAAAGGTTTTAATTGTCAGAGTATCGCGCAATATGAACAAAAGTAATCGTAGAAATCACCCTTGCGAAGAGATACTATCCAATGATTACAAATTCGACCGAGGCACGTAACGCAAGGAGTCCGAAGTTCTTCTCGCGTTGCGAAAGCAAAAGAGCACTCTTGCACTTCTGATGGCAGATAGCCACGTGGACCGCGAACAGTTCGTTATCAGAGGGAGGTTCGAGCTCGTGGAGCAAGCTACGAATTTCAAGGGGCAATCAATCACGTACGCACTCTCACCTGACCTCACCCAAGTGCGCCGAGTGAAAGCTCTACGAGCTTCGAATCTAACGATTATTCAAAGCGCTTGTTTTCCATCGCGAGTCGCTTGGGAAAGGACAGCGTGCGCGGTAAGCTGCCGGAAGAAACACTCAGCTTCTATCAGCTAGACCGGATTACGATCGATACCAAAGCCGAACAGTTCCTCTCGAGTGCCGAGGATACAAGATTAACATTATAACTACCAAAAAGAGTCAAAATGACTTAGCCGGAAGTTTCTCCTTACGGAACTTAGTTGACGGGTTAATTCATTCCGGGAGAATTCACCTCAATCCGAGGTTTATGTGAAAAGCTAATCAAAAATACAATAAAATGTGCAAGATTTTGTATCATGATTGATTCATTCATTATTTAATGGTATTCGAATAACACTGAACATATAAGTGATCTTAGAAAAGTTATCATATTACACTTAACTTATAAGAGATTCGTTAAATGAAATTAAACACGTGTGTATCAGTCTTCGATGGCCATTTCAATAAGTAATATTGAAAGATACGTTCTATATTTTTCGATCGAATTACATTCCATATATTCAAAAATAAAGCTCCGAAAATAAAAGTCATTTAAATTCACTTGCGATAGATTTTTTTGTTACATCTTCCAAATGTTAAAAGTGTATCGAATGTCACGTTTCGCAAAGCTCGCATTTGTAAAGCAATTTTTCTTTAAAAAACCCTATTCGTCGCGGTAACGCGCGCAATGCAATGGCTCATAGCGCCGACTAACAACTTCCTGAGCAATAGCAATAAATAACCGGCACGTAACGCGTGCTTCCTCATTGCCTCGGAACGCTTATTATTTTCTGCCTCTGTAACTTTGACACCGTTTCGATTGGCACACACACGTGGACTTTGGCGACCTGCGCTTTCGATTCTCGATTCAAATCTAAATTCTCGAGTGAAATAAGAATTTAAGATGGCAGAAAGTCGAAACCAAGTACATATTGTACAACGACAGACCAACGGATATCCTTTAAATTTACCGTTTGACTCTAGTGGTTCTATTGGAACACCAAGAAAGTTCTAACATACATTTGTATATCCTGAAATGTCTATGCATGCTATTGCTTGCAATCTTCGATTTATCCTTTCTTCTACAATATTTCTGTCAGAATTATAATTCTCTCCTCTCTCAAATTTTCTTCCAAGTAATTTCCTCTAAATACGTATTGGCAAGAGAAAAATATGAGGAAACTAGTAGTACGAAAAATCATGTCCTCAGGCGTTTCAAAAAAACGTCTGCTGATATTAATTTGTCCGGATCTAGACGCACAGGAGAAAAATAAAGAACTGAAGAAACTTTCAGTAGAAATCTAAACGTCGGAGCTTGTTAGCAAAATCAGTTCCACAATCAAGCGAAATTAAACGATTAAAGCGATCCTTTTCGAACAACATACGAGGCAGACCCTACTTTATCAATCCTGTCAAGTTGAAGTAATGTTCATAAGTGGTACAAGTGTTATATTATAGCGTACTATAGGTTGGATTATTGGGTCATACGATTCACCGTTGTACTACTCATCACTCAATCTTAACTCAACAAAACTAAAACACTCTACTCGATTCTAAAAGCGTGATTTATTTTAATGACTTATTTTAATGAAGTAAAAAACTCAGATTCAGAGTACTATACACGAGTGTACGACTGGATCGGTTCAAAAATCTTGTCGCCTGTTTACACGATATAGCATACAATATTCTAAAACGGTATCCAAGGAAATCTTGCTTTCATCTTTCTCTCTAAATCCTGCGAGCGACGAAGCTTTAGCCAACGAAACAGAGAAACTTCGCAAAGAGCTTCGTGGCTATCCATCCAAGAGTCCCACGCCCTGCCAGCGACAAGTCCATCGTGGAAAAATTCATATTAATCAGAGTGTTCGCTGAATACCAAGGAACTTGTATGCGGATGACAGACCAGCTTTATACTGAAACCCATGCGAACGCGGTGCTTGCTAATCTGTACAGTACTGCTTCGGAAATTTTTATCTCATTAACGGTATATTGCGAGGTGCCGCAATCAGAGACCAACTGGGAAGTTGCGAGCATCACTTTCTTGCGTGTTGTACCGGTGAATGAATTAAATTAGGACGCATGAAAGCGCACACGCTACCGGAAACCGCGCTCTGGCGATCGGAAGTCTGGGAAACCAGTAGCTTAACACCAAAACCAGTATGAGAGTTAAAATAACTTGTCTCGGATTTTGTTTTTCTGTGATTGAAAAAATGTTATTCTTATTTTTTTAATTATATTTGTATATAAGAAAGATTCGTTATTAAGATTCGAAGGATTTGAATTAAATAGAAATTTCAATGAAATTGTTAAATATTATTAATTGTGGAACTATTTATTGCGCTTACAATTAGTGCTACTATTGTAACATTGAAATTGTAGAAGAAGAAGAACTAATTAGTTCTGTTAACTAGTTCCCTCTGTCACGTGTTTCGAAATGAATTGATTTAGAAGGGCAAAAGAAACTTAATTATTCGAACAGTAATTATTTGGCATATTCATTATACGTATATAGCTTTCGTCTTCATTAAACACCGGATAGTCATGATCCTTTTCGCCAAATTCATCGAGTAAGTCATTCACGAAGTATTCAAGTAGAATTACTCAAATGAAACCTCTTTCCCTCGGTTTATTGAACATGAATAATCTCGCACATGATAATTTCATATCAAGATGGTTTTAATGAGTAAATCGCTTTAAGCTGTGCGGGTTTCTCTAAAAATCGAGGAATTCTTGGACGCCGTGAAAATCTCCCAGACACGGTAAAGATACTTTCTTGCGAACTAGTACACTTTCTATTTACACCGTGGTAAAGCTTAATCGAGTTAATATAATCCTCGCTGAGCATAGCGATTAATCCTTGCTTAACAAGAACCATTAATTCCGCGGGATAAAGTAGCGTCATTAAAACCACAGAAAAAAAGGGAGCGTCAGAAATTGTAAGTTACTAGACTCGCCAGTTCTGTGTCATTACTTGATCGGATCCAATCATTACGGATCAGCGCTCTGATCGTCTACCGCGAGAATAATGTTTCTGCGATCTTTCAACGTGAACTCAAACGGGATCCGCTTTATTGTACTAGCCGGAGCCTAAACTCTGTGAATCAAACTTGAGAAAAAACCGAGTGGCGGCTCCTTTCAAGTTCTCTACTCTGGCAAGGAGAGACTCTCTCATTAAACTCCTTCGCCACTGATCTTCCTGTAACGTGAATCTTACAATTAGTTCAATGCCGCCGGGCTCTAACATTAGGATTAGAGGAAAAACGAATATATATTGCTTTATAATTACACGTTCTCTAACAAATTGCCTCTTGAAATTGAAAAAATTTCGACATTAATAAATGTGAGTTTAGTAAATCTCAAGTCTTAATAATGGAAACATTTGACTCTACATTAAAATTATAATAAAATCTTATACTTTATATTCATATGTTTCTATTCAATTATCAGTGATAATCGAAGAGATTTCTTACGCTATTATTTGATCAGAAAGAATTGTATCCTGTTGGAACTTTATGTAGAATTACGCGATAGATAATTAAATAGAGATACTAAAATGGCGTTCAATTACGACGCCAGCTGCAAAAGAGTTAAGTCGGTTAAGACACTTGTGGCTCGAGGTCCCAAGGAATCGCGAGGCAGTCTGATACATTTCGAGTGCGTTAACCTTCGCGTAGTACAGTGGAATCGCGTTTATCCAGCCAAAGGCGACTCCAATTCCAGGCCAGTAATCATATGGATTTAATTGTAAGACAATGCCTATTCCTGCCATGAAATTGCCTTAATTACGTGTAAAGTTTTTACGCTCTTGTTCTGCTAGCCGAATGCCAGTGTTTCCGGCGGAGGTTTCTCCTTGTGTATTCTACGAGCAAATAGTGGCAAAGGACACGAATGGGACTTCGGTTCGCTCCCAGTGACGACATTAAAATTCGTCACGCCGTCAGTTTTTCCACCTTCACGGGGTCTTGAGTTCGAGAGAGAGAGAGAGGAAAGGAAACTCGACAAGTATCAGCACGAATATCTGAGTCACCTTCCGTATAAACAAGTTGAAACTTGCTTGAAAAAGTCGATTCTTTCATCGATGTTTCTTTTACAATCAATTCCAAACCAATGGCACTTCTTTCGAGTAACAGTAAAAATAAATTCGTAAGAACGTGACACAAAGTGTAACTTAAAAGTAATTCAAGTATAATCAATTTTGGAAAGATATCAAATTCAAAGAGTTTATCGAACTTAATCCTATCTAGTGGTTTAGAATTTAAACGAAATATTCCAAGAGATTAGAAAGAGGGATGAGTATCAAAGTTCAGTTAATCGAATACAGATTTAGAAATCAAGCTACTACGCAAAGAACGAGATAATCGTATCAAGTATTGATAATTTCGGTCAAAACTCCTGAAATGAGGTAAAAAAGCGACAAAGGACAATTTAGGCAAGGATTTCAAAACAATGCAGATTGCTCCACTTTCTCCCATTGTATGCTCCATACTTCGTCCTGATCCAGTCATTTCCGAAGGTAAGTTAAGCGCCAGCGAGGTGGTATCGGCCCGCGACACAATGACGATGTTTAATAGAAGCAACGATGCATAGACGCCAAGAGAGACACCATTGTGGTAACTATCACGCGCGCCATAGAAACAACGAGTTTCTCGTTTTTCGAAGGAATTTGCATGGCGCGGTTTCTCTCAAGCAGATTCCAACTGAAGGAGGGAACTCGAGCGTCTAGAAGCGCACTCGATTAATTAGCGGCGAAAGTGAAGTGAAATTGTGCGCCATGCATTGTAACCGGTGCATCTTGCTGTGACTTTGATCAGACCATCCTGCTGTTCTATTTTCCAGTCACGAGAAACAACCGAGGATCTTGTGAGTCGAGCCTCGTCGAACTCATTGAAGAAGAATCGTTCATCTACGACTAAGTTCTTGCCGGCTAAACTATTGCTTACAATACGTTAAAAGCAGAACGACCACAAACTTAAGTGAATCAGCAAAGTCTCTTATTCGGCTATACCCTTTAAATTGAATTGAAATTTATTTAGAAATATGAATTTATTCGATATACTTCACTCATCTAATACTAACGTTCTACTACATAGTTTACTTTGAAAACTCAACGCCAAATAAATTATCGTTTAACAAAAATTCTATTATCGTCTTAACTAACTTCCAGAATGATATATGAGTGGCAAAAGTGTTCACAGCTCACGGATACTAGGCTTCTGAATTCAACTCTATACATACTGGGTTCACGTATCATAACAGCCTTTACATGCTCATTTCCTTCGCATTATATCCGGTAACGTATCACCGAGTACCATATCCCCTTATTTTATTAGCAGCAGTAAATCGTCAGAGTTAGCAGCTTCCTCGAGCACACACAGTCATCGTTCGTACTCTAAACTTCAGTATCTTTAATAAACACAGAAAGACATAATATCCTATCGTGCACGCGTACACACTATCCAAGAACGAAGGGAAAAGGCAAATATGTGCCGAGCAATATATCACCGACATCCAAGACTGTTCGCATGGCATCCCATTAGGACTCTATGGTGATCGTCGAGTCCATATCAGACGCATGATAAGTGTTTATAATCGGCGTAATGGTGGACTGGAAAACGCTCCGGGTGAACGAACAAGTCTTCATTCAAGAACAGTGACCAAATCACTACTTGAAGATGAATATACTAGCTCGAGATATACAATTCCATGGTGGTCCGTGAAGACTTATCCGCGATCACAGTCGATTCATAAACTGGCTCGCGAACAAATTCTGCCCAAATAGAAATTCGTAAAAGTACACAAACTTGAACTGAGTAACGTGCGAGCGTGGCAGTTAAGTCTCTCAAAGCATTCCTCTGTAGCCTTTTAGAACTTCCTTGATGGAAGCTGTTGCCGCGGGACACGTTCCTTTCGCGGATTTAATAAGGCTGCTCCGCCTTAGACACTCATATACATTGGAACTCTGAGGGCTCACAGTCTGATAAATAGCTCGCGCAAGAGCGTAATTTGTTGAGATTTTCAAAGTGAGAAATGGTTCGAGGAGAGATTTCCCACATTCTACTAGGTGTCCGTGATTCAATCGTATTAAGATCCTTTCTCTCTTAAAGCTTAACACGCTCAATCGTCGATTAATAGAGTGGTCGATCTTTGCCCACGATTGCCTATCTACTACTCGCGATGCATAATTATGGTATCGTTTAAGATAAAGTACTTTCCGAGAGTATTGACGATCCTCTTAAATATATTCATTCGTCTCTCTCGCGATAGAATCAATACTGCGTGAGTGTACGGAATACTCGACAAGTTTTCGAACGAAACATCAGAGTCGTTGAAGGATACATAGAGAAAGAGAGACCAGTGCAATACGCAGTTGATATCGATACACAAGAGTCATTGCTTCAACTGCAAGACTCATCTCACTTGACTGATCCGATTTGCGTCGGCCATGAACGTTTTAACAATAGCGATTACAGAGTCATCGATCAATCTGTCCGCCTACATTCATCCCAATCAGACATTCTTCCCGTCTTTGGCTTTCTTCGCGCGAGGTTCATGATAACACAACAAATTGCTGGAACCGCAGGAAACGAACAGTACAACTGACCAAGAATAATAACACGAATCGAATCCAAAGCTTCTACTCTGTTATACGATTATCAAGAATATTCCTACGATTAGCTGCGGAAGCATTGAAACTGGTAAATAATGAAAAGACAGTAAAAAGAAGAGACATGAGAAAAACTAACGTTGGTAAAAGAAAATCGCAATAGATCAGAATTCGCCTACGCAGTCGGAATATTCGCGATGAAACCGGGAAACGGGTCCGGGCGAATGGCAACTATACTCGAGGAGAGTGGCCAGTGTTGGAAAGAGGAGGACAGATAGGCAGAGATATAAAAGGAAAGAGGGTGGCAGGAGTATTTATCACTGAAGGATCCAGAGAAGCAGACAATGCGAAGCTAAAGCAGAAGAGAAACTGAGATAGGAAAAGGAAAGAAAGAGTCAGAGAATGAGAGAAAAGGGGGAGCTAGAGGGAGAATGAGGAGGCCAGAGCGGTTCGAGCATGGAACGAGACGCGATGTAGTGCAGGTAGATTTATGGAAGGTGGGAGGGTTGGAGAGTGTGTTTGTGTCGCAGGTCAGCCGCAGTTCACGGTCACGAAGACCGACCGACCGACCAACGGACCAACCTAACGTAACCCAACTCGGAGACCGCGAACTGAATTGCACCCTGTCCCCTTCGGCCGGCCAGCCAGCCAGTCAGCCCTCGTTCTGGCCACCTACCGATTTTCTCCTACTGCTCACCCACTACGATCCTACTACGAATCTCTCTCTCTCTTTCTCTCTCGTCTACCCTTATTCCACCTTTTACCTTATTCTACTTTCCTCCCTTCCTTTTTTTCTCACAACCTACGCTGCGCTCTCGAATCCCGCTTTAGAGAATGACAACAGAACAGAATAGTAGATTCTAATGGACGAATGAATCGGGAAAACAGAAACAAGGGAGCTTTGATTATTCCAACTTCTGCAGTTGGAATAATGCATTGAGGAAGAGGCCGTCAATCTTGAAGAGTACTGTTGATACGGAAGGTGGGTTTAATGACATGTGTTCGAGGGGAAGCTTATAAAACTGGTTCTTTGAGAAGTAAGTTGTAGAGGAAAGACGGGATTAGCATAGCTAGTTAAGGGACAAGATTTCGACCAATTTGGTACATTCCGAATCATCTTTTGCACTTTCTCCGATTAGCGAGACTTGTCATGTTAAATCCCTGTAATTCTTCCTCGCTATTAATACTGTACTATAGCGTATTAAAGTCAATCAATTGCCTTATGATACATGTATCCCGACTTATTCACTCTGCATTCTAAACAGTGTTGTGATATTTAATTTGCATTTAGAAAACTCGAAAATAATAATAAATAGAATTATTGAAAGGATTAAATCAAGAACAATTTGCTAGCAATTTTCTTGAAATTCAACACTTTCTCCAATTATGAAAGAAACGAGAACAGTTTTAATGTTAAATCTCTGAACGGAGAAAGATACGATTTGGAAGAAGGATTTTAATTAAAACTGCAACTATGTATTGTGTTCGTATACCGAGCGATGAAGCGGGAAGGTTTATCCTTGATTATAGTAGATTGGGGTGTTCTCGGCCAGCCGTGTGGCCGTCTTTGCGGCGATACCAGCCAGACCCTAATGCTTCCCACAACCCTCTCCAACGAAAGGAGTAGTTGTGTCGAGCCGCGTGCGCCACCCACTCGCTATGCAGTTAATTTATTAACGCAACGAACCCCGCGGGCCACCGACCTTGCGTTCTGCGATTCCACAAGTTTTTTTCTTGTCTCCCCGATAATCATATAATGTACCCAAGCATGGGCGTCCTTCACTGTAGAAATTCGTGGAACACGACTACACTTGCTCACAATTTCAACCCCCAGATTTATGCCTCTGAACGCTTACGACTCTCTACCAAGTGGTTATTAAATCTAAAGGAATGTACTGCAATAGTACGATGATTCACGTTTGCATCACTCGTCTGTCTGACTTCTATTAAACCAGTGACGTGAATTTGCAAGGTAAACTCTCCAACGTGGTTGGATCGAAATGATGCGATCCGACACGTGATAAATTGCACGGCGACCTCCCTGTTTCTGTTACAGAACGCGTCGTTGAATTTATTAGCACAGGGTATGGCCCTGTTGTATGTAAGTACATATACGAGTATATACGTCCAGCTGGAGCAGTCGCTTCACCCTGATTGATTGAATGCTTGCCAAGTTGGGTGCGTCCGTCCACGGAAGAATTGCGATTCCAGTGAATTTAGCAAATTGATCAGAAAATGTCGATTGGAATCTAAATAATGTACGAAACCGTTTACGTGGATCGTACTGCAAAGGTAGATTCGTCTTCGTATTATATCGGACACAAGAGAAATAAAAAGAATTCCATTCGAATCTTCTTGAGTAATCTTGAAGGAGAAATATCTACTCATAACGAAATCATAAAAAAAATTCTACAAAAAGTGTAACTGTAGAGCGTGAAAAATAGTTGATAACTTTTAATGGGAATTTCGAGGAAAAAAAGTACTTGCAAAAGAAGTGTATTCTGAGGAAAATCAATGGGCCGTGCACGAGTTCGACCGATCGTTACAAATCACGATATAAATCGACACTGATGGCGGTACAGGGTTCTAGGAAAAGAAAACGATCGAGTGCGACGTACTCGCGACTATAATTATCCAATTACTGCATTCGCATTAGCCTCAGTTGCAATCTAATAATTGCACCTTTGCCGCGGATACACTGCAAGGTATCGACCTTCACAGCCGCTTCGTGTGCGGCCAATTCTCGAGCTACTCAAAAAGAAACCTTCGCAAGAGGAAGCGTAATGTAAACACCGTCAGTTTTACTGAAGAAAAAGAACTGCTACTCCAAAATTCTCGGTCACGCCAACTACAACGGAAATGGTTTAGCAACAAGCTAGCGATAATATTTATGTTATTACTATTTCTGATGAAAGAGAACGGGTGTGAGACAGGGAGAGAGTAAGAAAGAGGTAAAGGTGTTTTTAGAACCCCTAGTGTAACACGAAAGATAGAATTTAGAACATTTTCACGTTATAATAATGTAACATCCTTGATCTAATTGAGTAAAATCTCCGGTTTTAAGAATTCCGTAAAAATAAACGTCCCATTATAATTTTAATTTGGTTGAAGAAACTAAATGCAATTCCAAAAGCGTAATTGGAAAGAACTCTAATTTATGTAAAACCACATGAGACGAAAGTTCTCGATTCGTGTGATCAATTGCAGGACTTATGCTGCATTTGTATCTAAATGTTTGTGTCCGTTACTTAAAACGAATTTTCTTTATTCAAACAAGTTGGGCTACAAATATTTTAAGAAATTCAGCTGAAAGAACCCTCCACGCCTATTATGTTAATACATACAACACGTTGGTTAGACCAAAGGAAAACAATCTCATTTCCCGAGCTCTGAAATGGAAAGAAGAGCCAAGTCTATAGTTTCCCCAGAGGGCGTGACTCCGTAGTCGCCCGATTGCATAAGCTTTTCAATTGGAGACGCGATTGCAGTGGGCAATCCAAAGGAAATGCGGTAGACTCTAGCATAAAATCTCGCGTTTGGTACCCGCAGAGCAAAGGATCTAGCTCTGAACGTTTCTTCAGCTTATGGCCTGATGCATTTCTGAGCGAACCAACGCGAAATCGCGGTGAGCCGCGTTCTTGCACATTTTCAACGAGACAAGGGCATAAAACGCGCGGAAATACTGTCAAATTGTAACCTGCTGTAATGTGCGACGATTGAAACCTTCGAGAGACTCGTTAGAATATTTTTGAATTCTTCGTGCTACGCGTATCTACATATATCTTGGACAGAGAAATCATAAATAATTACATTACTAACGTATGATTCTAATGTAAATCAACGTTATATCGCATTATATTATATACTGTGATATTGTATAAGTAACGAGTAATGAATCCGAAATTTCTCTATCCAAGACAAAAAGCGTAGAAATATTTTGTATTTGTATTAGTATCAAACGTGACATTGACTCATATTCTAATATGGCTGTATACATGTTAAAGTAAGGTATATAAGGGCCAGTATATAAATATGAAGATGGCTTTAACTGCGTAAAATATTAAATACGCCTTTACGGTGTATTTTCAAACACACACATGAATGTATACATGAATCTATACATATATTAAAATATTGTTTGGGGGTTAGGACTCACCGGTAAGTTCATAATTCCCAGTCGCACCTTGGTGTACTTTTTCATGAAGACTCTCCAAAGGACGTAAGCCATTCTGACGATTTTCTAGTGACTGCTGCTTTTCGACGTAATCCTTTAATCCCCTTTTCCACCAGAACTTGTCGTTTACTTTTTCGATTTAAGCACTTTCCTCTTGAGGCTCTCGCGTACGTTTCGATTATTATCGAGCGCTTTCGAACTGTCGATTTATTACCAATACACAGTTAATGCTGTATTCCAAACCGAGAATTACTTCGAAAAACTAACCCCATTATGCAGTAAGCAATTGCGCGCAATAGTCGAAGGGAAAAGACTCATAAAATAAATCGTGGTCACTCGTGCTCCGCATTTTTATAAGCAGACGGAGAAAATCGTTAACCCTCATTTGCATAGGAATCACCGGACAAAACTTGACTGCGCCCCACGAAATAAACACTCGAATAAATCCGTTTGATAGTCTGCACTCTGTGTCTTATTCGATCTATCGCGCACCACTTTACGCGATTTTGTTCCTGATCCTTTAAAGTTAACTTACGATAAATGAATAGCTATAATAGTTTTAAAAAAAAACCCACTGAGTCACTAAGATCACTGAGGTTATAAGTTTCGAAGAAGGTCTATGCGCTTGTTACACCCGCAAGTCAAAGCACAAGTCACCCGCGGACACGCTCGAACGAATCGCACAAAGCACGGACTCTAGAACACGGTTGATAAGCGAGAGTAACCTTTGAACCGGGTGCTGTTCCAGGTAGCAATGCGCTGGAGATCGGTTGCATAATTCATGAGAGGGTCCTGAGCGTAATTACCCGGCGCGCCTGAGGCGCAGCACGCAACTGACGCGATAAGCATCGCGGCAAATTGATGGTCAAGAGGACAGCATTGTTTTGGCGGTAGGCAGATCGAGAAACGCGCGCGCGGCCAATGGTGGTCGAGTGAGAGAGAGAGAGGAAACCATCAGCTGGCGGTCAGAAGAGTAGTAGTAGTAGTAAGAGCAGTAACCTTGACCGTAAGAAAAAGGCACTCGTCCGGAAGCTTGACTCTTTCCTCCGCACTGACCACCTCGTCAAACCAGATCCATAGGAAGCGGGTGTCATAATTGAATCGTCGATCCAATCGCCGTTACAGTCTCACACACTAACAACTCCGCGACACCGGCGCGGCGCTTGCAGCACCACGCGCAACAAGTGCACCACACATTTTCGCGAAGCGAACCTTTAATGTCGCGGTATATAAGTAATGGACACGCTTACCAATTTCTATTGATATTCCTCAACGACACCGTCTACGAGAGTTTTGAATGGTCGGCGCGCCTCCC
The DNA here is from genome assembly GCA_963989405.1 of Trypoxylon attenuatum. NCBI lineage: Eukaryota > Metazoa > Arthropoda > Insecta > Hymenoptera > Crabronidae > Trypoxylon > Trypoxylon attenuatum. The sequence goes on along the minus strand of OZ022489.1, from coordinate 13,594,365 downwards.
GAATGAACCGAGTGAACCGAGTGAACGTCCGTGCGGCTGCCGGCACTCGCTGCCGAGATATAACTGACACGACACACGCAACTGCCTACTCTCGCGCTCGAACGGTGGAACAGCGAAACGAGACAGCGGAACGCCGGAACCCGGGAACGATATTACACCTGGATCGCGTTTCAGTCGTTTCAGCGCACCTTTAGGCGTGTCCTCCTCCTTCTATAGACCGGCGCCGGCTGTGCATTACCGCTAAATTAATCCTTCTACCATCTAATCAAATTATGCATTACCGAAGTAAAGAGGTAAATATTCATTTGTTCTCAATTATTTGTATCCGTGGTACGAGGGAGGAAGCTTTATATGCTCCTTACTATTGTTCATATAAAATGCGATTTAATTATGTTTTATTAGATTTAATCAGATTGTTGATAAGGATCAATAATTCATTATTGTCGATTCTAAATATTGCACATACAATATCCTTGAACACAGACACAATAAATGTGTCAAAATCTGGATTATTTAAACTGTTCTAAAGTATTGATCAGGACTAGATGATTCTACTGAAAGTCAAGAGTGCATTTACAGTCGATACAAACTACCGTTTTTCTCTTGAAAATGATAATTAAATAATGTTGGAGAAGTCATAAACTTATGATGTATTTAAGTACAATCATCCACACGACTCTGAACTATACAATACTATACAAATTCAGATGTCAATGATAAATTAAACAATGACAATGAGCCGCCGTCAGTATATGATTGACTCAATATAAACTGTCGAAAGATTAAGAGCGCGATGAAGGTATACGACCTGCAAATTCTCCATGCAACACTCGTCGAAATATTATAACTCTATTTTTATTCCAATTGCATCCGCCGCCTTCGCCCAACGATAATAATTCAGAGAGCCGCTTCTTTTCGGAGCAACGTGGACCGTTCAGATCCAGATAGGGATAACGACTTGCGCGGTGGGTTATATGAACTTTTACGTACGTTTATTATTGCAGCAAGCAGCAGTAACGCGAAAAACGAGGCGGGATATCGGAGAATCGCGCGTCGACAGCCACGCTTGTTTAAGGGTTCCGCACGAAAGCGTAGGAGTCCGGAGTACACCAGAGAGGAAACTCCAACGTGGTTCGATATCCGCGAATGGAGATAACGAGTCTGCTCCAACTTCAAGACTTAGGACTTCTTGTCACGCGAAAATGTTGCCAGAAAAACCGTGTGCGAAAACGTTCCACCTTTTATTACAATTACCTCGCACTACGCCCAACGCAGCAAACTGCTGCCTAAAACAATTAAAGTTCCAACATCCAATAAGAAGTCGACGACCGTGTAGAGACTGTGTGAGTCAGTAGCAAAATTTAGTTCTTTGCAACTGTCGCCGCACAAAGCGTGTGTTGCCCTTTGTCTCGCGCATACAGAACAACGGAAAAAGGAAAGAAAGAAAGAAACGCGGTGGTTCATCGTTTAAAAGGCAATATAACACCGGAATCGTAATAGAGCCGCGGAGTTAATGCGAAACAGCGTGTCCCGCGGTGCAGCCAAAACAAACAGAGCTAAACGAGCTCGAGACTCGACGGAGTCCGTGTAGGCGCCCGCTCTTGTTTACATCGGTTTGTTTTCACTCCGGTACTCCCTGCTCGCCGGCGACTTCCATTTCACTGCACCGATATGCCGTATCACCACACTCCGTGTAATACATACATACCAGTCCCATTTGTTCGATGGATTAATCGGACTCCGCGAGGCCTCGCCTACTAATGAAACTGAATTCTCAATTATTGAAAAAGGAAGGAAGTATCAGATATAAAAATAATTACCCCTTGAATAATTGGCCCTTTACACCATTTAACTAATATTTCCAAGCTTTTGTGTAATATTATATCTAGGGTCTAAATGCTATTAACGATATTAGTACAACGAAATAGTAACGTAACAACACTAAGTTTGAGAATATTTGCGAATAATCCCAGAAATAACTTTTAAATTCTACTGACTTCAACTTTAATTCTTTCAAGTCGCGGTTCTACTCCGTCGTGCGAAAGAAGTATTCTTACAATCGCGTCGAGTTAAATAGCAGAAGCAGAGTCGTAGTGACGTGGGTAAAGTAGACGACAGGAAAATCGCTGAACGTGCATAGAAATAGTCGGCAAAGCAAGCGTAAAGGGGTGTTCGCCGTGTGCCCATTGAATCTTTGATGGGCGAGGACGCGCCCTTCGCGTGCCGTGAATTTCGCCGACATGCGAAGCACGCGAATAACTCCAGGGCCATGGGTGGTATCAACAGTGCTGACGGCTAGGACTTGAGTCGTTTAGTCAGGGAAAAAGGAACTCCTTGGATAAAGAAATAGAGCTTGGCAAAATGGCCCTCTTTCACGATTAGCAGCGACTGTCGTTAGACTTCCGCTCGCGACTCACAACGTATCCTATCTTGCCTTTTACTCATTCCCCTCTTTTATATGCAGCCACCATTCTCGTAACCTGCAGCGCGACCACACATACACTTGTGCATTCTATGCCGAGACAATAGGCGTGCCTCGCTCACGTGACGTCCACGTGAGAAGAACACCCTCGAAAAGGGCTCTCTCCTTAGCCAGAGCCTTCATTCATGCCTCGTTCGAGTCGTTCGAGTCGTTCGGCCCTTTTTACATGGCTCTCGCCGCACCCACACCGTTGACCCTCGACTTGGTCGAAAAGCCACGAACCAAGACCAAGTGTACCGGAGAGAGTAAATCTGCAAAAGAGAATTCCGCTACCTTGTTTTCAGAGCTTAGCGATTCTGCAGGCATTGTGACTGTTATAGAGAGAGAGACTGTATACAACCGGTTTGGTTTGTGACAATGCACTCATGAGGTGTGATGAATTCGTGGCTCGAACGGTATATACTACGGTGAGCGGGAATAATGTTTCTCAACATAATGGTGGTCCCCAGTAACCGGTACATACACTTGGCATTCTGTGTTAAATCTCTTGTAATTTCTATACAATAATATTCATTAATATCCTGGTACACGTTATACACAATATTATCAAATAATTGAGGAGATAACAGACACGTGAATAATTATATCTACCAATGCTTATGCGATTTGTATTTACAGTGATTATACCTGCCATAGAGAATAATTAAAAGGGTACTCGAGAATCCTATTTAATTTATTCCAAATTATGCATCATATTTGAAGCAATTAATCTGTAGCAGCAGGAAGTTTTAGACGTGTATTTAAATAATTGAACCAATGCTCGTATACAATATATTTTGTAGTTCCATCGAGTTTGCGTTTTCGCGTTTCGAATCGATAGAGCATCAAACATCCATTATTCCGCAAGCCACCCTCGCTTACGAATGGATAGCCGACCCCTAGTAAATCGTAATTGCCCAGCACTGAAAGGTACGTCTAGCCAGTCTATGAGATAGCATACCTCTGAGTCACTCCCCTGCGGTGCGCTTAAAGATTTAACGCTTCTTGACTGCCAATAACCCGCCGGTTGCACTTACCAATAATTAGAACGCAGATGGTAGCGCACACTGAGCCCAAGAGTGCAGTCAGGTCGCAACAGGATGAGGATATAAACTCAATTTATTCAACAGCTTATAAGTCTTATAACAATAATTTAAAAAACTCGAATCTTAATTATTATCAAGAACGCTTAATTATCCTTTGCGAAGGAATATATACGAAGACTGGAAAAGACACGATCAAACAGTAAAATAAAAATTAAGGTTTGCGTGCCATTCAATAAAATTATAAACGATCGCGCGAATGCATCCCGAACACGTGGAAGGAAACAGAGAGGTAATTAGAGAGTAAATTAACGTGTCGCAAGGCATACCTGTACGACATCGTGTCTATATGTGTATATCGTACTCAAATCGTAACATGCAATACACGAATCGTGAATCATTGCCCCGCATAGACGTTGAGCAAGAGGGAGTGCTTGCCACGAATACCGCGGCGCGCCGAGCCGCGCCACGAATTGACGATAGATAATGCGGGAGATCGTATTATCACGATCTTCGAGGACCCTAGAGGTTATCCGGGTTAATCGAGGAACCAACCAGTGTAACGACGACGATTATTATTCGATCTGGCGAAATTCACGTACATAGCTAGTAGGAATATACCTATCGATCCTGTGGCACCGCTTTCGCGCGGTGTGACCGCGTGGCGGCATGCCGTAGCCCTTTCGAAGCTGCTTATTATCGAGAACTGATTCCGATTGCTGATTGAGAACGCGACGCTACACCATCCTTCTAGTTCAGTTTACACGGATTTTATTCTAGAATCAAATTATATCTCGTTACCTTGCAAACTTTCCCTCTTAACCAGGTGAAAAGTTACTTTTAACGAGTCGGTCGAGTTAAGACTCTGAAAGCTTAAGCTTGTTAAAATTCTACTTAAAATTCTATAGTCTACTTCTTTTCGCCAGTAACCAAGTACATATTCAAGTGCATTGGATTGCACGTAAGAAATTAAACAACATCTTAATTCCTGTCTAGTGACAGAAACATTGAAGACGGTGTTAAGTGTGTTACAATAACATAGACCATAAATGTTTTTCGTTCGATCTACTCTCTCAACTGGATGACAACGAATTTGATGATTGAACGGAAACAGTCACTTTCCCACTGAACATCAAATGAGCTTTCATATCCTCCTGAGACAAGGCGGTTGATAGGAACCGAGTCGGCCAACTCAAAAACGCGCACCATAAATTTTCATCTCGTTCGCTTAGAAAGTTTATGTTCTCTTGACAGGGAGATAATTGAAAACGGATAGTTAAATACAGCGGGGAGATGATGGCGCTGAATGATCGTTAGAGCACGGCTGGCGTAAAAGTTTGAGATTCCGCGGATTTACGATTCTCGCCCGAAGGAGCTGAGTTATAGAGCCGACGTATATGTACCCCCTATGCTGCATTTGCAAACTCGTCCTACCGCACGCTGCTTGCCTGCCTGCATACCTCTGTCCTTTTTCCGCGCGTTACACTTTATATCCGAAGCGCATACCACAGCAGGTACTTACATCCTACTTACGTTATATAGGACTACCCACCAAAATAACGAACGAAGCATCCGTTCTCTCGTGTCTCTAACTATTAATCTATTACTTCTCTTCATTGAACGTGATTATCATCTTCAGAATTGAAAGTCCAATTCTTAAAAATTCTTCGAGTAAACTTGAATTTTCTTTTATAGAATATACTGTAAATATCAATTGCTTAAAAGAAACGGTTCACTTTTGTTTAATATCATTTTGTGCCGCGAAAACAAAGGTGTATTATTCTGAAACCTTCCAATTGCGCAGTTCAACTAAAAGATTCAGTTCTCCGAGCTGAAGGACGTGTCGGACATGGAAGAGCTCACCAGCGCGGCGATGCTTGGAAAAAGCAAACGTCCGACGCAAATCAGTTTTTGCAAGGGTATAATATATCGCGCTCAACTGTTCGAGAAGCACTGGTGGTCGGTCACTTTCTTTTCCTTAGCGAAATCATTGATATTTCGCCGACGATGCACTAAACCGCGCGCTCTGGCACGTCCCTCTTCGTTTTTTGCTAGCCACCCATATGTAACATTTATGGCGCGTGCTTTTTATTGCTCGAGCAGCCTTTGGAGCCTTTGTACTCCTCGTTCGAGTCATTTTCTTAAGCTTCTCACTTTCTTTCTGATGGTCCGAAAAGACGAAGAAGAAGAAGAAGTTTGCGAAGAAGGTAGAGAATATAAAGAGTGGTGCGCCGTCTAAAGGAAGAAGAGGCTCAAGTTAAAACCAGAGATGCAAGGGGCATGAATCATCCGGTACTGAAGAAAACTAATGGCCCGCTGCCTCGAGCGTGCTTGCGGATTTTCTAGCGGTTTTTGTTGGGTATATGTACCGCTTCTTGCACCGCTGGCTTAATTCACAAAACAGTGGCAGAGTCGGAGTGGCCAATGTTCCAGGCTGGGGAAGTGAAAAATTGAGAGGCGATCGATGCGGTCAGTGACAAGCACGATCACGGCTGACCGACGACCGGGAACCACTTCGAACGAGATTGGAGATCGTATTGACCACCGATCGAGGCCTCGATCAGATTTTTCTACTAATCTCATCCTTCTGGATACTTAGATTCCAAGCCGGATAATCGTACCTTGAACCGCTTTCCATCCTGAATCTGGACTGGTGAATTTTTTGTCGGGAGAGATGAACCAATGGGAATTGTAGCACGTACGTCTGCCGTTAGAACGTTAGAAACATCGCTACGTCCCAAAGGGAATTGCATTTATCCCCGTAGTGCGTTAAGGAAAACGCGATAAAAAGAAAAATAGAATTCATGTTAATGGAATACTTGAAATGAGAACATCAAAGTGTTTTCACGTGCAATGCGACTCGAGTTAGCTACGAGGACAAAGTGACACTATACCGAGTCTGTATAAGCATTTCCTTTATACCACGAATAGCGGATAAAGGCGTGCACGTCGTCTACTCGCCAGATTTTCTCATTGCGTAAGCAAGCCACGGACGATACAAGGACGCGCGCTCTTCGTGGATCCTCTCGTCCGATGATACGATTACAAACGCGCCTTGCAAATCTTCAACAAGAGCGTCAGAGTGCAAATGCGTAACACTGAGATTGTTATCGACTTGTGCGAGCGATACGTTTGCTCCCCTGCTACTATAATAACGACTCCCATTCGTGGAACAAGAGCTTCGTTCTGATTCCAAGTTTACGAGCTCTCGAGCTGTCTGACCACCTTGCAAAAGAACCTAAACCACGAAATGATAAACGATTTTACCCGCTGCTCAAATTAAACCTGTTCAAAGATACGATTGCTCGATAAATTGAAGTCCAGTCGAACATCTGACATGTGTGTTAATAGGAAAACAAATCTAACTAATAAAAACAATCTCCTTGGAATAAAGAAAATCCTCACTTTTGATTCGATTAATCGATTCTAGTGAATTAAGAACGAATAAAATTGATAGTTTTACCTAAAGTTTTAATTCCAACTAGTTGAGCAAGATTTCTCTTATTTCGATCTATGTATAAGGTACGTCTTTACCATTATGTACTTTCATTTGCTTTCTCAGTACACTTGAAATTTATCTGCATAGTATCTTTGCCATTGCTGTCGTGTTTACGGTTCCAAACTTGTTAGGCCACATGCCTGTGGAAAGTATTTACACGTGTACTTTGTGTAAAGATCGAAGAAATAGAGGGAAATAGCATTCACTTTGTAGAGCCGATATGTATTCAGATTCTGCAAAAACAGAATACACGATCTAGCTGCATTTATCTAGCTACATTGTCGGAAATATAATCTAAAGGAGAATAAATTAAAAAAGTGAAACTAAAAAAAGTCGAGTCTCACGGAGATGTTTAATGCATGCTCCGCTGCAAAGTGAAAGGAAGAGTCCTCGCACGAAGATGGAAGAAGCGAAGCATTGTAAAATCTTTGGCACGCCCGGCCCAACATCAAGGGAATCGGTGCGAATCTACCGAGGTTTGCGGAGAAAGAGTAGTAAGAGGAGGACAGATCAGCCCGTGGAAAAAGTTGTGCGTGGGTAAAGCTAAGAGAAGATACGTGCGACAGGATGCAAATTGTGGCACAACGAAATAAAGCTTAATGTCTCTGTCCACTTGCGGATCTGACTACGCAAGGACCACGCCTTTCTCGCAAATTGACGTTCCTTTTTACAACTGAATCGCCGATGCCCATCATTGACGGCGACGACTACGACGAGTAACACTGCAGGAGGGTAGCTCTACCGAGTGAAAGATAAAGACGTAACGTAACGCCCTATTATGGTATTGCTCGTGGGTGAGATTATGTTCCGAGACCACGAATTCGTTTCACTGGTCGAGCACACACACATATACACACAAACTACCACCACTTATAAAGAGTATTCCTGGCGTCAGTTCATATAAGGACTGACCTGTCGAAAAAGTGAGCTATGTATTCACGGCCACTCAGCTGATCATTAATAATCAATACGGTGATTCAGTGTTATCCAGTGAGCCATTGATACCAAGCACAATTTTACAATTGAGAAACACCGTTCGGTGCGAACGAAATGGTTCATTGATGATTAATAAAGAAAGTAGCGATTCATTAGAAGCCACGTGTTCGCACAATCAACGAATTGGCGAATTGGTGAATCGAAGGAAAGAGAGATCAGGCTGGTTGGTTGGCCGCCGTGCGGGCCTGTAATAAGAGCCTGACTCACAATAAGAAGTAGGAAGCAGCTGCTCGTTGTGCAATCCACGTAAAAACGCTTGCTCGAGGAGTAAACCTTTCAATTAGCCAACGCACGGATACTCATCGGAAGAGTATTCCGAATCGAGACTTATACGATTGATGCCGCAAGACTTCGTGCACCAAGAAACCATCGTAGGATTCTACGATTTTCTTATTATTATTATTTGCTTCTCATTCCATTCGATATAGTCAATCAATTCTGATTTCTCCAATATAATTCCCCCGAACAGCAACAAGAAATATTGTTTGTATTAGCGTTTTCACTTTATCAACAATGGAACAGAGGAACGACATGTATAATACCACTTTGTTTCTATCGACAGTGAAAGGGGAAAGTAAGAAAATGTGTTACCCAGCTTATCAAGAGAAATAGCTTGCAATTAGTACCACTGAGGAATAATTTTTTTTTCCAAGAGTCAATCCACCAACCCTAATCACACTTCTCGTACTATCTTAGTTTCCTCTGCGAACACTATTGCTCTCACAAAGTTCTTACATAAGAAATGTAGAATAATTAGCACTGTGAGTGATTATCTGTTACGTGCTCGTCACTCACGTCAATCGTACCAAGAAGGCAGAAAAGCGCGGATACAGTTCTGTTATATCGCGTCGGGGCACCTGAATTAATAGGAATAATGAAAGGGCATTGTTTCGTATAATGTACCCCAGGAAATGTATGTTTCCACCAGCTGACGCGATATCACGCGTTAGTCTTGCGTAATATGATTCTTACGTAATTTCATATGTACCAATGAGACGCGGATCCCTTCGATTCAGCTTTGTTCCGATCTAAATATCGATCACTGTCCATGATCGTGGTTATTATCTTGCGGTGACTGCTGCGATTCCCCATACTGTCACCCTTCAACCGATTGACAAACGAAGGGAAAAGAACTCACGAGACTCGTGCCTAGTTACTGATCCGTTATGTGAAAGACAGTAAACCGTGGCTTGCATTGGCAATGGTGCAATAAAACCTGAGCACTGTGAGCACTGGCGACACGCTTCATCCGTCTACGTCTTCGTCTCGTTTCGACGTTGCTCGTACTTTGTCTGTAGAAATCTATAGACTTTGTTACAATCGCGTGGGTGTCCCTCTGTTGAACCCTTTTCTACGTCTGCGAGATTCCACGTGATTTCGATGTGATCAGAGAGAATTTTTTTTTGGCTGGCGCCTTGCGTTCAACTACTGTAATTTATTTACTAACTCGATACTAAAGTATACTAAAGTATAATCAGATAATCATACGCTCTAGTTGACTGGTATAATCGCAGAAAATGTAGTCATCAATAATAATTGGCATAATTCTTAACACGTTTCAAACTAGTGCGATAGAAACATGCTTTTCTGGTATTTCGAGTTATTTCACGATATAGATATGTTCGAGTTCGAATCGAAGGCAGACGTAGTAGCATAACAAAACTTTAGTAATGCCGGCAATAAATTCTGTAATAAGTCGAACGCAGCTTATAGCCAAGCATGGATGAAGGAAAATGGATGTGTATTATGATAAACGCCGATGTATGGTCACGCTTCGTAGATGAAGTCATTCACGCAGCAGCAATTGACTAACAACATCCTGCAATTAAAGTAATGCCGTTTGGACGCACTATTGGGAGAACTGGAACGCCAATACCCTAGAGACACAGACGGTGAAATCGTTTGATATTAATTTACACACCTACCGTCTCCTGGTTAAACCATTTTCCACTAAGAAGTTAATAGAAGTAATGCAGAGCTTCCAACTCTCCCCCTGATATAAAAAGCCAAGCAGCCACTACTGATTTGTTGTAGGATTTGCTTCCGTTAGACGCAGTACAAAGCAATTTTCCTCAAGCTATCGAGGCGTGGAAAAAAGTATTCTCCATGAGGTACCGTTTTTACTGCGGAAAATTAGCTTAATTAATCGCACAGTCGCACGCGGTATCGAGCCTGCATGTTAAGTTTCACGAAACGGCTTCCGAGGGAGGCGAAGTTCTCCAACGATTTTTACGGTCTATCTTGTGCAACCAAGTAAACATACCGAATTATAGGTTCTCACAGAGACTATATCTATAAATATATTTTAATCTGACCCGCTAACTACTGCGCGTGTACGTGACTTCATTGTGATTTTAAATTAACCTTTTAACTGCTAAAGGCCAAGTAGCTCGTTCTGCGACATTAATCTCGTTAACTGGAATTGAATCAATTCGTACTTATCTCATCAAACAATTAACGCATCTATTTAACGATCCTAGCGATTTTTATCATGAGTGACTTATAAACGTATATTGATGAAAAGTATCGAAACTTTATCGATTAAAATCTGGCGTAGATATTTTATAGGTCAACATACTGTCAATCACATGCATCGAAATTGTCTTCCATAGAATTAGCGGAGTCTTGACGTGCACGCGAGGTATACTGCTCCCTTCGTCACGCGACTCCCCGATTGTAAACAGACCTTGCAAAACCGTCTCTACATCCACCACGATATATCCGCGGGCGTGTTCCATTTATCCATTGAATCTGCTGGAACGTGTGCGGTGTGCACGCAGCTATGCACGTGCGACTGTTCACATGCATGCGAGAGACTGCGTCGTCGTTATATGGGTTTCGCGGAGATCCAAATCCGGTTAGGTCATCGTCATCATTATTCACTAATGCGGACGTTGCTGATCTTCCTGCTATTATCCATCCCACTCTGCGGTAGGAAATCATCAAATGGTCGAAACTCAATCCCTGCTTTGAGATCTAAATAAGATCTATTAGCTAGATTAATTTTCCATCTGCCTTTCTGCTAATATTGTATCACTAAAACAAGAACTATAGTCTTCATAAAACAAGGAGAAATGATCATCAGGCAAATTTTTGTAATAAACCATTATTGATTTGCACAAGATTTTCTCTGTATCACGTGAGATAAATGAAAGGATCTTCATGAAAAAAGCTCACTAGGCTTCTTAAAATATCTCTGATCCAATTTGAAGAAATAATAAAAACAGGTTTTCTTCGATTGTAGTACTGAAGATATTTGAAAAGTCAAAGTAAGAGTGGAAAGTTGCATATTTGTATAAAAGCGTAAAGTCCTAAGATCATGTCTTTACGAAGTCGCGCAATCGGATTCTCTGAAGCAGCAGCGAGTCCGGCTTGAGATCAGAGTCGTCCGTGGTCATGGACCGTCTAGGTGGTCCTCGTGAAAAGGCAACTGCATAATATATGTACGCGCGTTTTATTGCGACACGCAGCCAGAGACGCGTAAAGGAAAGCCAGTCGCGTTATGCTGCGCACGAGTTCACCGACACCTCGCAGATCCCTAGTGATGGGATCAACCACGATGCGACCCATATCCGTGCACCTCGTATTCTTGCGTTCCGCGAGTCCTCACTGTATTTCCATATTTGCAGTCAAGCTATCTACATCCCGTCTCTCTTCTCCCATTTCTGTTAGAAAAATTCCAATCCTGACTCTGTTCATCCGGTATCTTACAACCGCGTTTCTCGTGAGACACAGTACTGAAGGAAACGTGATTCTAGTTGTAGAGCAATTGAGAGCAATTTGATGGATCTACGGATATATCAAACAACAATGAACCGATACAGTGAACAAGATTAATCGAATAGGTATTGCGAGAAAGAGAAGAAAGAGAATGGAAGTATGCGGGTGACTGAATTATGCCCATCACTAGCCATACGTCCTGTGTATGTAGCAGGGACACGTTCCCTGAAGCACAAGGCGGATTATGGTGGTAGCAATCGCGAGTCCAGGAGAAGTTGCTCCATTCTTTCCCTATCGACCGATTAGATCTACAAGGACGCATTCTTTTATCGTCAGATCACTTTTCATCGGTTCTCTAGCTTGATTTATCGAGGGGAAAACTAGAAAGCCACTCGGCAAATCAGTTTCGATGAATGCACACTTAGAACAGCGCATCAATGTACAGGGAAAATTAATACCATATAAAGAATATAGTGGTATGCCAAGATTGCGAGCATCGTCTATTCAATTCGTTATCTAGGAATGCCACCAAGTACCACTAGTATTTTTCTTCAGGCATATAAGTTTGAGAATCTACATAGTTTATACTTTATACAGAAAACCAGTTCAGCCATTAGCATCATGAACTCGTTCCCAGTTGACGAAAGTTTCCCTTGAATCTAAACGGATCTCGAGAAAATTCTGCATACCCCAAAGATCATTATTATGCTAATAAGATTGACTGTCGTTCAGTAATTACTAATGACTAACGCAAAATGCGAACCTCGATACGGACTATGACTAGGTTCTACCTCTCCTTGTATTTAACTATCGATCCTTCAGCTGGCTTATTTCGTCGTATCAGACTCGTAAAAAGGAGGACTGATAAAACAAAGTGAACTTAAGTGGAGTGGTGCAGAATGCTAGCCTGGTTCGTGGCTTTTATTTTGCAGGCCACTGGCAAATGTCGAAACTGCTCGTCCTTGAGGCATTTTTCTGGGAAGGTGGTCTCATCGGTATGGGTCTGTTCAGGTGAGTCTCTCTTGAGATCCTCTCCTACGTACTTACGTAGTGAACGTCGATATTGTCGTCGACGTAAAAGAAGGACCGTGGGAGGCGAAGAGAGTGCATTCGCGTGGGCCTGTATCCTGTGCCACATCCATTTGTCCCCGTGTCCGTTGCGTTTGTCGACAGTAGTATGTATGCGCTGTCAGGTCGAGATTATCTTTTGGTGGAAAAGGAGTCATCGTAAATCGTTTCTGCGGCGCGTTACGATCCTTCGAGCGGCTGACCCCGAGACACTTTCACCCCTCGTAATGAAAACTCTTCGACTTAACCGTGCGAAGCTCAATTTGTAAGGTGATTGACAGATATTGAGTCGGAAGTCTTTCAACAACGATAAATAATAATTAAGATGGGGATTTTTGTATAATATAAAATAGATAACGTGTCAATTAATTTATACAAACATAAAAAATCAACGATACAGGAATAATAGAATTTCGCAAAATGCAATGATCTTATAGTTGAATTGAAAAATGTTAATAATTAAAAAGTATGTTCGACAGAAGTATTCATTTGGATGCAATGATAGGATAGATCGATAGATATGAGAATGGTAGATAAATAGATGAACGACCGGCGAGATAAATAAATGAATCAGAGAATACTTAAGTAAATAAAGATACATTATTCATTAAGCGTAACCGAAGAGGATATCCTTGAGCACATCAACCCCTCGCACTGAGAGTGGTCTGTCGCGTCAACGAAAATGAAGTCAATACCCAATACATAGAGATGAATAAAAGCAAAAGGACGAGAGGCTTTTAGCGAAAAGAATCGTTGTCAATGGCAAAAGTCAGTGATAGGTTCAAGGTTGTTCTTGTAGAAATAGAGGGAGTTTGCCAGCGTGAAGGAGGGTCTATTAACCAAGATTTACACTCGTAATCATCAAAGTGTGCCGACATCTACCAAATCGCTTGTACGCACGAAATTCTAAGCGTATTGTCGCGTCCGCTTTCATTCGACATTCCTTTGAAAGAGAGATCATTATTACGTCCTACGTTCTTCACGAGCGCGTGAAGAATACAAATGGAAGGCGTGAATGATCGACCAGGGAAAACGTAGGATCTGTCGTTGTGTGTCTCCGGTTATAAATCACAGACCCTTCGACAAAACTCCTCTCACGATCGCGTGCTAAAAGTTCAATCATAATATCATAAAATTTCTATTTCAGTTGAACTATAATATTAAAAGACATTCGATCGACAGAACTTGAGTCTAGAGTCATAAAAATCGGATAGATTTAATACTATATGATCTAGTATCTAGTTTCTATATATAGCCAATATAAATCAAGATCTTGCATTTAAAATGAGTATGGCGAAACGTCTATGTTGACAGAAGTCCAGTGATCTTAAGAGGAAAGCCAATTACGGTGAGTTGGCTGACAACGCTTTAACAATGGCAGTCGAGCCAGTCGAACACCGATTGCAGTCGGTCTTAATTTGTTTGGCAAATAGGAAAGAGTATGCCCTTCGAGACTCTTCGACTATTACCCTCCAGCAAGAACGCGGTTCTATAAATACGGTGTACAACGTCGTACGATAAATGAGAGAGGTTTGCAAGGTATGTTATATGTATGTTATATGTACCCGTGGGGTTGATGACCAGGGGTGGTCTTGGGTGCGGTCTCTCCTAATAACGCTAACGGCAGGAGTAAACGCACAGACATCACGGATTATTTACTGGAGCAAATCAAACACGGAACAGTCAATTATTATTAGCGAAGCCCCATGTGCATGCGAAACTTGCGATATCTAACGAGGTACCATATTACCAAGTCAAGTCTAGGGAGAAGCGTTCCATTTAATTGAATTTTAATTTTGCAATGTTGTGTACATACATACATACAAGAGAGGTGGAATCTCCACACTCCGATATATTCATAGATTAACAACTAACAAAAATTCCGCGCTGCAAAATATGTTAATTGCTTAGATATACAAAAACAAAAACGTAAAATGCATTACGGGTATGCGTCGATAAAGGAGTTGTGTGTGCTTTTTGCGAGTGTTAATTGTTTACAAATGTGTGAGTACATTGTTATACGCACGTCATCGTGAGAAAAATCTTTTTTTTTCGCTGTTAAGTAATTGATAAATCGAAAACGTACTTGCTACGGGCGCGCATCTCCATCCATGATTTTGCTCTTCACGAGAGTCCTGCACCCTCTTTTCTTTGGAGTAATAGACAAAAGTGCGTGACACTCCGAAGAGCTCTACAGCAATTTGCCAAAATCCCTAAACTATTATTGTACAATTGGAGCGTAAAAAATTCTACACATTTCCATTTTTTTTCTTTTTCTTGTTTTATATTATACTCTGATTCCACATCGCCATAAGACAAGTCGGGATAACTTACTCTAAAAGTATAGACCGACGAATAAGTAGAAATGGAATAGAACTTTTTGTATTGACGACTAATATTGCCTGATGCATTTCGGAGAGAATATGTTATTTTTTTACAGCGCAATGCGTATTTTACACGAGAAATAAAATGAGATATTTGTGATAAACTTGAAGATTCCTAATAAACCGTTAAACTGGAAGAAAGAAAAGAATGTTTATTGGAAATAGAAGATTTGGTGTCTACGAACAAAGACTCCCAAAAACCTGTTAGACACAGGAGTAAAAAACAAAAAATATCGTAAATACATTGTTAATAATATTACTTTCTCTACTATTATGCTACTTTCTGCCATTACTACCTTCGCATATTAATAAAAAGTTTGGCTTTACATAGTGATAATTGCTAACAATATTCATAGGTACTTATTTGTAAAACGACAGTTTATTATTACTATGAAATACGTACATAGTTGTGATGAACGTAATATCTGCCGAATTAACAAAGAAAAATCAAGGAGCTTATGTTACAAATCGTGCCAATTAGAAAATATTCCTAACGCGCGCAAATATTTTGTATAACCAACAGCAAAAAAAAAACGTTCGTTGAATTCATTTTCCGTTTCGTTTTCAAGCCGTATTCACTAAGAGACGCATTTACCTGCCTAAAAAACACAGGGTGTTATGGTAAGCGTTTATTTACATTGCAGCCTCACATTTTTTTTTTTCCTCTCACCGTAACTTTCATTACGATCGAACTAAGCTTCTCGGCTGCCTAAGCAGTCGATTTCGACCGTTCTCGTCGTATATATGCATTAGCGCAGTAGTGTGCTTCTCATTATTAAATTCTTAAATAACTCGTTTAAAAATATTATGCCAACCTATATCACTAATATATTTTATCCTTCAGTATTAACATGCTTTATCTGTTAATGTCATTTTTGCAAAGTGTTAATTACCTTGTTGTTGTTTTTCTTTTACTGATAATAAAGTAAAATAATATTTTACATTATCGTAATTGTACATTTTCCTTGATATTCCGATAAACCACAAAACTACAGTTTTCTTCATAAATTATTACATATATATCTAATGCACTAGTGGCAAAAAAATGTTCTTGTACCATGTATGTGGACCACACTAGTCCCCAAATTTAGCTCCATTGGAGCTATGCACAAAGTTTTTAAATAGTCGTACACTGCACCCACAGTTTCTGTACAGAGTGCGTACACTGACACTGCGAGAGAGATAGATAGAGAGATAGGGATAGAGATAGAGATAGAAAGAAAGGGAGAGAGAGAGAGAGAGAGAGAGAAAGAGAAAACATTTAACTATGACGTAGGTACAATTGTGTAGTTCCTTTTCTCATTACGAAATTGTTTGCAGTATATTTATGTTACTACTGCCATCGTCTTCTTCCTCTTCTTCTTCCTGGAAGAATCATAAATCAATCTGTAAGAATCCCAACGTTATTGGCAGACGAGCGAAAAAGAATCAAGGTTGTTTACTTACTTCGTCAAACCCGAAACAGGTTTCCATTTCTTTCTGTAGCTTTGGATCGCTGTGTGCCGAAGACTTTTCTGTACCAGGTTCGATTTTCAAGGCTGTCATATCCGCTTCTTCGACCTCGACTTCATCCCCCTGTTCGCTACCGGTAACCATGTTGTCTTGACCGAGTGGATCTTGCATCACCAAATCACCGTCTTCGCTCGCAACCACAGCCATTTGCTAAACAAAAACAAACAAAAAACATAATTGTTATAGACATTTTATATGCGTTATACAAATGTTTTGTTAAATTTTTCAGTGTATAGGAAAAAAGTTTAGCATACCTGATCGTTTTCTTGATTGTCGGCTAACTGAATGACTTCCAACACAACGTACTGCTGTCCATCGCTTCCTTCCACCGCCATCATATCTTCCTCGTCTTCTTCTTCATCGTCGTCACCGTAACCTTTAAGTTTAGAAGCTAAGTCACCTGTTGCCATAACACAACACATGGATATTAGTCAATGATCTAGCGTTAGATCATATCCCAAATCTCCCTGTGATTGTAAACTCGAATACATGTATCGTATGATAATCCTATCGTAAATTATATGTAGAAAAAGAATAGAATCAGGAAGCTTCTCTGACCTGTCATAACTTCGACTCTTTGGCCATCGATGATTTGGATTTTTTTTTGCCTTCCCATTTTCAGAGCTTGCTGCTTTTCTTGTAAGGATGATTCCGGATCATGGACGGCCATATGACGAATCAGGTTACCTTTGTGCCTGCATGAATTCACACTAATTATATTAATTTTCATTATAGGATAAACTCGTTGAATTAAAGTTTTCCAATTAATCACGCACCTGAAAGGCCTTTCACATTCCGGACATTGATGTGTCTTCTCCTGAGGTGGTGGTGGAACGTACGATGGATTATGATATAGATTACAATGCCGCTTGAGCAATTGTTTTTGCCGAAACGACTGGAAACAGTGATCGCATTGGTATGGTTTCTGATCCGTATGAATGAGCATATGACTTTCCAAATGGCGCGCAGATATTGAAGCATACGGGCAAAGATCGCATTTGTAACATTTCTCTCCCTCGTGAGTCTTGCTGTGCAGCTTATAACTATATCTGTAATTTTGATAATTTTCATAATTCAGAGATTATGTCATTGAAAATCATAATGATAATATTTCAGAAATAATTACAATAAAATATTTTACCTATCCGGGAATGACTTGCCACACCGCTTGCATTTCAAGGGCTTGTCGGAGGTATGTAGCTTTTGTACGTGTATTCTGAGATCGGTCTTTCTGCCGCATGTAGCTGGACACAGTTCACATTGGAAAACGGGTTTATCACCTACTATCAGATGTGGCATCATTATACGCCAAATTATTTACAGTTTTGATATTTTAGTACATAAAATACTAATTCTCATTATACTTTATTATCCTGAAGTTACGAGTTACAAAATCTAAACCAACGTACCATTATGTATCAATTTATGAGCTTTAAGACTGTTGGATTGGGTAAACCTAGCCGGACATAAATCACACTCGTACGGCTTCTCTCCGGTATGGATACGCAAATGTCGTTTTAATTTGAACGTATCTGGACTTGCGTATGTACAATGAGGACACTGTAAAAATTATTTTCTTTAGTATACCATCCTTACGTTACATTTACTTCATATGGAAAGTATAGAAAACTGCTAGATAAGTACCTGATAAGGACGCTCTCCAGTATGACATCTAATATGCCGTTTAAGTTTCGAGAGTTCGACTGACGCGTAATCGCACTCGTGACACTTGTGTGGTTTTTCATGAGTATGTCTGTACCGAACATGCCTCACAAGTTCACCTATAAATGTATAATGACAGTGTTTTCTTATAGTTTATTACACGACTAACCAAATTTGTTTATTCATTCGAAAGAAGAATAATACTAGAGAATTACGTACCTGATGTGGTGAATGCACTGTCACAAAATTTACAATGGTGGGGCTTGGTCCCTGTGTGTGTATTAACATGATTCTGAAGAGACGCTAAAGTTTTGAATCCTCTCTCACAGACGCTACACTTATGTGGCCTCTCCTCTGAATGTGATTTCATATGACGCGATAACAAATATCTAAACAATGCAATATTAAAAGAATCATATTAAACCATACGTTTTGTATGTACTTGTTGAATTAAATCAACAGTCGGATCAATATAATTACCGCTTTGGACTTGTGTAATTACAGTAATTACACATATGAGCTTGGGTGACTGTCTGAGATTTTTTAGGAAGGAACTTGATGATCTTCGTTTTGTCATCTTCGGCTTCCGACTCAGCAGGGGCTTCGTTATCCTCGTTGTCTTCAAAATCGTACACTGTGAGATCCTGTTCGCCTTCTCCTTCATCCCCATCGCCTCCTTCCCGCTCTCCTCCTCTGCCATCCTTTTCTTCCGATTCTGGTTGTTGCACTATTAACACATAACTGACTTCGCCAGGATTGGCGTCCGATGGTACAATTGTGACAGTTTGATATGCGTCGCCAGAATTGATCACTACTTGATTATTTCCTCCATTCGCCGTCGCTTGTCCCTGTGCAACGTTAAAATGTATTATGGTAACACTGCTTCGTTTAACTGCGTATCGTTAAACACTTTTAGCTTACTTCTTCTTCAGCCTCAACTTGTTCGAGTTCTTCGATTTCTTGATACTGATCCTCCTGATTTCCTTCAGCCTCGTTCTGTACATCCGTTTCCTCGATCTCTTGGATTTGCACTTGTGTCATCACAGGTGTTTCGTCACTGTTGGCTTGATAATAATATTGCCCTGATTGGTCAACAAAGTAAGTTCCACCTTCTTCGCCACCGGACAGTCCTTCCACTTGTTGCACTATAAAGGATTGCAGTACAAAACTAGCGATTATCGTATCGTAAGGCAACACAAGACTGAAAAATTTCAAAGAATACTAACACTGCACATGTTGTAATTGTTCCCCTTGACCTCCTTCGATTTCCTTGTTAAATGTTTCTAAATAAGTTTGTATCTCTGTGACAGACTCTTGTCCTTCTTCCAGCTTTATCGTTGCCACGTTACTCGTCATATTGGAACCATTAATTCAAGCACCTTCCGACTGTTTCATTAGTCTGAAAATAGAGAAACCCCGAGTTTTTGTATGCCACTCCGATAAACGCATAAAGCTGTTAACCAATATCGTTGACTGCCAAAAGAGAACTAAAGAAATTATTATGTCATATGATTTGTTTATGTTTTGTAGATCACGGATACTCCACACACCTTTCTCTTGCTAAAATCATAATTTAACTCTGCATTGACCTGACACATAGAGCAAAAACCAAAGCTTTATTTTCTTATAAAGAAAACATATCTGAAGTGCTGACCAGGCATGCAGCATACGTAAATAAACAAAAACGGTAAGAAGTACAAGTACTTTATCCATTGGAAAAGGAATGTATTGAAACTATGTACATCTAATGGTGGGTAGAGTAAAGAATTTCCGACTCAAAGATATTTCGCCCCAGACTTGAGCTGGTATCTGAAAGCGGGCAACCGCAACATGCACGCAATTCGAGTGTATGCTCTCTCAAACGCGACACGTTGCACCAACTAGAATCACCGAACGCTCGTGACATCTTACAATTGCGGCCACAATCTTCGGAGGCTAGTGAAAACGAGAGTGACCACCGCCACCGCGACGAGCGTGGCTTCGAACAGCTTCGAACGCTCGTCAACTCGTGAAGTTGGAGAGTCGTCGTGTGTCGTGGCGTGTGCTGGTGATACTCGAAGCGAGGGTTACGCGGCGAACAACCAACAGCAGGACTGTTTTGGACGTTCCCCGGAGGAACGTAGAGCGAGACAAAGATATAACTCGACAAAGCGCAAGAGCGAGAGCAAGACAGAAAGAAACAGAAAGACCGAGAGAAAGAGACACATAGAGAATGAGATACGGAAGAAAGGTGTGTGCGCGAATACGAAGATTGTTGTGGAGACGATTAGCAGCAAGTACACAAGTAGCAATCGAGGAGAGTACCGCGTGGCCGGGTGCTTCAAGAAAAATCAATAGCGGTGTATAAAACTAGAAATTGGAGGACGGTGCCAAAGCATCGAGGAGATGCGACCACTGGCGAGGTAGCTCAAACGGTTATCGTTATTGGAATATGTACTCGGTAAGCAGAGGTAACGACGGAATCGTTCGCCGCGACTGGTAGTAGTAGTGGTGGTGGTGGTAGTGGTAGTGGCAGGGGATCGCTCGTGGAGAAGAGGGTCGTGTTGTGCACGAGGTTTCGCCATACCAGAACGCGGATATCGGGTCGACAGCAGTGAACAGGGTAGGCAGGACAGAGTACATATAGCAAAGTATAGGAGAGTAAAAGAGAGCAGCGCAGAGAACAGGGTGCTGGGGAGAGGGTGCCGTGGGTGAGGAAGGGCACGTGAGAGACGAAGCGGAGAATGCTCGGGGAAGGAGGATGACGCCATAGGTAAAAGGAGAGAGCGCGTGGATATACGTTGCGGACCTCGAGGATCGAGGATGGCCCTGATACCCGTAATCCCCAGGTCTCGTGGGAGCACCGGGGGCCCCGAAGTTGCGCATTCTATCGGGGAGCTTTTAAGACAACGCGGGTGCTTTCGATTTCAGGACACAGGGGGCATTAACGACAAAAATTTCAGAAAATTATCACCGTCGGCGCTGTCATCAATATGGAGGACGCGACGGAAGGGAATGCTGTCCGTTCTGCTACGTGCTGCGGATAACTCACCAATCTTATACGGTCCGCTAGCCTCCAGCCGGCCCTGGATCCTCTCGGTACTACTCAAAATCCTTGATTTTCTTCCTCGAATTGTGTTTTCACGCCGCGAAAAACCCACGCTCGATCGGAGAAACCTCCAAATATTCCCTTACCTCGTAAACTCGCGATTGTTCGTGTGAGGGCGTTGTGTAAGACCCGGAGCCCAATATGGCCGATCGAACTACGAATGTTCAAATGCTGCGCGTTGATAGCTGCGCAGAAATCCGCGTCACTGTCGTGTTTACACCGGACGACCGTCCTTTCGGCCACTTCCGCCTCTCAAATCTGCTCAAACCTTCTCTGATCTTCTTCCCAACTTCTCGACCCACCGGCATTCAATTTATCCCTAATATCTTCCTTGACGATGACTTTTAAACTAATTCGCGTCAATCTACTCGCGATACGATATAATGATATTCATCGTAAAACACCGAAAGATAAAGCGAGAAGAACGCGTATACTTGGGACCTGATCGTGTATGCGGCGTGTTGTACAAAAATGACGCCATTCGGTGAAAAGAGCGGGAAGTAGAGTCGTTGTAGCGGGGGTATATCCAGGGCTTATAGTGGGGAGACCAACACCCATTCATTTCCAATACTGCTGGTACCCTTTTTTCCTACATTTATACGTTTATACGTATATTATACATATGTATGAAAAGCTATACATGCTGATAATAAGTATAGTGTGAATGGCAGTAGAGCAGAAACTGCGGTCAAGATCCAACTAATATTTTTATATTAAAACACTGATTTCTGTAATTGTGCCTACTGTGCAGTAACTAATATTTCTAACATTCAATTAAGCAAAAATGCAGAAGTTTTTGGCGTGTGTCTTAACAAAAAGAAATAATCACTATCACTTTCATATTAACATACGAATCTCACGAATAACTCATTCATCCTATTAATAAAAAAAACTGTGCATTGGTAAGGCAAAATGCAGAATCTATGTCAGGGATCAGTAAATCGTTTCTCAAGAGTTCGCGGTCGTTTTACCCATGACAGATTGGCTTATTCCTTCGCTCCTTTTCTCTTTTTTCTGCCTATCTTTGTCTATGCCACTCTCATGTATTCACCCGTAATCTATGTGGTCATGATCAAGGGGGGAGTAAAATGTATATAAGGGCAATAACTAGATTGTAAATAAACCACAAAATATACCAGTAAGAAATAACATTTGCATACAAGTTTAGTGTGTTTAGCACATAGAACACGTATAAAATTTTACAAAAATAATTCTAGTCTATTTTTATATTTCTGTAATAATTGTATCTTCCCTTTTTTATATATATATATATGTATATATATTATATGTGTTACATAGCAATGTAGAAACCTTCTAGAATGATGGTGTCTTATTTCCCGTTCGCTAATTAGTCGTTAAGCCCAAACGTCGTACGTACACTTTACACTTTGTGAAAAGAATTGTGTCAATAAAAAGGTTGTAGTAGAATCACAATTACCGAGAATTACGTGGTAATATAAAGAGGAACATAAGTACTAGAAAATGTTAACGTAAATATATGAAATTGACGGTTCTTATGAATCAATCGTTCAATTGCACTGATATACAGAAAACTATGTAAAATATTCTAGTAAAAAATATTTCATTTAAGCCAACCCTTTCACATTAACCGTCAACATTATACCATAATAATATTTTATAAATCACAGTCCAGCTGGTCATTTAATCTCTGTCTAATATGATTGAAATCGGGGTTTTTATCATTCTTTAAATTATAAATGATAAAGATCATGAGCAACGTGAGTAACCACAGCATATACTTAATGATAACAACATTATGGCGAGTTTCGGTGAGAGTTTTTTCCAAGTTGGCTAACTGCAAATATAGTTAGATGTTTGTTAGTACAGAAATTACTATTATTATTACAATTGTATATTGTTTCTTCGAATGTATCATATACTTACCTTAGAAGAGATTGCGGTATCCGAATTTTTGTCTCCATTTGTCATGCTAGAAGATAATATACTCGAAGATTTTTGAGTATCATTACTATCTATTCCACCACCATTGCAATCGAGTTTATGCTCCTCCGCTGGTTTTCCGGACTTTTAAACGAAATTAGGATACACCAAATATTATAAACTCAGGGATAAAGAATCAAGTAAAGAGTTGCAGTACAAGTTACCTTCCAAAGAGCAATCAGCTCTTGTGTTTTTGCATTCGCATTTTTCAGAGGAAGGCACATAACTAAAAATCTATCTTTAGACAAGAATCTGCGCACGCTATATCCAGGTTGTAATACAACTGTAACAACACGCTGTTCTTGAGGTTGCAAAACACCCGAACTGGGTCTTACTTTAAATTTTTCCGGTGACGTTGTTTTAATCTAGAATTTATGATAATAATAATAATGCATACTCAGAAGACAATATAAAACCTTTAAAAAAACTTAGCGTACCTTAAAGGATAGTGGTTGATCGGTAGTAATATTTTTTAGAGTAATAGTTCCAGTTACTTCGCTTTCAATTTTGTTGAACGTAATAGTTTCTGGCTCTACCGACAACACTGAAAAAGAAGCAAAGATAAAGTTGATTTGTTTGCGAATAATAGGCATATGAGAAATTAAAAGGTGAACGCTGTTATACGTACTGTGATCTTCGGTGGGTTGGTCACTAAAATTAGTTGTGGATTGTTCTGTAATTGGAGAGTTTTCTGTCATGCCAAAATGTACCTGTTAAACGGGATATTGCTAATTAATTCTAATAGAGTCAGATTTTGTAGAAAGATTAGCATACAATTTACATACCTTTTTATTTGCTAGATTTCCATTCATTGAATCGTTTCCCTCGGTTCTTGTTTCTGACACAAATTTAAATGTATAATCGTTGTTTCCACCCCAGCACTTCAAGGCTTCATTAGGATCGACATATTCTTTCAGATTCGTTTTATTAACAAATTTGATTTTTGGAACTGCTTTCGGTGGCAACCAAGATTTTATAAGCTTGAATGCAGCATTTAAAATCCATGGCATCTCAAAGATAATAATATAGTTTAAGAAATTTGGATAATACGTTTTAAAGAGGCCGATTAAATATTTTGTGAGATCCATGTCTAAATTTGAAATGCCAGCTTCTGCCATATCGAAGAAAAGAGAAATTTGATTTCCATTTCCCTCTCTGAAATATCGATTTGAATATAAATTCAAATAAATTCAATCAACGAGACACAAGCAATTCCCACTGTGTTACATAAATTGAAGAATAATAAATAACAATGCGTTACCTCTCTAGTCTCTCAAACCAATATACGATACACCTTTGTAATTCACTGAAGTCTTTTGAACCCTTCGCGTGTAACTTAGATTTAATTACAAACATAAATTTGCCATCCTTGTCTTTGCCATGGGGAAAACAGAAACCTTCTTCCAAGTAGTTCTTATTCACATTCTCCTCTGTAATATCTATAAGCAAGGCATATTGTATAACGCTACTCGAGTATCATAAAAAATTTGCCTAGACTAAGAAAAATGTCTGTTGCGTAAGGTATAATTTATATAATAGAAATAATACAAAAAATACAAAGAATACAAGGAATTAAAAATAGAAGTATCGTGGATTTATATTGTCTATTTACCATTTGCTCCAAATTTCCTTCTCCAAGTACAGGATTCCCACAACATAGAGAGAGATTCCTGCATATTACTTTCATTGTGCTCCAAAAATCTCTTAAGCCAATCATCGGCATTTTTTATTCTAGCGATGTCAGCAGGATGAAAATCCCCTGCAAAGTCATCGAACAACGTTATAATTACACTTATCGTCAAGAGTTCGCTGAGTAGAAATTATCATGTCACAATCGTCGACGTCCAACGACCTGCTGCACCCGATTATTAATATCGCCTGTATGTGATCAAATAAATTGCGAAATTACTACGTAGGTATAAATTCTCATTTAAGTTTTCTTGATCCTACAACTTTGTGTGCAATGAGAGAAGCTCATTGACCTTTGCACAAGGGAAATTAGGAAAAATTTTTCCTTTCGACGTTCCACAGAATAACTCAATTTCTTTAGGAAAAACTCTGATAAACTTATATGTACACACTGGAATCGGGTGGTCCTTCGTCTTCTAATTTTTTAAAAAATTTCTCCCGCAATTCCTGCACCAATTCCGCTTGTATTTCCATTCTCGGTTAACCTGCCAATATTCAGTGATGACACTTTGACCAGCGGCGGCACTCAACTACCACTACCACCAACCAACTACCACACTGTACCACACGATACGCAAATGATAATTGTTTATCCGAATGCCTGATCTGTGCGCTGGCATTCGCCTTCGCGCATGCCGTTCGAACGGACTCGCACGTCGCACGATCTTACACGTTCAGACAAGTTTGGAACCCGACTCAACTGGACATATATCCGTTCTGGAACTCAAATTCACACTGCTTACGATGACCAAACCTATTTATCGTTATCTTGACGTCTGCTCCTTATATTGCTTATTATTGCATGGCTAGTTTTGATACCGAGATATCGACACCTGTAATACTTATACAGTACCGTCTCATTATCAGTAATTACGTCATCTGATACCTTATACCTTGAAACTTATCCATGACTTTTTTTTCTATATTCTACCTTGCAATTTATGCATGACTTTATTTTAGAATATTCATATTTTGTATTGTTAATAAGCGTTGAATGTATCGGAGCATTCCGATGATAAACTACGTAGTTTTCTCAAAATTATCCTAAAAAACTGACTTACCTTGACACAGCCAGTCTCTTGAGTTTTTCAAGTTTCACTTAAATCGCGGATGTTTACACTTTAGACTCGTCATAGCACTCTGACATTTGACTTATTCGATTGATTGAAAACGGTGGCAATGAGTAAAAACCTTAGCCACAGTTACAATGGAATATAATATGATCTGCTGAACATTTGACGCGTTGTAAATGCGCTTTTTACAAATATATGATCGGGGCAAAACATTATTTATATCGTTGCGTGAAAAACTAAGAATGAGCATTACTGAAAAATTCAAATCTAATATTCTTGTTCGAACTAATATTCCATGGGTTTGCATTTTATTCATTTATTTGATTGAATGCTCACAATTGAGAATAATTCTGCATTGATTACTTCGAGGCACGCTGTTTCTCTCTTTTTTTCTTTTTACAGAATGGCATATAGGCCTTGTATGAGGCACATGTCGGAGAAACACCAAACAAACGAGCTCGTACACATGACTTATGATCATTTTTAATATTACGCTTTGACCGAAATATTCTGCAGATTCGACTTTTTCATAGGCCCTTGTTCTTGACACAAAACTCAAGTAAACGAGTAATGTAGTTTGATGTTGTTTCCTTTTTTCTCTGTAGACAGCAGTCGGGAAGTGAATATAACGGGACAGAAGTTATAAACGCTGAGTAAAGCATTTCGGAAGCGAAATATTTAGCAATAACGGAGGATTCCGTAAAGGAGTTAGAGCGGTCATTTGCATTCTCCGTTGGTTAATCGTTATCTTCTCACTTCGTAAACCTATATATCGTACGTGCTATATGATACACACGATTATCCTTAATCAGTCGTATTTTTCGTAGTCTTCTCAAAATTGCAAAGTCTAGTTTTGCTTTTTACGAATGTTATGTATTAAAAAATCCGGGCCTGCAAAAGCCAGGCTAACAGGAAAGGGTGTACATACAAACGAATTGGTAATGTTTTTTTTTTTTCTTCCAATATACATGCACGTAACGGTGCGTATGTATAGATATATAATATACGGGCATTAAAATATACAACTAGTTGCATATCGTATGACAATATGTATATGTATATACAATATTTGACATGTCAAATAATTCACAAATATTTTCTGCATTCCTTCATTTTACACTTATATGTATCTTTCTGGTCAACAGATAACAAAGGCATGAAATATGAAAATTTCAAATTTACACGAAAACAAAACTTCCGAGCGTGATAATACGGTACGCGTGATTGACTCGTATATTACCCCGCTTTTATACCAACAAGATTTTTTACACAGTCAACCCATGACAACGTAGAGAGTAGTAGTACAAAAGGACAGGCTTCTCTTTTATTTCCCCCCTTAGAATCAGTTGCATGCTGGCAGCATTATCGCAATATTGCTGCCATTGCAAAAACGTTCTATCTTCTCTGCCTTCGGCTGCTTTGTTACAGTAGAGACATGGAGACCGGTGTGTGTTTGTATGTGTTTGTGTGTATGTACGCGGGCGCACGTGAGTCTCTATGTGTATAACCCAGTCAATTACTACACTGCTATAATTAAAAATCATAGGTACGTGCACATACATATATACACACACAAATAGTAATATGTATGTATGTATATATCTACAAATACACTTTTGGGGTTGGGGGGCTATCCCATTTCGTTTAATTTGTCATAGTCCACTCTCGTATCAATAAAGGCATGCTAGAATTGAGCAGGCTTACTAAAGCGTACCGTTCTCAGAATGATATCCGGTGAAAAGGTGACGAGACACTTTTTATACAATCTCTATTATAGGAAAATGAACCGACATATACAAATATCTCCCGGATTTCTTTTCTCTTTTTCTTGTTTTCTTTACATGCCGTTATGCTAAAATTAGCAACCAGTCGAAAAACTATGCGCGCTAGATAATTTCATTACACACGGTGCAGTTCTCAAAGTATCTTTTTTTTTTGCTTTTCTTGCAGATTCAATCGCGAGATTCGAACGCAGTAGTCGCTTGGGAAAGAAATCGATATACTTAAAAATTAGTTCTGTGAGTAGCACTCGGTATGTAAGAAGCAAAATTTGACGTGCCTTTATTTTTATTAATTGCAGACTAGGTGAGTGGATTAAAATGGGGCAGCCGTTATGAGTATATAATAGTATATCTGTTTCAGATTATAAAATCCTCTTAAATGGCACTATTCTGGCCATAAGAGAGGACTTTGAATTTCCAGAACAATACAGTGGTTGAAGGCATCATCACTTGCATCATAACACAGCATAAGTTTGTATAAAATATTCAGAACACTGTAACATTTAGATGCCATTCGAGAATATACCACTGATTAGTTATGCGTCTTAATAAATTGTCCATTTACGAATATTCATATTGCCTGGCCATATCATTCTGTATGTTAAACTTATTTCTCATAATCGGTTCTTTCGACTTGTCCCATTTAGACGGCAAACATGATTACCTATACATCTCGATAGCATCAATTTTGATCAATATAATTGGCTACTTATTCAATTCATTCACCTTTCCATTATTTATAGGTATCCAAAATATTTACAACTTTACCTGCAGGTCTCAATTCCCTGCCGCTTATTCTTCTTCTCTTCTCTTTTTTTTTTTCTTTTCTTTTCTTTAACTAAGATTCACCCAGCCTCTGAAGGAGGGGTTCAATTTTTTCCTTGAAACACTACTCGTCTTTCCTCCTATACTGATTTTTTTTTTTGTTTAATTTAGCCCGAATTTTATTCTATTCGAGAATTTAATTATTCTCAGGATTCGGTTCTTTTTCACCTTCGCCGTCACCTTCCTCGCGTGTCATACCCTCTATTGGAGCGGGCGTATCTTCGGTGTTGGACATATTACTGGACGACAATTGTTCAGGACCCGATTGCACCGACTGTGGCCCGTTCTGTGAAGCACCCTGAGGAAAACCTTCTGCCGATACTAAATGCGATGGCATGTGCGGCGATGCCGTCTGTGATTTCCTACTCTTCTCACCCTTCCTCCATAACGTTATTTCCTAAAACATTATACCAAATACGATATTTATACCGTTCACCTGACATGACCATGAAATGCTATCAAATAGATATTAGTCGAGGTACCTGCTGTTTGAAATACCGACGATCCTCTTCATCCATAAGAACTAAATTAAGGTAGTACCTAACGCTGAACTTTTTGTTAATGTCACGCATTGTAGGTGCCAGATCGTAACCAGCTAGAAATACCCTAATTGGAATGGATTCACCTCGAACAGGTGCTCCATCCATTATTTCATACTTCGCTATAGTCTCGTTCTCTGTAAATGTATGCGCACCTGCAAATATGTACTCTGATTATATTACTGTAGCACCAGACATGGATGATAATGAGTGTCCTCAAAACAAAAGTGAATTTCTCGCATTTTTAGCATGCAAAATAAATGGTGAAAAAATTATTCTTGACTGTAGCTAATGCTTTCTAGATATACTAGGTATACGTTATGCTTTTTTACTCTACCAGAGCCAGTTGTTTCCCGTTTTATTATGGCAATCTCCATGTGCTTGATTTTTATTCTAACCAAGAGAAAATATATTTTCCCAACGATTACGTCTCTTAAGTGATACCTGAAAAGAAATATTAGTAAGACGGTGAGATTATTGTCAATGCAGTATTGTATATCTTTTTCTTAACGCAACTCGTACGTACTTGCTCTTGTTATACTCAAATTCGATATGCAAACAGTCTTCAATTCCAACTTCCATCTTAATAGGATTATTCATATCTGGGTAGGAACTAAGAGTATGCACGACTAATTCGAGCTCCTTAACAATGTCGCTGAGCCTTCTAACGATTGTAACCTTAAGAAAATATCTTAGTCGTACGTTTGACCCAGTGTAACTCTCGAATGGTTTTTCTACATTCGCAAACTCAAAGGTATACACAGTATTGTGTGTTAACTCTCCTGGCCTAGCTAATTCTTTTACTAGGCTTGTGAATTCATGATGATTTCCTCTATCGTAATACAGTTCAATTTGACCAATAAATTCTACTTTTACACCCTGGTGTTCTAATTTACCAGCTTTTCTAAGGCTTATGTTTATCTGTAAAAGAAGAAGTCAGTTATTGTGTGTCCTCTGGGGCTAAGTCGCTCGTCTCTGCAGAAGATTAAGATTGCTTTTGTATACGTGTACCAAGCATTTAACTTGTTTAATTGAATGGGTCAAATGGTATGGCAACAGTTGCAATGAAACACAAGAAGTGACATATGTATATACTTTAAAGCCGAAAGAATTATACTGACCCAAATATATCAAAATAGACACCAGACATTAAACTATGCAGCTTTACGTTAAAATATAAATAATACAACAATTCTGTGTAACAAACTAGTAGAATTCTCCTAATTATTTATAGTTCGTAGTAAACGCGTCGCCACTTATAGGTGACACGACCAAAGCGTATGATTTTGGAGCAGCGTAACTTTACATAATAACTAAGCATCGGATAAAAGCAGATCTAATTAGAGAATAGTTTCTACCTTTCCGGACACCGTCTCTCCATCATAATAGAGGAAGTGGCGCTCCTTTTTGCCATCTTCTGTTTTAATGTCTGCATGCTTCCTGCTCGCGGCACCATCCAACGTAATATCTATGTCGGCGGACTGACCAAACCCAAAGAAACTCTACGGTGAAAATCACAATCGAATGAAGGATAAAAAGGAATCGCCTGTAAATCGTAGGTAACAAATAGAACGGTGTATCTCGAGGTGAAGAGGCAACATCTCACACCAAGAGTAACGTACCATTTTCCGTAAAAAAGGATGAATCTGTGAAAAGGATTGTTGGCTCCTGTAGTTCTTGATTCCGCGCTTTTTCACTTGCCGTGGAGAATCACTGAAAAATCCTCGGAGGCAACATTTTTTCGCGCAGAAACGTGAAAAGTTGGGTTATTTTTTGCTCGCTTCCTCCCAAAAGTCACAAGTAGCCAATATGGCCGTGCGGTGTATGGCCCCCACCCTTATCCGCCTACTGTCAAACTCGCGCTCTGTCGCTCTGTTGCACGCACTTGGTTGCACGACTCCTGCGACAGTCAGCGGAGACGACTACCTTTCAATCACTGGTGTACATCACTTTGGCTTCTATGTATGTATACTGTGTACACTGTGTATACAGTACACCAAGTAGTACACTAAGTATCTCGCTGCTTATACTACCGTCACTAGTCCGTAACAGTCCGTAATCACACTACCAATCGCCTTCGATCTAACGATCAACGGTTGGCCGCGTATAGTAGCAGCGAGGATAGATAACTGGATATAACTTCTCGGTTTCAACTCGTGGAAGTGGTGTCTGTCTGCGCCTGCTGCTACATCAGACTGCATTCGAGCGCATCTCTGTCGGTGTGAGACATCCGGTGCGTTAGTATAGTAGCTAAAGCCAGCAGTAGTCAGCAGTGGTCAGCAGTAGTCAGGTAGTAGCGCACTGTAGCGCTCACGGGTGCACGAATTGCACGATGTCGGTGGTGAGGTGAGCTGATGATCCTTGACGTTTTGGATCGGAGTAGTACTCTCGAGTACGCTCCACACACTCTTGTAGAATCACAAACACTTTAACTGACTTCGACTCTTCCTTGCTTTCTCTATGCCAACACACGTGATAACGTTGCCGTCGTACGTACTGGTATGTGCTTTGCTGGACGCACCACCGCCTTACGTGTGACTCGAACCGTTATAATAAAAGTGTGAGTCCATGTGAGTCGTGTGGCCACTCGTTGTTCGCTTCTTTCGCGTGTACGTAATCGGCATAATAAGTGTTTACTCACGGTGTTCTGCACCCGTCGCCGTCCTGATTCCACGAGCCTGCACGAACCGTCACTGCGAGCACTGCAAGGAAACCTGTCTGGTTCTGCTAGTTCATCTGGCTGTCTCTCTTCATTCCTTTTCTACACTTTTCTACTGACAGTGTATTCAGCTCGTTAATATGAACAGGATCGATGCGGATGCTCATGTTCATCCTGTGATGAACACTGGTCTACCCGAGCATTAACGTGAGCTTTCCTTTGGTAGGTTACAAATATCATTATTTCATTGCGACACAAATCAGTCTCGATCTCCTATTTTATCGTGATTTTTTTCTCTCTAGTATGCTTTCTGCATTTTTCTATTATTTATTTCGTTTTCTTTTTTTCGTTCAACAATAGTTATAGCAACCATTCTTTTTTACCATAGAATTCATAGTGTATTTACATTTTTTCGTTTTAGGACTTTGGAACATGTATGTGTTGTCAAAGGACAAAGTAGGTGCTATTTCGTATGACTAAAGTGGGCTTTCAGAATCCAAGGTACCGCAGTGAGCCATGGAGTATGATTATATTCCTTTTCAAAGGGAAAAAGATATCCACAACAAGTGTTGTGGCGGAAAATTATGGTGCATCAAGGTATAGCCATGTTCTAGGTGAAGAGTGTTTCAGAATGTTTATTTCACGTTCTGTCGATAACTCTTTTGCTTTTAGGATATTTGCGGAATAATATGCGTTGTTCTAACATGGCTATTGATTATTTATGCAGAATTTGTAGTAATGGCAGTGATTCTTATTCCTACAATAAATACCGTTTACTCTAGTTTGAATATGGCTGTATTTCAGTCGCTAGCATTTTTAGCCTTTGCTTCACATTTGAAGACAATGTTCACCGATCCAGTGAGTATATTTCCTTTGGACTATTAATCATAAAGGTCAATTGAATCAAGGTCACTTAGTCACTTCTGTACGCGTGTAGGGTGCAGTCCCAAAAGGCAATGCCACTAAAGAAATGATAGGCCAGATGGGATTTAGAGAAGGGCAAGTTATTTTTAAGTGCCCAAAGTGTTGCTCCATTAAGCCAGATAGAGCCCATCATTGTTCCGTTTGCCAAAGGTAATCACATATCGTATTGTACATGCTGGATATTTATTTTCATAGCATGACAATAAAAAATAACAAACGATCAAGCGGTAGTTGTTGCGCCTGTAGTAAAATGCCTTATTCTTACACAATAATAAATTACAGATGTATTAGAAAAATGGATCACCATTGCCCATGGGTTAACAATTGTGTTGGGGAGAACAATCAAAAGTATTTCGTTCTTTTTACTGTAAGTTTTTTATTTATCGCATAGCATCGTTGAACTGAAAATTTCACACAATATTGTGTAAGTAAATGAACTAATTTGTTACAGTTCTATATAGCAGGAATTTCGCTGCAATCCTTATTTTTATGTGTACAACAATTCACTGCGTGTGTAAGACAAGAGTGGAAAGAGTGTTCTACGTTCAGTCCACCGGCAACCGTCGTACTTCTATTGTTTCTAGCATTCGAAGCGCTTCTCTTTGCCATTTTTACTGCAATTATGTTGGGAACACAACTACAAGCCATTTGGAACGACGAGACTGTACGTAGAATATAAATTAGAATCTATAAAATGTTTGATTGTTCGTCTTAATTAATAGAAGAATTTCACACTGGATTTTTCGACCACATCGGACTATCACATAAGACTATTTTATCCTTTGACAGGGTATTGAGCAGCTAAAAAAAGAAGAAGCCAGGTGGGTTCGTAACAGTAGATGGAAATCCATTCAAGCTGTATTTGGAAGATTCTCCATTGCTTGGTTCTCACCCTTTACTTCGCCTCCTAATACGAAAAGTAAACTAGAATCTTATCTATATTCCGTATAAGTTATTTCAACATGCGACTGCATCCCAGGGATATTTAATATATGTAAATATAAACCAAATGTGATGTATCATGATTTCATATAGATATATATACATACATGTGTGCAAGGATAAGTATCGGATTGTGTTCAATTTGGCATAATACGAAGGGTAGTGTACATTGACAAAGAAAAAAAATCTGTTGAAAATGTATATATTATACCAATGGTTTTCATACAACCGATATTTCTTCGATTTTGATGCTTGCTACACTTAAGCTGGAAGTGTACTTCACGCGATAGTACAAGTAATCGAGATAGACATAGTTCGTGAATGTTACTGGACAGGTAATAATTATATTTTGTCAGATATATTTTCCTTAGATATCTTTTTATTTATTATTGTCAATTTTCTTTTTTCTCTTTTTTATGAAATGCCATATACTTGAAAGTGCAGACTGGTAGACTGCAATATATAATTTCGTGTATTATGACGATATTATGTGTAAATAGGAATTATGGTAAACGGGCCGATATTCGAAAAAGATTGTGGAATGTTTGTAATTTTATACCATCGTCTAATGTTCATGTTTTGTTATACTCATGTACACCACACACAGGCAAACACAGACATTTTGGAACTGTACTTAGAAATGCGAGTAGTGCTTATGATATATTTTAAATGAATGAACTGTAAGGGTCTAGTTTGTATACATACAGGATAAAGTGCTTTTTGTGAAAAACGTAAGTCAAAAGTAGGTTATTTATTAGTTTAGACGTGCGTGTACTGTCGTAATCTTCTTGTAGAATTTGAGCGTTCGGACAGTTCCATTAAACACTACGTTCATGGATCGAGAATATTCTTAATATACATATATAGGTAAGCCCATAAACAATGGTAAAAGTATATACGCGCACCGCAGTATACATGACAAGTAATATATTACATAATATATCGTGTCACGTTAATCTTACGGTATTGTAAGTTTTACCAGGTTTCTACGGATTTTACAATCGACATTTGCACTCTTTTTTATATAAACTATTCCGCGCACTGTGATATGAATTACATCGCATTTGTCAAGAAAAGAAAAGAACAAAAACAAAAAAAGAAAGAAACTAGAAACCATATGAATTCGCGGCGAAACGATTATAATGTATGCTAAAAATTCAATGCGATTCTCTCCTATTTCGATTCCAAATTAAAACGTTATCTCGACAATAACATTGAGCATGAGCACTGTGTCATCCATACCGAAGAAGTTTAGTTACACTATCCTTTATTACTCCGATCATGCATAATCATGAACATTTATTCTTGGATTCTCTATGTACACGGTGATGTCTAACTATTTGTACAAAATAAATCATTGTACAGTCTTTCTTATATTTACCCATAAGCTTTTTATTTTCAATGCTCATCTATAATTTACAAGGTGCACGCGTATACTGTTTCTCGTAACTCACAAGTTCTTTGTTGTTCGAGTCTCATCTCTTTATTCAATAAGAGCTCGTAATCTTGTGCTACGTATTGCTTTAAATCATTAAATTTAATTCTATTTCCACGTTTCGACGAATTATCGTAGTTATTTCTTTTTTTCTCTTTCCTCGTGTATCTTGCACGTCGTTTAATGCATTTCGATAGATCTCTTTTGCGCTCGATGCAATCGTACGGTTGTTACTGCTTTCTAGTTTTCTTGCTTATTTAGTTAGTTTCAGTTAGTAAGGCTTAGGCGCGCGAGCGCGGCCTATCGCGCTCAACGTAATTAAGTTAGAATTATTGAAGCAACGGATGAAGAATATACAATGCGTATTACAATTTATGTTCACTCTGGTATGCAATGCTACGGTATCCTCGTCAGCGCAAGCGAGCAATACCGAAACTGGTTCTCCTTTTGGATAAGATCATTAGTGTTTTCATAAATTGGAATCTGATTTCAACTTTCATCCGCTTTTGCACCCAGATGAAGAAAAACCCGCGAGTAAAAGTGGCAAGATCAATATACTCAGATACACGGAATCGTAAAACCACTTACGACAGAAACCGGAATTCAATATGGAATGCTCCAACAACGACGTTTACAAGAAAACGAGTTCAGTGTTAACAAGCAACAGTCGATTAACTCAATCTCACAGATCATAACTTAAACTCGTTTCTCGAGGAACGAGCTGTAAGACATTTGATCCTATGGCATCGTTCGAGTGTCTTTTATAATCTCATTGATCTAAATCGCCTCGTAAAGTCCTTTACAGTTATACGAAGTATCTGATTCTTTAATGAAAATTTAAGAGCGTACGAACTCAACCAAATATAATATGATTACTATTTTATTGCCCATACTTTGCGATGTGAATAGAAAATATCTTCACCATGGTTAAATGTATAATGAACGGACTGCCAATCGGCGAGAAAGTTTCGAATTCATAGGAAACCAAAGTACATGTGTACTTGGATACTTACTCGAGAAGTTCACTGTTCCTTTATATATCTACTGATTAACAGACAAGATCTATACTCTCAGATGCGTCGCGTTCGAAAAAGGCGTTCGACGCGGCACGTTCCTTTTCCACTTTCCTCGATACTTCCGATTCAGCTGAATTCGTAGAGAGTGAGCGACGAGCATAAGCGGTTGCTAGCGAACATGGTAAAGTTGACGTGGGGGGCCAGCTTCACGAGGCAAGGACATCAAACGCCCAGGTAGAGGAAACGGTTTCCGAGCGGTTCTCTTGGCTCACTCTTGGCTGCGATCGCGTGAGTTGCTTTCACTTTTACTACGGCTGCACGGTAAGTCTCAACCATGAGCACTTTAACATATACTTGTACCGATACTTCTCTTCTTCTATTTCTATTTCTATTTCTACCCCTTTTTTCCCTTCTTCTCCTTCTTCTTCTTCTTCTTCTTGTTTTCCTATCTTACACGCTATTGCTTCTCATTGCAATCTGATCCTAATGTCGAGAGACCAGCTTGTCACTGCTTTTATCGCGGCATTTTATCCAACACTGCATGTTTCTATTGTCCAGCTTTCACCAAAACGACTGAACCGCGTGCTTTGAACAATACGATACTGAAGCAGTAAAAGAACTTGAGTCTCCAGATGCGTGAATTATCCTACGATGACTGATACCTTATCAGTTGGCGCGAGAGAGCAGCGCACGATTAATTGTCCAAAAGGGAAATTACGAGAAAGAGAACATAAACTTATTGCATGCTTGCCAGAAATAACCATGTTTCTTGTTTACAATTGAATGACCGCGTTATTTATATTCGCCGTCGAAAGTCCTGATCGTACAATAGTCATAAAGATTACAAACAAGGCACGTCTGCGTCTCTCCGAAAGTGATATTCCTGCTGTAAGGGAAGAAACTATATGGGAGAGGATACGTCTTCACGCAAACTACTAGTAGAAATTCCACTCTTATCGGACTGTCCAGTTTTATCATTAATTAACTAATTAATTGCATCATGATTTCATGATCGCATCGAATCGCACGCATTTGCTCATCAAAGCTCATTTGCATTCCAAGGCAATTCCTCGCGCATCATAAAAGCAATTAGAATACAAAAAGAGAAACAAGCTGATTTTACTGGAACCCTTGGAATATCGTACTACCATTTATCACGCAACAAAATGTGCATCCAACTACATCAATCACGACATGCTATTAACCATGTTTGGTATCCCACTAGTTTTAAACGAACTGTTCATATCTTTAGTACGTATTATACGTTTCGCGCGCGCATTCGCTCGCGCGTGTTCCGCTGCATACGTTACAATTATGTGCACGATACGAAGAAATGTTTCACAGAAGGCTGC
The DNA here is from genome assembly GCA_963989405.1 of Trypoxylon attenuatum. Taxonomy (NCBI): domain Eukaryota; kingdom Metazoa; phylum Arthropoda; class Insecta; order Hymenoptera; family Crabronidae; genus Trypoxylon; species Trypoxylon attenuatum. Next base: position 13,556,735 of record OZ022489.1, on the reverse strand, counting down.
AGTTAACGCTTGACTATCACCTTGATAAGCACGATTCTACTCTCAAAGTACAAATTATCTTACAACATTCTTACAGTATCTGATTGGCGTAGATTCTGGATGCTCGTAATCATGGCATTGAGAGTTTTCTCTCTTCTTTTATTGGTAAGCACACGCAGAAAAGGAACGATTCGATACGCACTATAGAGAGGCATTTTAGTAAATGAAGTTTTCAGGGATCGTTGGCGATTAGCAGTTTCACGGTCTACGCCTTGCCTTATGATCCAAACGACACATCCTTGAAGGATATTCTACTGCCAGATGGTCAATTTGAAGCATTCTACTTAAAGGGCTCACAGGAAGAAGAACAAAACGCAGTGCGACCACCCCATCTTCATGGCTCTTTTCATCAATACAGAAATCCTGCTCTAGTCGGTGCTCCCAATAGTGCTGCTTACGGTTTTCGTTTCGACGGAAAGCGCCGTTTTAACTTCGATTAAGATTTAATGATCTGTTGCTTTCGTATGTTGGGATAATGAACTGTGCAAGATACAGGTAGCAAAAATAGAAGAAACAAAGACATTATTACACTTTACTAGAGATACAAGAATCATCAGACACTTGAGAATCTGATAAACTCTTCGGTCAAACTTCTTGTGACGATTCAATAAAAGGAATAAATCATCAGACTGTTTATTAAATTTTTCTCCATGATACATTAGAACTCTCCATCGATTTACCTGTGGTTTCTCCGACGAGATATCAGCGGATATATATATAAAACATTATTGAGTTTTTGCTCCGCCTCCCGCGTGAGCGGCAGACGGCAAACATCTCTGCGGGATTTTCATTAATTCAAACTATTTGCGATTTCTATCGGATTTCGCTGTGAGCGCGAGGTTGCAGGATACGATTGCGGTGATTCACTTAGGTTTTTGTCCTGATCCTGGGCGTATTCCTTGCAGCTGGCAGTGCCACTAGCAATCAGTAGTATGTATGTATCGCTTACCGCTCAGCGATGCTGAATGACCCCTGTCAGTAAATAGTAAGACGTAAGACGAATTTCCTGCCGCGTAAGGAGAGTTCGCTTTCATTCCGAATTAATTAGTCGCCTTATAGACAGGTCCGGCGAGATGTTGCGCTGATGGTAGTGGAAGAGCAATATTCCATGTTGGTCTTGCCTACGAGCCTCGCGCTAGTGGCCAATAATATCAGACATTTAAGTAGAAATGTTGTTTTCTCGGGCGACTTTCCATGTTCAAGCGAACACAGCTCGGTAATTCTTCATCTCGGAGACGGGGCGGTCCGTGAACTGGCAATTAAACTAAAGCGTCTTCAAGCTGGGAAATTCACTTTCATTAAGCCAATGGCCTTCTGGCATGGAAACCATGGCGAAGATGATTTGAGCCTCGCGTGGGATGAGCCCTGGTATATATACATAAGTGAATGAGTGATGGTTAGTTATTATTTTCTAGAATATCGCGCGCTTCGTGTCGATTTAGTTCTACGAATTTTTCGAAGGGTACATGGTAATAAATGTCCAAAGATATCTTAACGACGGATTCAATTTTATCGCGAGGTGGAGTGTTCGTCGATCAAGTTATGTTATTCGCAAGATTAATTCACTTTATTAGAATATATAGAGTGCTGAAGGAAATATAGCTTTTGATTTATAAGATAATTCCATTAGTAGATAAAAAGTGAAGTGGTACTCACACAAGTATTATACATAGAAATGCATACAATCGAGATAGTATCATTCACGTACTCAATTTAAAGAACTTGTAAAATCAATTTCTAGCTATAAAACGTATAGTAAGTACTCGAAGACTTTAGTTCACTTTATATTCAAATAGTCTTCATCAATCTCTAGAAGTTGTAAATAGGCAATTTGAAAATTATCACTTGCACGCTCGTACGATAATTTGCGAGCGATAAACGCAATATTTCGTCGATGATCAGGACTCACATCCGCCGTAAGAGTCATTGATCTTTCGGCACTCACAGTGAGCAGAGTTTTTCTTATACAAGTGCAGGTAATCGAAAAAGAAGCTTGGGAGCATAGTGCAGTGTACTCCAGTTTCACAGAGAATCAGCGAGTTGAACGACGGTTTTTCGAGAGAAAACCACTGATCCCGGCAAAACCTACGTGCATCAATGCCATCGAATCCTGTTTCAAAGCGCCCGTTCTAACGGCTCGGCGCAACCTTTAAAAGACGGGGATAATATTGTCGCGGGACAGTCGTGCTCCCGTAGTACGATCGGTACAGTGATCTAGTGGGATCTCGTGCGATCGGCGACATGAAGATCGCGTGTTTGCTCACGGTGAGTGGTGTATCCACTTCGCGAAACCATCTCCTACGTGAACGATGTGGATCTTACGCGCCCTTATGACGTTTGTGTATCGCGATTTGTGGAGAAAATCAAGCTATTTTGGTGGAATTGTGCAGCTCTTATTATTTGTAAATAATAGTTCTTCGTAATAAGCATTGTGCAGTATTTAGAATCATATTGATCCGTTTCATTTATATTATAGAAAAGAACAATCGTTTCTCTCGCGAATAGAATTTCTTCGAGTGTGTTTCTCAGTTAGTGTCTTAGTTTGCTGCAGTCGGATTAATATCTTTAATTTTTTTGTGAATACAGGTGTGTGCTGTACTGTCATCGACACTATGCGCTGGGAATGCGTCCCATCAGCTCGGGTATGTCGATTGGCACGAAGTAGTATTACGATTTTGATTAGAATCCCTGATTGATACAATTTTTACTAGATTACCGGCGAAGCATGACAATTTCTATTATCTGTGTTTAGGGAAACGGTGAAGGATCGAGTGTCCTTAGAGGCGACAAACACTAGCATCGCGTCTAACGAATCTACTTCAGTCGTAGAAGATTTGTCTTTAACGCAACCCTTCGATTTGGAAGCACACGCTCCGTTAACGAGAAAAGCACGAAAGATTCATCACAGTCATCATTCGTCCAGACGACAGGACTCGCATGGATTCAATCACGATAGAGCCATACGACAATTTCGAAAATTAAGCGTTCGCTCGGCCCCGGTATCGAGGAGTCTCGACGTTTCCCAAAATCAAATCGAAACTATTCAAGCGCCAGAGACTTTTGAAGACGGTGCTATTCATATCGAGCCTCTTTATCGAGTGACAAAGAAGAAAGGTATTTGGGAATCGCTGGTAGAAATATTCCGACGTGTTGTTAATCCACCAAAAGCACATTTGGGACCATTGATCGGACCGATCCATTTTCCGGGTGTCGGAGATAAAGTTTACATTAGACTACTTGAGCCACCAGAGTCGAACCACTTGGTGATTAAAGTGGTAAGTCACGAGCATCCAGATATCGAGGTGTCTCCTCCTTCCCATTTTTCATCAGGCACAACAGTGCTGAAGAGTCCGGAAGTCCTGACGCAAATAGATCATCATTCGCCTTCTCTATCATCGGATACCTTCTCGTCACACGGTTCGTCCGTCCTATCTTCGGAAGTTCTTTCCAGTTTGCACGCTGCTTCGGATCAATATCACGTGCATTCTCCGGGCCTCATGTCGCATGATAGTCTGTCGAGTCCTTCGAGCCAATATCGTCACGTGAAGCATTCTTCACCCGCGGTGGCAAAGGACGTCCACTCAAGTTCCCAAAATCACTATCAAATGCATTCCCAGGTGCACTTATCACCGGACAGCATTTCCAGTGCTTCGAATCAATATCGTCATTTGCATCCTACGATGACGTTATCCGAGGTACCGCACAGTTCATCGAACAACGTTATGAAGATTCCGAAGCCCTCGCCAACTACGATGAAGCAACTCGAAGGTTCTTATCCGAAAGGTTCGATGAAGAATCCTCTGCATACTTCGAGAAACTTTAGACTGAATTATAAGCCAGGTGATTCGAAGTATCCAGTTCTTCCATCGGTGGGACCAACAACCAATAATGTCCACACGGCCATGCGACAGCATGAGATGCATCAACAAGCGACGAAGAATGAGCAATCCTTCGCTAGTCCACCGGTGAAGCTCACTAGCAACGAAAAAGAGAATCGTGAACCAATACATCCCAGTATCAAATATGACGAGTCATCGTTCCGGCCGTATTATGCCGAGCATTATCATCATAAGCCAACTCCAAATGTACGGTTTGAAGAGTTTAATACCAACGACGCGATAAAACCGAAGCCTACCGAAACTAGTAAGCCCCTTAATCCAATATTCGCGGAGGTTCCAAGTTCGGCAGCGACAAGAGTCAATCGGGTAGTGACACGAAGCTCAACACCGAAGCCAATTAGTACCGAAGGAGCATTTGAAGTAGTCAAGGCACCTGTATTGTCAACTACTTATTTACCCCTTGCACCACAATACGTTCTACCGTACAAACCAATAGAAGCTTCTCCAACGAAATTCAACTTGCTGAGTACGGTCGCAACGCCAAAGTCCTCTACATGGAACGAAAAGTCTCTCAAACGTAAAAGTACAAATGTAGTTTCAAGCAATAATACTCAACCCACAAAAATCAGTATACCGCGAGCTGTTAACGATTCGTGGGAATCAACGAAAATGTTGCCTATTGGTCAAGTGAAGACAGTGGTAAATAGGGGTACAAAAGAAGATTTGCACAATTCGACTCGCAATATACAGGCTTTAGAAACGTTCGTTAAGATAATTAGCACTCCTCAAACTATTCCTTTGGTAGTTAAGGTGTCGCCTACTATTCCAACAAATAATCCAGTTAATATTCCATTCAGTAATTCTACTAATTCTCCACCTCATACTTCGACTAATATTCCATTTCAAGTTCCAAGCTACATTCCAATACACGTTACAAGCAATATTCCTACCAGTCCTCCAACTAAGAATCCTGTACCATCTAGTGCCCCACTCAAAGTTCAATTGAAGCTACCAACCAGCGTTCCAGCAAACAGCCAGGCGAAAAGCAGTCAGAATGTCGGGAAAAAACAACAAACGACCAATGGTGCGAAATGCGTAAAATGCCAGGAACAAAAGGAGAAGAAAGTTGCCATTGTTGTCGAACGTCCTCAGAAAACGGAGCCTTATTCTTTAGAGCACAGTAACCCAGTGACCGTTGGCAACGTGACGCCAGCCGCAAGGGTGCCATCCACGACCACTACCACGACAATTACCACGACCACGACCACGACGGTCGCATCAGTGCCGGCAATCAATACCGTAAACAAATCACCAATAACTCATGCGGCCAAGCTCTCAATGCTCAAGCCTACCAAGAGCCCAGTTCGAGTAACAAGTAGCACGACGAAAAAATCGATAGTAGGATATAACAAGAGGAGGCCAATGGTTTCGAATACTACAAAAAGATCAATTATGAAGCATACGACGAAAAAGACATTTGTGACTAGCAGCACAACGAGCACTCCTCCGACAACAGAGGCTGCAAGGAAATCCCGATTACAAGCATCGGATTTCAAAAAGCGATTGGATCTTTGGAAGAAGAATAGCGGAAATAGAAAAATTTGACACTTGACGAGGCATGCCCGATAGTACAGTTTCTCTAAATAATTTAGATTGTAATCTAAAGTATATTTAAGGATACTTAGGTAACTTTTTGTACACCCAAACAGTGGGCCACGAACAACAATGCGAAGGAGATATTGCGATATCTAACCGCTTGACAATTTATGTAAATTCTTCACATTCTTAGTATATATGTATGTATAGCAATTTATTCTGGTATATCACCAGAAGACAACTCAGCTGAGGCTTCTGATTGGACGAGATCAAGCTTGTCGCATCCCGAGCGTGCCGCACTTTTGGCTGTAATGACTGATTGACTACGTTGAGAATAAATTAGCGTGATTCTCGTAGGATTATTTAAACGCGTTAGACAATAAGATAGGATGAAGCAGATATATCCGTGGATCTTTTCTCCGTGTAGCTTTACTGTCTGCTGAAATCTTTCACGTTGGCTAAAGCGCACTCCTCCGCGAGATATTACACCAAGTGCTAATATAACTTAATTATACGAAATTCTTTTTATAATACAGATGAAGTTTTATTCACCCACGAGAGTGAGTCTCGCTTTCACTCCTCGCGCGCCTATAACTAAATCGATCCAAGGATTTCCATCTCGCGATTCTCGCTTATCTATAATTGGAGCAACTTTCTTAATATGCCACGATCGGTTGCAGCCAGTGCGTGATCAGCCCTCTTTCTTATCCGACAGTCGTTCGATAAGAAGCAGAATTTTTCAAAGACCGTCATCCATAACGTAGCTTTCCAGTGATTGAAAGCGAATCTGGTCGGACAACCAGGCACGTTTGAACCGAGAGAGCAAAGTTTCTTTGGCATAAAAGAGCATCATGCACTACACGGGTACTTTCTTACAAGTGCGTGACTCTCTCGGATCGTGATGGTTCCGGTGTTATGCGGATCCTAGCTAGCCGTTACCAGTTAGTTCTCGCGTGCCCGTGAAATTAACGGGTTGTAAAATAAACGCGATCGTGGTACCGTTCACGGTATTCTGCTTAGATCCACCCTCTCTCCTTTTCAAACGATCTTCCCATCTCAACGATATCCACCGCAAAAGAGCATGGTCCACACTAGAGCTTCTCGCTTTCCTTTTCCCCCTTTCACACAATTTTCGCTCTTAATTGGCGCCCAGTACTTCGCCGAATTAGACAGTGATCCTTCAACGAAATTGCACCACCAACGACAAATAAGAATCCTCGGCAATTATCTATAACCACTCACTCAGATTTTTTGTAATTAACTTAATGGTTCGTCGTCGTGGTCTTCCAGTCTCTCATTATCGCACTGTGAACGTGGGAAAGCGAAGCTCCGTTCGGGAAAGGAACAAGACTCGATGTATTTAGAATTAGAGAATTTAAATAAAGTACATGATGTTTTTACTGTGTATTTTTCTTGGGAATAGATTTTCCTTGCATTCCGAGAGCACGTTAATGTTGAACTTTGATTAGTAGAGAGAAGAACACTGTTCTTGGCTAATTCTGGACATAACGGGTTCGTCAAGCCGGTTTTCAGACTAGTTGCTGGCTAAATTGCAGATCGAAGACGCTTTCATGTTTATGCGTTTACTCAAGGGGTGATCTTGCTGCTTATGATGCATCAGTGACTTAGGAGACACTGCGATACCAGTTCAGCCTACACAGACTTGACGAGAAAAAAGGGATGTTTTGTAAAATACGAGGATCGTAAGACTTTCACCCATAAGAACGAAAGCGAATTGAACTTGAAAATTTTCTCGCTCAATCTACGGTTTCTCCTCCCATATACAATTGTAGCCTAACCATGGGCCAATGTGCCAGCAGCATGATTTTGTCGTTTTGTACTTGTCAATTACTCTGTCAGCATTTTATTAATGTCTCTACCGCGCCTACCATTAAATCCCCATTATGCGTCAAGCTATCTCGGTACGGTAGCTATTTGAAAACTGCTTGAAAGCATTTATCCGGCATAGCATCAAAGGTATCAGTCACCTGATTTACAACCGAGGATAATTCTCTAATTAAATGAATCTAAGTGGAACGCTTAGGGAAGCATGGTTCGAGAAGTCATCAGGTGTTCATGACCAATGTTTCCATTGACCGATTCCCATTACGCATGCATGTCAATTATTTCTTCTGTTGCTTTCCGCTATTTAAATGATTTCACTCGTAATTGCCCTACCGCACGCCTCGGAATTCTCGAACGGTCTTGAGACGCTCTTTCCATATTGGAGACCGGCTTAATTGCCTCCTTTGTGCTGAGACGCACTCGACATGCTCGAGTTAATAAGTGTTTTTGTTCTCTCACGATCTCACGTTATTGCGACTTTCCGCTCAATCCCAAGATTTCGTGCGCACGAAACAACGGAAGCCTCCGTGCAATTTGTTGCAATTTTCTGAGGGAAAACTGACGGAGCAATTCCATGGTTAGATCCTGTATGTATGGTTTATCTAGAAGCCATTCAATTATAACTTCTACGGGAGCGGTCTCTCGTCAGGCCGATTAGGTTTCTAATGATTATTGCTTTATTAATTGCTTGCTAGCTCCTATTGGATCTTTTTGTCCGTAAAAGATGATTTAGTCGATAAAACCGGTGGCGAGCATTTAATAATCGTTTGGGAAAGTAATATGTACATACCCGGAGTCCTGAGAAAACAGTATTAAATGTAACAACTCAAGTGATTAGTGCTTTGAAATAAAGTGATACGATTGGCTGGTAGTAAAACTACTTTTAAAGCGAGTCTCGTTATTCGAGCGTGCAGTCACCTTGACCGTGGCCTAGACTGGATCGAGTTACTGGCATGCAGTAGGACGAATATTTACGGTGCTTGCCCTCAAGGCTTGCGCTGCGGAAATCTAGTCGCGATCAACGCACTTACACGCTTCCTGAAACTCTACCAGTCATTCATTGACAAGCACACGAAGCAAACGGGTTTTCCTTCTTCATTGTTCAATGTTTTCGAATTAAAGTGATTCAATAAACTTTTAATCTTTCTAATAAATCTTTCAATAGACGAATAGACAATTATTTGAAATTTGTATCTTCAGCGCGCATGGTGAACAGTGGTATGCGATTAGGGTTGCTATAGTGTGTAAGATCAGTGACTCGAACATTCTTTGAAAACCAACTTAGAAAGTAAAAGGGAATGCGATTGTTTTCGATAATTACTCCGGAATCCAGTGAACCAAGGGTACGAGATGTAAGTAGTGATTACAAGAGTGTTGCTCTCATGTTTTCTCAAAAAACTAGATCACTATGTGAATTGTTTTTTACGATGGATAAATCAGTATGGATCATAAGCTCCTCTCGTACACTCGGTCTAGAGTCTAGATCGTCGAATTATACTTTTTAATGTTTCGGTGAAAACCGTAAAGTGAAAAGTTTCATTGTGGGTGCGCGAAAAATAACCATTGGCGGTTGATCTCGAAATGCGGGGCGGAGTTTCATGGAATACTTTGTGCACCGATTCGCTTCGATTCCTTTTGTTTGGTCTATATAAGCTGAAGGTAAATGCGCTGGCACACGCAGAAAGCATCCAACAATTGGCGGTTGTATTCCGAGGAAAGAAGTATCTTTGCCATCGAGGCTTCGATTGATCCTAGGATCTTCTATTGCCAAAATGAATAGGATGCTTCTGGTAAGGATTTCTTACAAACTTTCCTTTCATTTCGATTTCATTTTTCTAGTACACTATCTTCCTTTCAGTATTTGGCTGGTTTGCTGATTATCTCGGTATTGTTGCAGCACAAAGCTGAATCGTAAGTATACTTTTCTTATACTAACAATAAGATGAGTTCTCGTTTTTTGTCTTTCGATACTAACTAATTATTCATACTTGCTTTACAGAAAGAAAGTTGTGATACATGTACCATACCGCGTGAAGAATGTAAAACACACGCATACTGTTTTCAAACTGATTCCACATCACCATCATCATCATAAGGCGCATTCGGAAGAAGATGAAAAATTTGACTATTACTGAAAATGACGATGCTCGACTTAAGGAGAATAGTAGTAGTTTATTACGCGTCAGTGCTGCTAAACTGAAGAATAGTCATTGCTTCGTACAAATTTATTTAAGTAACAGTGCATACCTTAAGTTTACTCTTGCACACGTGAACATGTATTTATTAACCAAAGTACTTCTGTATACATATGTATATCGTTCTCTTTATTTCCTTTTTTTCTCTCTTTATCATTAAACCATGGTAAGTGAAACTAACGACTATCTTTCTTATCGCTAAATTCGAACTAAACCTCAGAAATAATTTGGTTTCATTTGAATTTGAGAGATGAAGAACGAATACGAAGGTAAATCGAATGTGATTGATGGATTATTTTGACTGCACCGAACTGCAGCAGCTGTAAGCAGCGTCGGAGCCCATCATGCGCCTCGTTCCCTTTCGACACGCCGTGATATAGCCAGACGTGGCCAGGCGTAGCTCTTCTACTATGCCGCGGGGAGCGTCTTGACGCGTCTCACACGCCACTACGGCAACCACGTACAGGTACATACAGGTACCTGTACCTCACCTGTGTAATATCTCTACTTTCCGCAGCCGATACGTAGTTTCCTGACCTAAGTTGCTAGCCTCAGTTCTCAGTTCAGTCCCTGTAGATGGCTACTGGCGTTCTTATGTTGTGACGTTGTGGATTAATACAATATAAATGTATACATTTAATGTATATACATGTACAGAATATGTACACAGTTCATCTTACGGGGTTTATGGTAGCATCTCGTCTGTGATACGAATTATTCAGTAAACCGCATTCAAACATGGCGCGCTTCTCCCTCCATCGATATGTTAGCAGATTTAATTCAACCAATCAGAGTGCTTGTTTTAAACGGACAATTGACGCGCTCGCCGAGCGCCATCTATTTCCCGCGAAGCGTGAGTGGGAAAGCTTTGCGTTAGTGCTCTTGAAAAAGTCGTGAAAAAAGTGGTAAAATTTAATGTCTCGCGTCGCGAATGGTGTTGAAAGTGCTATAAGGAACCAGTGTATTCGGGAGATATGGATTCAGAGTAGCGAACATCGTGGAAAGTAATTATCCCTCAATTCCAACATCGGCTGTGCAGTGGAAGTGACATTACACACGGCGACCTCCGTTCCCGGTAAGTTACATCCAGCCCTCCAAAATTATTCTCTGATTTTTCATAATTTCCATGCGATAATTTTAAAGAAACACGCGAAAGTACATTTAGGATTTAGATGATGGGATGTATATTAGGTAGATAGAAGGTTTATTGAATAGACGGAGGCCTTATTCGCTCATGACCGATGCTACCATTGACCGATTCCCATTACTCATGCATTTCAATTATTTCCTCTGTTGGTTTCCGCTATTTAAATGATTTCACTCGTACCTTTGCCCTATCGCACGCTTCGGAATTCTCGAACTAGCTCTTGAATATCTTTTATTATAAAGATTTGTTATAATTGTATTCTACATTGTAGATTATATTAGTTAGTAGAATAGTGTGTGTAGTAATTGCGCACAAGTTGGACAGATTAGTTAATCCGATTTTTCAGATAGACAGTAAAGCAAATATAAGCAATGTATTCGATAGATGACAATATATAGGATGTTCTGACCACAACGACCCTTTAATATTTCAACCTTATATTGTGTTTCTGCTGATTCGCTCATATTCGCTCACTTCAAAGACCACCAATTTGATTTGATTTTATTCAATTTAATTCGAACGTCGATACAGTGAAATATGTGACAATTGTGCAAGGAAACATCGATTAAAGTGCTTGTTCGCCGGTTGATGTCGGTGTCACATGGTCGACGACACGTGTAAATAAACAGGCGTTATACAGGATTATATGTAAAAGTATAACGTGATAGTAGACATAAATCGTTGTGACATTAACAAAATATGGCACAAGTAAATGCAGATGTAAATACAGCATCTAATACACAGATGCTCTTATCTTCGTTATTTGTAAGTCTATTTTGTCAGAAGACATATTATTGAAGGTTATATTTGTTACCTGAAATATATGTTTATTCTATAAAAATCCATATTATTTGTCATGGCCCTTCAATGATTTTAATTTATTTACAATAATCATAATTTCGCGTTCCTTGTTTTACTTTTTCGTGACGTTAATATACTGCGAGCATATACTCAATAGTTGTAATCGTGAAAATATAGGAAACGGCTTCCTATTAATTAACATTTAATTATTTTTAACTTAAAACAGGCAGGCGGTGTAGCTGGTACATCCGTCGATGTAATTCTCTTTCCGATAGATACAGTAAAAACACGATTACAAAGTGAAAAAGGTTTTATTAAATCTGGTGGATTCTCTGGTATTTACAAGGGTATTCTTCCAGTTTTAATCGGTTCAGCTCCAACTGGTATATACATGGAATTTTAAATGATCGGAACACATTTATGTTTTTCAATAATAGAAATATAAATGGTACTGTTTCGTTGCAGCTGCTCTTTTCTTTCTTACATACGAAAGTTGCAAATTTGCGGCTCAACCAATAATACCAGAAAAGTATAATTGTTTTGTACATATGGGTGCTTCGTCGTTAGGAGAAGTCGTAAGAATTTAAAGACCATTTTAAACATTATGTGCAAATATCTCTATCTATTTGATATTGTCTAATAATTCCAATAAAGGTTGCTTGTTTAATACGAGTTCCGGTAGAGACACTTAAGCAGAGAAAGCAGGCTTTAATAGTTGAAACAAAATATCCTGATCTTAAATTGTTATACCGAGGGTTTTGGAGTACTGTGCTTCGAGACATGCCATTTAGTTTAATACAATTCCCATTATGGGAATATTTTAAAACAGCCTGGAGTACGTATACTCAGAAAGACATTGTCCCGGTTGAGAGTGCGACTTGTGGCGCAATGGCAGGTATATATCACAATTAAACAAAAAATGCTTCCTGGTATTTTTAGCAGCATAATATAGAAAGAACGTAACATTTTACAAACACTATTCTAGGTGCCATTGCTGCAATCGCTACCACTCCACTAGATGTCGTAAAGACTAGAACAATGCTCGCTGATAATACTGTGTCAAAATCAGAATTAAAAATATCGTACATGCTCAGACAGATTCACAAAGACGAAGGTTTTTTTAGGTAAACATATTATGCATTGTTTACCGATAAATATAGGTTGAGTTAAAGAATAACGGCAAACTTAATTGAATTAATGATACGCAAAACTAAAAAAATACAAAGCTTTATCTATACGCAGTACACAATATGTGTCCTACAAATTAATTGTTTATCTTATAGACTTTTTTCTGGAGTAATTCCAAGAACACTCTGGATAACGCTAGGAGGTTTTATTTTCTTTGGGACATACGAAACGGCAAAAAAGATGATGTTACTCATTTCAGACAAAAAAGAGGATAACAGTTGAAAGAGTTTGATAAAAGGTGTTCAAGTTATGTAATTGCAAATTTTTGTATATAAAAGTATATATAATTCTCTGTAAATATATATATATAAAAATTGGAATATACATAAATATATGTGTATAATTAATTAGAAAAACAACAGTATGCATTATTCCCATTTGTAACAATTTAACAGTTGTATCGTTTTACGCACGATCTGATATAAGCTATGCAATGCGTTCCTTTGAGTAAATTGTTAAACCTTAGAAGCTGTCATCAAAATGAATCACACTAAAATTTAGTGCGATGGTTTGTCCATGGTAGCTTTTAAGAATTAACCAACACTCGTGAAGATTTTGTAATTCTCAAGACTGTAATTGTCATACTGGTAGAAACAGTTAAGTGAAACATACTTCACAATACAATTATATCTCAGATATTTGTGCATCCACTCACTCATGCGTTGACTATTTTGAACAAAGAAAAGAACGTGGTAAATAATATTTATGTAAGATTGTGTAATTATGTATGGTCAGTTTATCCCAAATATGTATCTCGATAAAAGGCAACTGACACAATTACGGATACACAATCTATACACAGATATTCGTGTTACATAATCAAAAAATAAATGCCTTGTTCCAATTCAAAGTTTGGACTTTAACTTTTTCATGAGTTTCTCAAGTTTCATCGCTTCCATTAGATTTCCGTTAATCTTCAATTTCCCTGTCATGAATGCCGACGATGGGGTCAATTTACCTGTGTTTAAAAACGAAGAGTATTTTTAGTTTAAAAGTACGCTAAAACGATTTATACAAATCTGCACAGTTTCGTAACATAAATACGTACCCGAAAACATCGCAAAGAAATTATCGGGAGTCATCGTTAATGTTACATCCGGTCGTTCGGGTTTACCTTTACCCGTAGCTCCAGGTCCATTCTTTAAATCGAGGAACCACGTAGTAGGTTCATTACCTTGAATTATACAATAAGTTGAAATTAGATGTTGTAAAATGATTATAATATCAGAACAGTTAATAATAACAAATAAAGATATTACCTTCAACATTGAATTGATACATAGCGCCTGTCGCTCGCACTAAATCGGCATTTAAATTGCTTTCAATTGCCTTAAATATCTGTGCTACCTTGTCACCCGGGACTTCAGCTGATTTTTTTGGAGTAGGAAATGCTTCTTTCATCTGCTGTTTCATTTCCGGTGTTAGATTACTGTCCAAGAAGAAATCTAACATTAAATTATCCGTATTATCTGAAAAAAATCCATTATTTTGTTATGTAATATACATTTTATTTTATATTGGAATCTTTATTATTATCGTGCAAACTTTGTTTGCATTGCGAGTTGGATAGATTAATCATACTTGGATTGCAAGCATAATCGGTGAAGTCTGTAATTCCTTCTGCTTTCAAAATCTCCTCGTCTATAAGAAATTGGCCAGTAACGGACCTGCTATCTTTACACATGACACTGTACACAGCATCAGCCATAATCTCGGGTTTGCGGCTATGATTACCAGAATCGGGACCAGTCAGCATTTCAATAGCGGCTGTATGAATGGCTACAATGCAATATGATATTCTAAATAATATGCAATATATTCTTATGGAATGTTACATCAAAGTACCGTTAGTGAAATCCAACGATGCAGTAGGTCTAACGAGTAACAAAATTGATATCTTACCAGTCTTCGGCCATACAGCGTTTACAGCAATACCAAATGGCTTAAACTCCTCTGCCATGCCCAAAACGCACATAGACATACCATACTTGGCCATCGTGTATGCTACATGATTTGCAAACCAAATTGGGTTCATGTTTAGTGGTGGGCTAATATTGATTATGTGTGGATTCGAACTTTTTTTTAAGTATGGCAAACATACCTTTGACCTAAGAATATTATTATGCAGTGCGCAAGAATCATTGATAATAACTCGCAATAGAAACAATAAATTTTACATACACAAGGAAGGTGCCTCTAGCATTAATATTGTTCATAAGGTCATATTTCTTCATGTCAGTCTCTGCTGTACCCGTTAAGGAAATGGCACTAGCATTGTTTACGACTATGTCGATACCTCCAAACTTATTGACTGCATTCTCGACTGCCGAGATAACTTGCGATTCATCTCGTACATCCACGATGCATGGCAGTGCTTTTCCCCCAGCATTCTCAACTGAAACATGAGACATTCGTTACAATGTAAAAGGCAATTGTCAATTGAAGAAACACAATGGACATATCATTCAAGCTTCCAATTACTTTCAGTTGCTGCGGTATAAATAGTTCCTGGTAACTTGGGATGGGGTTGTGCAGTTTTTGCAGCGATAACTACGTTTGCTCCATCTTTTGCTGCTTTCAGAGCTATACTCTTACCAATGCCTCTGGAAGCTCCGGTAATGAAAATAGTACGACCTGCTAGCTTTCTGTAATATGAACATATATAGTTTAATTTATGCAGTCATACACGAGAAACATAAACTCAATGACACATACTGTAAAATGACTCGAATTGAATTAAGTTTTTCATACAAACATTTATTACTATTACTTTATTTTCAAAATTACAAAGCTATAAGAACTGTCACGACTACATGTAATAGACCAATCCCAATTGTCTAAAGGCATAAAAATCAAAATTGTTAAAGTTTTTGAAGTAACAAAAAACAGTACAATATTAAAATGTGGGATATAACGACTTATCGAACTATAGGAAAAAATAAATTTACAGAAATGTAATTTACTTCATCTTTAAAAAAAAAGAGTATACTGTCAGTTAAACAAGAGATATGTAGGACGTACCACTAACTTTACATATGTTTATTCCAATGAATAGAAATCGTTAAAGGCTCCTATCACAAAGTTTTAACGGTGTTTAATACTTACCCTGTATTAATCATATTGTTAAAGAGATTGATGTATTCGTAAATATGCGGCAAAAATATAACTTTAACCGAGATGAAGCAACGACTTTCCCCCTTAAAGTATGGTACCGAATCAACAAAGTCCGGTACAAAGTACACTGTCCGAATCTAATTAAATGTTGCTTTACGATTACTATCTACTATAAGCCACACATCTACAACATGGCCGGCTTTCATTTATGTAAGATCTATTTTACCGACCCTGCCACATTCATTTGGTTATTGTTTACAACTTTGGCAGAGTGTTAATAAATAGAACAGTTTTAATTATGCTTATGTATTTACGTAAAATTGTACTTCATGAAATTAAAATAAACATCCTACGGCGTTTAAAGTATTCAAAGAATCATTGTTAAATGAATTTGATGCAAAAACTTGTATGTTTTTACAAATATTCGCGTAAAGGTTAAATATTTGCCGGTTGCAAAATGTGTGGAATATTTTGCCACCTTTCACAAAATGCTGAGAATAAGTTGAAACCTTCGATACAGGTACGTTTGTGTATATGAACCTCATGTCACTTGTTTTAAACAAATTTTAATAATTAAATACATATTATCAGTTAAGTAATTTAAATAATAGGATGTGTTGTATATTTTGACATAAATTGCAATCATTTTGTTAATTTTTATTGAAGTGGAACGAATGCAAACATTTAATAAATGCACGTGGCCCCAACAAAACGGGTGAAATATTTGAACTACTACCTAACAATTGGTTCGGCCACTTTGCTGCTTCCGTGTTATGGATGCAAGGATCAGAACCAATAACGCAACCAGTCATGGATTGCGCAGGCAATATTTTACTTTGGAATGGTGACGTATTTTCTGAGAATTTGGTATGTATATATATTTTATACAATTGTTATTTCTGTCCAATTAACTGTATTTAACAGTAGAATATGGAACGTTTTGTTTCAGGTGGAAGACAATGTTAGTGATACTGACGTTATATTGAATGTATTTCAGTTGACATCCGATATACCTTCGTCACTGAGAAAAATTCAAGGACCATATAGTTTTATATATTTCCAAAAATCCACAAATTTATTATATTTTGGTAGGGATTTCATCGGAAGGCACAGTCTTTTGTTAATGCTAGATCCAAATGAAAATATCTTGACACTCACATCGGTTGCGAGTAAAGAAATTAAAAGGATAATAGAAGTACCGGCAATTGGCATTTTTGTCATAAATTTAAACAGCCCAACAATAAATCTCACGTGTCATCCTTGGACAGAGCCAGATCTAAGATTCACGGATGTCATTGAAAAGTTAGAAAATCATTTGGATGTCGATATAAACATTAAAGATGCAATATCTTTTTCTAAAATCTCATCGGACCTTCATTTACATCCAAATGTCAAAGATCTGGAATATTTAGAGAATCTCGATCCCAATGAAAATCACTATGAAACGTTACAAGAATTGTTACAGAACAAGGATGCAAAAGATAGGGTCGAGCATTTATCTATGCTCCTTTACAAAGCTGTTAAAATAAGAATAGAGAAGATGCCAAGATATTGCAAAAATTGCATTGAAATTATACTAAGAGGAAATGAAAATGTTGTATGCGAACATGCAAAAATAGGTATACTATTTTCTGGAGGTTTGGATTCAGCTATACTAGCACTGATCGCAGATAAATATGTTTCTGAAAATGAGTGTATCGACCTAATTAATGTTGCGTTTGAAAAACCCGTGAATATACAAAAGAGCAGCAACGACACAGTGATTAAACAACAATACGATGTTCCAGACCGAAAAACTGGAAAGCAAACATTACTAGAATTATCGGCAATCAGACCGAATAGAAAGTGGAACTTTGTGGAGGTAAATCATTGGTAATAGATTAACAAAATTATATTATGAAATAACGTAGCTTGTGTAAAAACGATTGAATAATTTGTTTAGGTGAATGTTACTCAAGCGGAATTGCAAAAATATCGTGCTTGTCGGATATGTAATTTGCTTTATCCGCTTTGTACGATATTAGACGAAAGTTTAGGATGTGCCGTTTGGTTCGCTAGTCGGGGAATTGGAAATATTTCCGATAGCACTGATTTATACGAATCACCTTGCAGAGTATTGTTGCTGGGAATGGGTGCAGATGAATTATTTGGTGGATATATGAGACACAGAACAACATTAAAACATAAGGGTTGGGATGCTTTGACCCATGAATTAAATATTGAATTAGCACAGATTTCAGAAAGAAATTTGGGGAGGGACGATCGCATCGTTTCTGATCACGGACGGCTATCAAGATTGCCATATTTGGATGAAAACATTGTAGAATACGTTCAACAATTGAAACCATGGGAGAGGTAAGATTTTTTTGTCTTTTTTTTATTTCATATAATTAAAGAAAGATGTAATAATAAATTATCTGGTTTATATTTAACAGGTGTTATCCGACAGAAAAAATGCCATCGGGTCTTGGTGATAAATTATTATTACGATTGTTAGCATGTAAGCTTGGTTTTCGATCCACTGCCAATTTTCCAAAAAGAGCTTTTCAGTTTGGATCTCGAATTGCAAACAGTAAGGAAAATGCCAAAGATATATCTAATCGGCTGTAAGAGATAGATAGGTCTATATAGATTTCTAAGTTATGTAAGTTTTATCTAAAAGTGTATTAAGATTTCAAATCTTTGTCAATATTTATTTTGTATTTGTCTTAATTTTCCAACGAACATTTTCAGCGTTCAGAAAGGATAACTCACAATTTAGCAACTTCGCTTACGATATAAAATAAATACACAAAGAGATCAAGAATGACGCACATACATACGCGCGTTACGCACGCGATTTTTTTCACAACTTCGAATTGCGGGACGAATATTATCACCAACGTGCCATTTAGATAACTATTGACGAAGATTGGCAGTATGTTAAACTGTGCAGCAGAATTCAATACACAGTGTACAGTGTGAAAAGATAGCAGTTCCAACTTTCTGGCAAATTGAAAGAAGACTATGGTTCCAAATGAAAAGTGTGATATATTTATAAATAGAGCGCCTAAACATTTAGTGAACGAATTTAATACTTTATTAAGTCCGGATGCGATTGAGTTTTTGGTTAATCTTGTAATTACATTTGACAACGAGATTACTAATTTATATAATACAAGACTCGGAAGAAAATACTATTTAAAATGCCAACAAAAAATACCGCGTTTTGCGAAGTCCGATGTGACAGAACGCACGTGGACCATCGCCGAAGTCCGTAAGTAGTTCGTGATATATTATTTAAATATATATAGTGTTCTACCACTATAAACATACGACGTTGAATATCAATCCTGTATAATTTTTCAGCTGTAAGACTACAAAATCGACATTTAGATCTCGGCGATGTGAGTCCATCCGACTTAGATCACTTTTCTGCTGCCTTACGTGCAGAAGTACAGGGTGTACAAGTAGACTTCGATGATGGACATTGTCCAACTTGGGCAAACCAAATTTTTGGTTTGTACAATGTGTATCGAATGGTTCATGGCCAATTAGCGAATGTACCAGCGCTGAGTGAAGCTCCAATTCTAATGATGCGTCCTAGGGCATGGAATATGATAGAACAGAATATAAGTATAAATGGCAAACAAGTTCCAGGACCTATATTCGATTTTGCAATTCTAATGTTTCATAATGCCTGTATCCTTTCCCAATACGATGCTGGACCTTGTTTTTATTTATCAAAATTGGAATGTGCATCCGAAGCAAAATTATGGAACAAGATCTTTACTTGGGCTGAAGATAAACTTCGAATACCATACGGTACTATCAAAGCTTGCGTTTTAATAGAAAATATTTTATCCACATTTGAAATGGAACATATTCTCTATGAGCTAAAGGATCATTCTCTTGGCCTGAATTGCGGTATTTGGGATTATGCAGCTTCTATAATTACTAAATTCGGGGATAGCAAATCATTTTTGCTTCCTGATCGAAATAAATATGTAAACATGACAAAGCGTTTCTTAAAACGCTACATGGATTTAGTTATACAAACCTGTCATAAACGGAATGCTCATGCTACCGGTGGAATGGCGGCGGATCTGCTGCCAGTTGAAAAAAATGGAGTGTATGAATTGATTGCTCAAAGAGTATGTAAATCAAAATTAATAGAAATTCAAAACGGAATTGATGGGTTTATGGTGTATGATACGGAATTAGTACCTCATATGAATAAATTATGGCGAGATTATGGTGGAACGTTTCCTAATCAGATCAGAGAATACAATGAAAATTTTCAAATAACTGAAATGGAATTACTAACATTACCTAAAGGAGGCGTTACTAAATCAGGATTACAGCATAATATTGCTATTGGTATTCTGTTTATTTATAATTGGTTCATTGGTAAAGGTCATTTTTCATACAAAGGTTTTATTGAAGATTCTGCTACGGCTGAAATATCACGAGCACAGGTATGGCAGTGGATCCGTCACGCCGCCGAATTAGAAGACAGTAATGAAATAATTACAAGACAATTAGTATATGAGTATGCTTGCGAAATTTTGGCTGATCTCGAAAAACACTATGTTATGAATGTTAAACTTAAAACAAAGCTGTCTACAGCTTTTCATATATTTCTCGAGATAGTTAACAGTCGAGAGTTTCCAGACTTTATTACGACTTATC
This sequence comes from Trypoxylon attenuatum, assembly GCA_963989405.1. Classification (NCBI taxonomy): domain Eukaryota; kingdom Metazoa; phylum Arthropoda; class Insecta; order Hymenoptera; family Crabronidae; genus Trypoxylon; species Trypoxylon attenuatum. The sequence goes on along the minus strand of OZ022489.1, from coordinate 13,536,300 downwards.
TTTATAACGAGCATATTTTTCGGTATTTACATGCAAGTCTGTGATATATTATATTTTATATACTTTTGTGTAAGCGTTCGTATTAATCAATGAACTAAGTGTGTGCTTTTTAAAATTGTTTTAACATATAATAAAAATGAACAGACATTCGAAATGTAAGAAATACTGTTTTATTGAAAAATCTGTATGAACTATAGTTTTAAATTTCATTTAAATCGATTAATATGAGATAAATAGCTGCTAACTGCCAAAGGTAAAATACGTCGAAGAATAAAATATTGAGGAAGTAGAAGACAGTGTTATTTCACTCTGCACTAAAGACTAACTTTATTAGAATCACGAATTTTTAATTAACAAATTACATTCATTTTCGAAAAGAACTCAATTGAATACTGAGTTCTACAGGATATGATTCAGTTATTTAATTCAATGAACTTTCGATCCCCTCAGATCTCGGAATAAGTGTAAAACATCTGATAACTAACATAGAATATTCATGTAACTTTACGGTTCATTTATATTTAAATTTCAGTATATAAAGCCAGGTCATGTTTCTAAGTTTGGATCCAAAAACAGAATTGTAACTTTTTAATTTATGGGTCTACAGTTCCTGATAAAATTAATGAAACAATATAAATTATGTGGAAGATTGCTCTATCTTAGAAATTGGTAAATATTGTATAATTATAATATCTGTTATTGACTATTATTAGCTACTAGTATAAGGTACATCGTAAAATAGTGAATAATCAAAAATTGAATAGAGACTAACTTGTGCTGCCGCTACAGCTGGTGCTACTGGTGCCATATTTAATCAAATAGATGGCGCAGTACAATTGCTTTTGTTACGACAAACATACGATCTTCTACGTATGTATTTCAACAGCATTCGGTATGTTTAGCTCGGGACTTTACGAATGCAAGTTCAGTACGTTCGGTACACGTCCAGTGGTTGAGTACGCAGTATCACGCAGTAGTTCGTCAACCGCGAGTCAAGTTTTATGTTGCGATGTTTGTCGCGACATAAACACAACGCGAGTGTCAACGAAATAGGCGTAACCAGATTTGGATATGATCTGCCGTGCAAGAAAATCGCGAATGTAAGAAAATGTCGCTGCTGATGACAACCACAACCTCTACAAAAAGAGATCCGTTGAGAAACAGGTGAACATGGAAGATGATGCCGACCTTCGAGAACAATTGTTCCACAATACCGTGCGCGAGAATATTGTAAGTACATTTCATAGTACATAGCAATTCTATAAAGAATCCTTGAGACATTTATGCCACGATTGAGCAACCTTGTTTATTGATTAATAAGCGCGGGTGACCAATGTCAACCGCGACATCCCTGTCGACCGTAACGTCGCTTTGTGATTATGTTTGATTTTGAAATACAAAACCGGCACACCCTTCGTTAGGAAGCCAGACGCGCGCCGCTTCCGTACACACTATCACTAATGCGAATTTCCGTGATACATTTTTCTCAACTGGAGCATTTCGCACCATGTTACACGTCAGTTACTAACATTTGGATAATAAAGTTCAAGGCTGCGATTCTCTACTTGCTTTTGAACAACAACGTGTATTCGCATTTCGTATTGTCTATGGCTTTACAAAAATCTGCACTTTTATGCAAAACCTGGCAATGTAAAAAGTAAACGACCGTTTTAACATTTTTCGAACCGTACTGTATACTCTTTGTTACCGTTATACCATGTCCTGTATTCGTTTTTACGACTACGTTGTAAAATTCAGGCCATCAGATTCTGAAAATCATTTCTTAAAGTTTGCTGAATAGCTTTTATCTGCAAATCGAATATTTTATACACTTCACAATATGTGTATTACAATATTGTCTGTGAATAGAAATACAAAAAAGTACTTTTTCAATTTTAGTAATTGTCTTAACACGATTAATGGTGCAGAATGTAATCCAGAAGCGTGTAAACTTAAAAAATTTAAATAGCATAATTCCTTGAATACCTGCAAATCTTTTTAACAGTATTGTATTAATATGGTTGTAAGTGTGCACAATGCAATACGATTTAACATTCTTTCTAAAACTACTGGTCGATGATTTCCGCATAAGTAGAATGCTTCAGTACGACTTGAAAGTTACATACAGTAGTTAGATTGTGACCATGTCCGACAATTCACATAATGTACACGCGTAATCAAACCAGTGAATATTAAAGAGAGTTATCGTTTATACCGTTACATTTGCTTCATGGCTGATGAGCCGATGAACAGCCTAATGTCAGATGGCCTCGTGATAATCGCCGGTACAAAGTTCTATTTGGATCTTTTCGAATAAAAAAATAATGCTTGATTACAATTCGTAAGTCTTGATTGTGAGCCGACGTGTTTATTGTCAAAATAGTTTTATAAAGTCGTTCATAAACTAATTCCTAAATTCTAACATTGTGGATATAATTACTATACATAGCTTAGGAATACAGAATAATTCAAGGTAGGGAAAAAATTCGTAAAATTTGTTTAATTCCTCAATCAGTTTCCCAATAGTATAGTTTAAATGAAAACAATATTTCAGGAAGATAAATCTAAAATGCAATGCTTATCATTTAAATAAGTACCGCTATAATAAACTAACTACATTTCGTACATCCAATTAAAAAGGAGATTTTAATTGTATATTCAATTTATTCTGTAGAAATAATCACCATCGCAGAACATGATTGTATAAAAATAATAGTCTTGCTTCACTCGATTTCGACATTCGAACTATGATAAGATTCTTGTATCCCATATCTAGATTTGGTTGTCATACTTCTGTTAAGAGTCTTCGTGACGCAAAAAAGATAGTGGGACTAGCAACAGACTAACAAAAATCATTGTCCCATTGATCTATTACTGTTTTTAAATATTGATTGCCCTAAAAATCTACATTTTTCAATGATTTCGCTGAACAGCTAAATTCTTAAGGATTAAAGCAATCTTGTTTTCCTAGTTTCGTATTGAATAAATTTCCACATAAAACCAAAATTACATTACCCATAATAATATTATCGCTACAAAATACAATATCGGATTACTTTTACAAAGCTTGAAGCACAGACAAATAAATTTGTTGACCAATTTTTCAAAAACATGGAAGATGACTTTAACAATCTTTTCGTTAGAAATTTCATTATAACAAAATGTTATTTTCCCAATCAGTGCCAAATATATATTGTGTATATTTTATATAGAATTAAACGAATGTTTTATCGGTATCGTCACAGTTAGCATTAAAGCTTTGCCGAGGCTTAGTTTAGCGATTAGTTGTACCATTGCACATCTTTGAAATACGTAAGTAGCAGTGAACGACAGGGGATTAGCCGCAATGTTTCCCGACATGCTTTCCCAATACATACTTTCACGCGAAGCCATTGACCAGGCATTACTCCTGATATCTGACCGGTTGTTCTTCTCCACATTCCACGCGCAAGCAAAGAAAAAGAGTATGTACGTACTTGCGCGACAAGTTGTATCGGAATTGACCTTGCAGCTACGAAGCATCTTTAAAGAAGTTTTGAAAGACTGATCTACAGTCTATATTTGTTCATAAGCTATTTGCAATATCCACAAGCCAATAATTCGGTTTTTCATATACAGTACAATTTTGTAATAAAATATACAAAGTCCAAAGTTCTCTTTATTTTTAAGAAAATAAAATATTTATGTTCCCGGATACAGCATATATAAAAAGCTTCTAAAGTGTTAAAAAAAGATGCAGGGACAATATATGTAGATTAAAGAGAACTTCTAGTTTGTGGCGTGTAATAAATTTTTGAGAATAAATGCAAAGTTTGTGAAGCGACTGACGAAAGTCATAAGAATCTTGCCCTGGAAATTCTCATGCAATAGTGGCACAGTTACCCGTAATCCTCGACGTAATACGTATCATAACAGTTAGTAGTTGTTTGATGAATTAAGCGTTAATGCGAGATAATAATGTCATCGCTGCAACACAAAATTTCTACTCTACTCCCGTTTTAGCGTATCACTTTAAAGGCGCAGGCTATCACACGATCGCTGAGCAAACATCACTTAGCGGGCTGTTGTTAGTTATAATTTGGCCTAAATTTAATACCGGGATCGCAATCAACAGGATGGAATATGCTACTGAGATATTGGATTGCCAAGATTTAGTTCAGCCGTGCCATATTAATTTCACGTTTCCTTTCAAAGTCTAGAGAGTGTTGCAATTCTAATGAACCATCAACCTTACCGTAATAATAGGCGATCTTCATGCAAAGTATGTCTATATTAGCTTAATAACAGATTACACAGCTTACTAGACGCTAAATTTGTAAGAAATTTACTTGAGTAAATTTCTTCTTTGCTTTTGCTTTCTCATGTTATCACTTAAAATCTAACTATGTATATAGAGCATTTTAAAATATTTTACATTGACAGTGGGTTTGTTCTTTTGTCGTATTTGTTTCTCTTAACAGTAAAGCGACATTTAAGTTGTGATATGAATCCAGCATTGAAATAGACTGTATCACATGAATCACATTTTTCTCCCTCTCTCTCTCTCTCTTTGCCTTTCCCCTTCTTTCTTTCTGGACCATTCCTATTCTCAGCAGCTGCAAAAAGCTCTGCCAAAGCGTAACGTTATCTAGCAGATCAAGCACAAAAGGTTACCAACAGTTTTTATTGTTAGCATTTGCTATCAGGAATTGTTCCGGTAAAACCATTCAACAGATATTCATGAAAATGAGGCTGAAATTAATGAGGATAATTTTAACTACTTCACTTTTCGGTTCAAAGTGTACTTTGCGTTCTTAATGAACTATTTCTTGATTCACCCATTTGGAAATTAATATTTCGAGATAATTTCATAAGCTGTTCGTACTTATACTACTGAGAATATTTTCTAAGAATATTCCAGGAAACGTTTTAATGATATAAATAAAATAAGATTCTACGGAAAGAAAGGTTTAGTATCTGAAAACACTGGCTCGTATATACTCTCGTTAGCATAAAAGGACAATGTACCTTTAATATGCTAGCGGTTCTCCTTGTAAGATCCTGTTTTTCAGTAAAACATAATTGCATCGCTGATTCTTTTGTCTATAAGTTCAGAAAGTTATTCCTTAGAAAAACAAGGTCGGGAAAAATAATTGGATGAGGTGTACTATCTCTTAATGAACGATACTTGCTTCTCGTCAATTCTTTTTGCGTATGTGTTCTTGACAAAAGTGTAATAATAGCAAGCGTGATTCATCTCTTTGTAGAATGCCTCCAATCTTTTCGTATATGGCACAATCTTCATTGTCTGAATTCGTAGAAGGACAAAAGAATGGATATTTGAAATAAAATGAAACAAAACTAACATGTTTTGTGGCATAGTTTTATACTATGCCAAATATAAAATAAATGAATCATTACTGTTTATTCTTTGAAGAAATTAAAAATAAATAAATTCGTTGATTTTAGATTTATTTGTTAATTAAAGTTCAAACAACTGATGCTAAAATAACGCAGAAATCATGACCGATGTATATTGTCCTCGAATTGTAAGTGAAATAATACATGAAATTATAGGTAAAACATGTGTAATAAGAACCGTGAATGAGAAAAGTTAATTGACCTTCGTTAACTTGTTGTTCGCACTTCATATACGGATATGCGTATTCACATGCATAAACGAGAATCCGCAAATATTTTGATCCCTGGTTCCGAAGCTTTATCAACAATCCAGTATCAGTCATTAATGCGGTTCAGCTAAGATTGGATTCTTTATCGTCCAGAATTGAAAAATACACGTAGAGGTCGATAAGAAAACGCGGGAAAAAAATGGTTCACCTACTACAATAAATATTCTTTTATGCTCTCATTGCTCGAATCAATTCTTAATTGACTGCTTCAAATTGCTGGAACTCTTGTTTACCGTCGCGGTTAAAGCATCGATTATACACAGGTCTTATATTACACATTGGAATTAATCATAAAGAAACTATAGCAGAGAGATTCAATATTCTTGTTTGTCATTGCGTCTGTATCCAGGTGCTAACGTGTTTGCCAAGCAGCTGCGTTGCGTTAACTTCCTTCTTCTCGGTTTTCTGCAAGCATTCCATTCTCCAGCTCTTTGATGTCAGCACAGCTATACACATCGAGAATTTGTCTGTCGACAGATTTATTCTTTGTTAGAGCAGATGGATTGTAACAATACATCCGACTGACTGTTTCGCCAGGATGAATTCACTATCAAGATAAATGCGAGTGCATTAATCTTAATTAACTACAAATTAACATCCGTATGATATTTTCTGAATGTGTCGGTGATAATACCATCTGATTTATTCCCGATAACACGTGGAACTTTGGTTGCGTAAAGAAACAGGTAGTTCATGCACCGGCGGAGAATAGGAACGTGAGCACGAAAATAGAATTTCACGGGCGATTCTGTTTCTGTCGCGTTGTACTGAACTCAATGCAGTCTCTTTTACGATGCTGTTAACCCTTGCTGCCGTCGTGTCATCATCGATTCTCCACATACATATAGTCTTCTACTACTTCAACTATTTATTCCATTCGATTTGTATATTAATATTTATATTTTCTCAAAATTTTTCTCAAGTTGAATTTTTTAAAATAGTGTGCAAGCAGTTTCCTGAAATAAAGAGTATATACATTGATATTAATCTGATTAGATGCCAATTGTCGCATGTAAATACATGACCTTGTATTGATCCTCCTGTATCCATTGTCAGAAGGTATTGATTGAGTTCCATATTACGGTAAAGCATCCATTTAGCTAGTGTTATTGATGAAAATTTTGGTAGTTGCGTGCACTAAAGCCGAGGTTCTAGAATGTGCTAGCCGCGATCAATGTTGAAGTTCAAGTTGACGGCTGTAAAGCCTGTTGTCTGAAACACGTCACGAACCGCTGTGTGTAGAGCTTCCACTAATTATGCCATCATACAGTTCTTATGCAATTTGTTGTTCGTATGTTTTTCGTATGCAGTAACGGTGCAGTAAGCCTTGACGAGACATTGTACCAATACCGGTGGCTAAGACCATTTTAAGTTTCTTTTGTATGTTTGTATAGAATCGACATTAGAAGTACATTTGTTCTGTATGTTGGTTCATATACTCTTTAATACAAGAAATTTCATGACAACACATGGAGGCTGTAATCGATATTCAGTCCAATTTACATTTTTTTTACGTATTATGTACATCACATTGTTCTGTAGAATTTTAAACTTTCTACAATATCCATTGGTTTTATGTTTAAGCCAAAGATAAAGGAATTTGAAACCTATTATTTTTGGCTGTTGAACAGTTTACAAACATCAATTTTCGATTTTATGGACTATTCTAAAGCGAAGTCTGTTCTATCGCAGAAATAACCACCGAAGTAGTAAGCAATGGTAGAGCGTTAAAAAGCTTTTATATCGATAAAAGTAAACACCTAGGATCTTGATATTAAAAATAACTTGAAGTGTTATAAAATTTCTAATCGATCTCTTGCATTCAGTATTTCATCATTCGTAATACAATACATTTGTTCCACAGGTTTCTAAATGTTGATAAATATACCAATCAGTTATATTCGTACAGGGTGCACGAGTTATGTTTTTAATTACGAGTATTTACGAATATTATTAATAAAGTAATAAAAAATATAGGTATCTCGTTAAAAGTTTATTCATACAAGTTGTTTTTTACACTTTGTGCGTAATGAGAGCAAAGTAGGTCATTCTTTTCTCTATATTTGCAAGGACGATGCTCTTACTGGGCATGTGTATAGTACGACTCATAGATTTTATACTTGGTTAATGAATTTAAGTGGAATTGTACTTATAGAACCATACGGGCAATGCCATAAAAATCATCTGATCATAAAAAATGATCAATATCATCATTTGACATAAGTGTTAATTTTTATTATTACTCAGAACCAATAAAAAGTAAACGCATTGTTCTTAGAAATTTATTCCACGAGTGAAAATTGACATTTACATAAATGTAAGTGGACATAGTATACAATTGCACTAATATATCACTAATACAAACCACATAATTCATTTAGGGGCAGGATATACCCGCTTTGTATACAGGATGTGAAACATACTCTTATTTCCTCTTCGAATTATCTAAACGCAATATGTAATATGATTGAAAGTGTAACATCACACGTTAGTATTCAAATCACATGAGGAAATAGATACATTAATAAGAAACTCAAACTTTTCACAGCTGTGTGTCACCCTTTATCCAGTGATAGATTAATTATTAGATTACTTTATTAAGAATGTAGCATTATTATCCTAAAGATCAATTAATTTATTGATATATTAGTTATTATAAATTTCAATAATAGCTGATACTAATTAAGCAACCAATTCACATAAATAGTTAAATACACATCTATCTATGCCATTCGCAACTTTGTTAGGATGCACCGCTCAGTTTTGCTTCTTCACCTAGGTACAAAAGTTAGTGAGTCTCTTTTAAAAAATTCTATTTCTGAGCGTAGGCAGCGTCACAGTGCGATCCAACAATAGACCAGGGTGCGTCGACTTCTCAAGTCTATGTTATACAGTAATAGACCGTTCTCAGAGATCGGGTACAATAGAAGTATATAGAGGTACAATAATAAATATCTAGACTATTGTTCTATACATATATTATTACTTCCTATTCGTAGTGAATAATGTACGTATGGAGGTAATAATAAGGTCGATTGAGTGAGCTTCTTACGCAATATAGCGACACCCAACACTGATAAATAACATTGAAAATTGCTAGGAAAACAATCATTATCTTATAAGCGAACTTTACTATTCTATATTATTTTGCTGCATTGAAGGAGGAGGATACATTCTTCGACTGCGAAGTTACGTTTCAGACCGAACACCTGTTTGACTTATCGATACTTTGCCTACTTAAATATCTTACAATTAATCCGATTTGAGCCGTAATCGAATCTGATTGCTTTTCAATACCTGAGTTATTTTAATATCAACAGACAAAACAGCTGCCTCTAATTTTAGACTTTTTAAAATACACATCATAAGAAAAAAATATGTAAATGAGAAATGACGCAACGCTAATATACTTTACATATTTGCGTATATTTAAAGGGGGATTGTTATGAATATTATTGTCCAAAGGAATGCTTGCGCTTCTAACTGACTGTTTAAGTATCTGCTATGTAGGAAAGGTACTAAGAAACGCATTAAAATGTCGTAGGCGATCGGCTTTAACTCGTAAGAATGCTGCCTGAGGAAACTTGGGTGTGACTGAAACTTCGTTTTCTCCTGTTTTCTTTGTCAATATTTTAACTATACGTGCAACTCAATTCAAGAAGGTCAAGATTTGTTTTTTCGTTCCTTAGCTATATTGTAGTTCAAAATCAATAGATTATTTTATTATAATTAACCTGTTGTCCCATCATAAGAAACAGATCGATTTAAACTACTATAAGACTCTATGCACATATTTCTGAATAACTAATAAAGTTATAAACTTTTATAATATTTTATGTTATCCTTTTATTTTCAGATATTTCTGCTGCTGTTTTTGATCTTGTACATCTCGAGCTATGCTTTAATTGCAAAGTTTCGACGGAAGGACGCTGAAGACTATTTTACCGTGGATGAAGATGATGCGACGGTTTATCGGATCAGTCTTTGGCTTTGTACGGTAGCTCTGACTGTTTCCATAGGAGCTACTCTCTTGCTGCCAGTATCTATTGCCAGCAACGAAGTGCTTTTACTGTATCCAAACAGTTATTATGTTAAGTGGCTCAACAGCTCACTTATTCAAGGTACGCTACCCCTAGCAATATGTTGAACTAATAACTTGTATTATACAGCATGTACATAGTAAGCAGCGCGTACCGTTATCAGATTCTTTAAAATTAGGAAATGAGTGTTTTAATGAAATCCAGTCGGTATATCTCATTAACGAATTCAAACAAAGAATCTAGGCTGAAATTAAGTCATTAAAATGAATTTAATTTTCGATGAGACCTGTTACAAAATAATTTGGGAATAACGTTTAACGTCTACCTTGATCGAGTCGATTTAAACGGTTAGTTAGAATTAATTTGACGGATTACAGTTGCTTCGCGGTGAAACAGTATTAAATTGCTAAAGTGTAATTAAGGTCGTTAGATGGGACGATTAAACAATTCTTCGCTCAGATTACATTCAAACGAAAATAATTACCGGTTGTATAACAATGACCCCGTATTTATTAAAGTTTTTCATATAATTTTTTTTTCTTGTTTAACTATCAGGTCTATGGAACCATGTGTTTCTGTTCTCGAATTTATCTCTCTTCGTGTTCCTCCCTTTCGCATATCTTTTCACGGAGTCAGAAGGGTTTGTTGGCTACAGGAGGGTAAGACATCGCATTATTATTATCCTGTAATGTTAGTTTTAAACATAATATTATATTAAATTCTAATTTTCAACAGGGTATAATGGCAAGAGTTTATGAAACAATAACGGTCCTTTGTCTACTTGGAGCTCTCGTTTTGGGAATGACATACGTTCTATCAGCGCTGATAGATTACGAAAAATCAGGACTGCACACATTGCTCAGTATGTTAATTCTACAATTATCTATTATGCTTGGCTACTTTCAGATATCATTTTCAAATATTTATTTTTTACTTTTTTAGATTTATGGAGTTACTATTTACCTTTCCTGTACTCGTGTGTTTCGTTTGTCGGTGTATGTATGTTACTAGGTAAATATGACACTATATTATTTACGATATTTCATAAACGATATGTTGTAATGCACATTTCTTAAGAATACTCATGCCTAATTATTGTAATTCATTTAACCTGTAGTTCATTTGTTACAGTATGCACTCCAGTTGGATTTAGTCAGTTATTTGGAGTGGTTGGATCTTTTTTCGTAATGCCGCAGTTCCTAAAGAACTTGGATGAAGAATTTTTCGCTTATCGTTTAGAAGAAGATTGTATACGGAGAAGGTTAGTACATTTATATCATATCTATATGTTAACATAAACAAATGGTATAAATGTTAAAATGATGATTAATAGAAATAATAGTTAAAACTTGAAGAACGTTATAAAATTTTCTCTAATCTTTGTATATAGGCTAGAGCATGCAAAAGCCACAGGTAAATCATATGTTTCGCCAGTGCCTATGTCTCCCCCAAGTTCCGTGATCGATGGTGATGAGCTACTCAATGTAAATCCAAGCCTAATGTGCCTAAAGAATGGTGCATTGCAACGTGGACTGGCACAGAGATTAGAAAATATTAAGCAACGGAGAAAAATTCTGGACCAACAAAGAAGAACCTGGTGGGTTCGAAGAACTCTGATTTATCCGTTGGCTATGTTAGCGTTACTTATACTCTCCACTGCCACAGTTTTATTAGCAGTGCAGAATACCTTAGAATTACTCATTGGAATTAAAGCTTTGCCTTTAAGTACGAGGGTTCGTATATATTTCATTTTATATGCTTAAATCAAATATTATAAGAATTTTATATGAAAAAAAAAGAAACTAACGTTTATCATAAAATTTACAGCAATTTACCTTAGGAATTAGCTCGTTATCAAAACTGGGGCCTATTGGAGCTGCAATAGAGGTGGCAGTTATCCTGTATCTAGCTGTAACTAGCGTTATCGGCCTATATACACTTCCTGGTGTGCGAAGTGTTCAGCCAAAGTTTCATTCCACTCCCCTTACGCACCTCATTGCAAATTGTGCTTTACTCCTCGTACTCAGCTCAGCGTTACCGTTGTTATCGCGAATAATAGGTAAATTCGCCGACTCTATTGACTGCATTCAATCAATTTTGTTACATTTATTTGATTTGTTTTAGTGGATATTTAATTGATGATATTGATACACGTTTTTTTTTACATTACAGGCATGACAAACTTTGATCTATTAGGGGACTTTGGACGGATCGAATGGTTGGGAAATTTCACCTTGGTCTTAGTATATAATTTGTTCTTTGCTGTAGCAGCAATTTGCTGCTTAGCAACAAAGTTTCATGCGACTATGCGAGAAGAGATCTATGCAAGGTTACGGAGCAGTTTAATAGGTATTTTTAAAGGCAGTGGAAGAAGGAGAACTCTACGAATGTTTACGTTAAAGGAAGACTAGACTGATTTATACTTTAAACAGACTGGAAGAGATATGTTAACGTTCAATCGATCATAGTCGACGAACTGTGATGAATCCTCGTGATTTACAATAACACGATAACAACATTAAAATGACCTAGATTTTGTCTACGGTTTTCAAAAGTCGATAATATTCATTTAAAGACTGGAAACACGTGGAATCTTGTTGAAACGTGATAGGAATTTTTCTTTTTAACGATACGGACACGGTAATCTTGTTGAACGCGATGATTAGCGAACGCTATTCAGGACACGAAACCTGTCTGCGAGGCCAGTTAGGAGATAGTATAAAAGTAATTGTAAACAGTGATATCGATTATTTATTATAATAACCATTATTTTAAGAATTATTTATCGGAAGTATTCATACAAGTCTCTGTATGTCTTATGCGCGAACGGCACGCTTATGCGTAAATAATAATTCAGTATTGTAATAAAAATATGTGTGAAAGTTATTGATGAATACGTGAATTTTCATAATTTAAAGGTATCACTATACAATGCTTGTGTAATTCTTTCTCGATTAATCTTTTAAAACCTGGCAACAAATATTATAGGTTGTGCTTTGCTTGTGTCGAAATTATAAAGAACAAAAACCATGGAATTTTTTTGAATGGACAACATCTGATATTGTTCGATCATTAAGAATCTATTTATGCGCGTTATGCATGTTTCGTAATATCGTTTTAGGAATATGTAATTTTAAAGCATATCCGCGTACAGTTGATCATGTCCGTGTGTGTATGGGCATTCAATGTAATTTTATATTTTTAATATTATTAAGGTCAACACGCATGAAAATAGATAATTTGATAATTTATTATTGGATCTTATCCAATTTAAGGATGCCCATATACGCACATTTTTATTACACCTTATTTACAAGGTAAAAAGTTATCACAATGCACGATAGAGTAACCCTGCATTATTGTATAGTAAGTGTTTAAATGCATTTTACTGATGTATTTTTTTTTATTTTTCCTCGTTATATTAATATATTGAAATAACGTAACAAAATTTCACGTGTAAACTCGTTAATTATTAACGGGCACAGTCTGAGTATCATCAGTGTCATCATACTTTGCAACATATCCCGTGCTCGAATGAAAACTCTTGGTTAATGAACACTTCAATGTGATGTGCATTCGAATTGCGCAACGATAAATATAGTAGGTAAAATCGATGCCGTTAATAAGTTCGATTAATCGAACGTTTGTCATTTCAATAAATTGAGAGTACAATATACGGGTTGTAACGTTATTGATACGTTTAACTCAATGAAATAAGCTCGACGTACTGACATAATTGAGATCGTGAGATTTTGTATATCATACAACCAGGAATTGTGATCATCAGAAAAACTATTTTAACACAATGAATTTATAGTCTTTGATTTTATGTTTCACTTTATTCATTATTTTTAATGTGTTTTCGTATTAGTCGGCAAAAAATTTAGTTTACCGAATATTCTACAAAAGCTCGAGTAATATAGACAAAAACTTCTATTGTTCTATTTGTTTCCATTGTTGTCATTATAATTCGCCGAATTAGCTTTGAAAATTATACCTAATTGTAACAAGAGACCATGTAAATTTCAAGAAATTACCAAATCTAAGATTTCGCATGTAAGAATACATATAGTGAGGCCTTTATAATAGCATTTGTGATCTACATCTCGTCAAGAAGACAATACAGCGTTAGAATCGCAACTCCTACATGTTATTACCGATACTTAATTATTGCATTGTAAAGTATCTGAGAAAATTCAACGTTGTTCAAAATCTGCATTATTTATTATTTTAGCGCCCCTTTACAAGACAATTTTGAAAATACTAGTTCTTTAATGTATTCGATCACGACTAATTCCCGTAGCAGTTATAAAAGTGTATGAGTTTCTACGAGATTCGTAAAACTACTTTCCTGTAAAGTTTGTATAAAATGAATTTCCATTGCTCTATCAACTTTTATTCTGTTCCAAACTAAGACAGCCCGTCTAAAATATCAATTGTCCTTTAAGGGGGTACGCTAAGTCCTAGTAACTTTCGATGCGGCACGTCGATAAAGTCGTCACGGTTTTGATCGCTGAATGAACGCGAGGTGGAGCCACTAGAAATGTCCGATTTGATTCTGCACGATGATAATGTCTCATTGAGATGGGTTAAGTTAGCGCGCAATTGAAAGGAATCTAATTGAATCTTATATCAAAAAATTGCTCGCAATTTGCTCATCAAGAATATGAAATTGCTCTAGCTGCGCTCAATATTAAAAAAAAGTTATTAAATAAGTTCGGGAGAAACAGTAATATGACAATGTCTAAGTTATTCAAGTACGGACGGCATCCTTTCCGGGCTCAAAGGGTTGCGATCAATTTGCTCGTCACTGCCCCACCTTTATATTTGCATTTTATTAACGTTTTCTTAATAAAAAGTAATAATTAAATTTTCGATACTTGACTGCCTCAGAAAACGACTGCAGCGCCGCCGACTTTGAAATATAGAACTAACACCAGGCGAAAGTCTTCTGAAAATTGGCATGCTTTAATACCTATCGTCCTCTTTTCGGCTCTTTGAGGGCTTAAAAAGATGCGATCAATTTGCTCATCACTGCCCTACCTTTATATTTGCGTTTTATTAACGTTTTCTTAATAAAACTTAATAATTAAATTTTCGATACTTGGCTGTATCAGTGGCGCCGAAATTAGCGGCGCTGCAATTGTTTTCTCAGGCAGCCAATTATCGAAAATTTAATTCTCACTTTTAGTTACAAAACGTTAATAAAACGCAAATATGAAGGTGGGGCAGTGATGAGCAAATTGATCGCAACTTTTTAAGTCCTCAAAGAGCCGAAAAGAGGATGATAGGCATTAAAGCATGCCAATTTTCAGAAGACGTTCGCCTGGTGTTAGTTCTATGTTTCAAAATCGGCGGCGCTGCAGTCGTTTTCTGAGGCAGCCAAGTATCGAAAATTTAATTATTACCTTTCATTAAGAAAACGTTAATAAGACGCAAATATAAAGGTGGGGCAGTGACGAGCAAATTGATCGCACCCCTTTGAGCCCGGAAAGGACGCCGTCCATACTTGAATAACTTAGACATTGTCAAATTACTGTTTCTCCCGAACTTGTTTAATAACTCTTTTTTAATATTGAGCGCAGCTAGAGCAATTTCATATTCCTGATGAGCAAATTGCGAGCAATTTTTTCATATGAGATTCATTTAGGTTGCTCTTAATTGCGCGCTAACTTAACCCATCTGTCTCATTGACGCGAGTTTGAATTCCGCTTGACGCGGATACTTTTCGTACTTTGTGTACGGTGTCGGTGTCGGTGCCGGTGCCGGTGCCGGGGCCGATGCCGGTAGTCCCGGGGCCGCGGGGCCGATGCCGGTAGTACCGGGGCCGCGGGGCCGATGCCGGTAGTACCGGGGCCGCGGGGCCGATGCCGGTAGTACCGGGGCCGCGGGGCCGATGCCGGTAGTACCGGGGCCGCGGGGCCGATGCCGGTAGTACCGGGGCCGCGGGGCCGATGCCGGTAGTACCGGGGCCGCGGGGCCGATGCCGGTAGTCCCGGGGCCGCGGGGCCGATGCCGGTAGTCCCGGGGCCGCGGGGCCGATGCCGGTAGTCCCGGGGCCGCGGGGCCGATGCCGGTAGTCCCGGGGCCGCGGGGCCGATGCCGGTAGTCCCGGGGCCGCGGGGCCGATGCCGGTAGTACCGGGGCCGCGGGGCCGATGCCGGTAGTCCCGGGGCCGCGGGGTCGATGCCGGTAGTCCCGGGGCCGCGGGGCCGATGCCGGTAGTCCCGGGGCCGCGGGGCCGATGCCGGTAGTCCCGGGGCCGCGGGGCCGATGCCGGGGCCGGGGCCGGTGCCGGGGCCAGGACCAGGGCCAGGGCCGATGCCGGGAGTACCGGGGCCGCGGGGCCGATGCCGGTAGTACCGGGGCCGCGGGGCCGATGCCGGTAGTACCGGGGCCGCGGGGCCGATGCCGGTAGTCCCGGGGCCGCGGGGCCGATGCCGGTAGTCCCGGGGCCGCGGGGCCGATGCCGGTAGTACCGGGGCCGCGGGGCCGATGCCGGTAGTCCCGGGGCCGATGCCGGTAGTACCGGGGCCGCGGGGCCGATGCCGGTAGTCCCGGGGCCGCGGGGCCCCCGCAAATATAAAGGTAGGGCAGTGATGAGCAAATTGATCGCATCTTTTTAAGCCCTCAAAGAGCCGAAAAGAGGACGATAAGCATTAAAGCATGCCAATTTTCAGAAGACTTTCGCCTGGTGTTAGTTCTATATTTCAAAGTCGGCGGCGCTGCAGTCGTTTTCTGAGGCAGCCAAGTATCGAAAATTTAATTATTACCTTTCATTAAGAAAACGTTAATAAAATGCAAATATAAAGGTGGGGCAGTGACGAGCAAATTGATCGCACCCCTTTGAGCCCGGAAAGGATGCCGTCCGTACTTGAATAACTTAGACATTGTCATATTACTGTTTCTCCCGAACTTATTTAATAACTTTTTTTTAATATTGAGCGTAGCTAGAGCAATTTCATATTCTTGATGAGCAAATTGCGAGCAATTTTTTGATATAAGATTCAATTAGATTCCTTTCAATTGCGCGCTAACTTAACCCATCTAACATCATGTCCAGATTTCTGCACAGAATTGGATCGAGTCTATGCCAACAGTGGGCAGATGTCGTGCGGATTCTATGCCGACATCGTGCCTCTGTGTTATCAGGGGTAAGCATTCTCTCGAAGCGCCATCTGCTACGCGCCAAGGCAACTAAATTTGCTCTACATTATCCATAGTACGCCAAAAATCCTTGTTCAGATACTCCTGACAGAACTGAACAGGATTTTTTCTCTCATAAAGCGTATTTCGGACTGGGGCACGGCTCATTTGAAAGAGGAAGGTTCAATAAAGGAAGCTCTACTCGCGATTTAGTTTAGGATACACATACAATGGCGTAAAAAGGCTTAGTGTCAAGCAGTTTCAAGGTTACATTTTGTCGATTGTTGCCCTACTTTGTCACATTATTTTCATATGATGTAAATCGAATTTGTTGAAACCGCGAGTAGAGCTTCCTTCATTGAACCTTCCTCTTTCAAATGAGCCCTGCCCCAGTCCGAAATACGCTTTATGAAAGAAAAAATCCTGTTCAATTCTAAAACCTAGTTTCGCATCCTTGCGTCGGTAAATCTAGGGATTTTGTTGATAATAGTAGGACCTAGCGTACCCCCTTAACACATTAATTTTCGTTTTCATCTGTTCGGCTAAACGATAACAGACAGTTAATTTTAATTCTGATCATATGTTCGATTATATGGATTTAAAGCGACAAACATCGTCAAGGGTAATTATCTTTCAATTGCTACATCGGCTCGACAGAACGTATTCTAAAAATTGCATTGAATTTGCCGCGATTATTTGGTCTGCTCAAGTCGCGTAGTAACGGCGGTAACAATGAAATCAAAACGATTAAGGATAATAGTCAGTTTTGATCTATCATCTATCTGCGCATCTGAGCATAATAATACTATTAAATAATGCAGTATCATCAAACAAATCGACCAACTATTTTAGACAAGTTTGCGGAACCTGCTGTGATCGATAACGATTTATTAACTGCACTAATTATAGAACAAAGTGCAGCGGGAGAAACTAAGAAACTTTATCAACAGGATGGCATCGAACTAGATAAAGTTGAAGAAATTCGTATTGAATTCCACAGTACGTAACATACACTACGTTATAATAAAAGTCCAGCACTCTCGAAATAAACTAATTTACAAATTATTTCTGCAGATATTCTAAACATGGATCATTTATGGGTATTAAAAAATCTTGTTACTTTGAAATTAGCAAACAATGTTATCGAAAGGATTCAAAATCTTGATGAACTTGTACTTTTAAAAGAATTAGACCTTTCATTCAATCGAATTGAGATTATAGAAAATCTTAATCATTTATTTAAACTTGAAATCCTTCTTTTGAACAACAATATTATCTCTGTAGTAGAAGGCATGGATAACTTGAACGAATTAAGAATTTTAAATTTAAGCAACAATAACATTTCGGACTGGGAACATGTATGTATATAAACATATTGTTCTTTGCAATACCTCTACTGGATGAATAATTAACAATATTTTTAATTTCATTCAAGGTTATTTATTTAAGAAAATTCCAAAAACTACGATCTTTAAATACAAGTGGTAATCCATGTTTAGAAAAAAGTGGCTATCTTGATTACTTATTTGCATTTATTCCACAACTCTTGTACCACCAATACAAAATGATACCGGAAGAAAATAGGCAGATTGCTTCAGAAGAATACTGGTATTTATTTGCTATTAAAAATATTAATAATAATTGTAAACAACAATACATATAAGAGTGAATTTTTTTAAAGTCGAACACTCTCTAATCTGCAAGAAACTGAGAATAAGATACTAATGGAAACGGGCACAGCTAAAGAGCAACAGGAGATACTAATTGTGCAGAAAGAAGCATTTATAGAATTTTTGGATAGAGATTTTTTGTTCGAAAAGATGTTTATCAATGACAAAGGTAAGTATCTGTAAAACTTGTGCATGCGGTGAATATTCATACAATTATATCACTTCTATTGCAAAATTCAGAAGGCACAGGCTTATACATGGTAAATGAAGAGACACAAAATGCGTTCACGCAATATAAAATCAATTTTTGTAGTATATGTAATGAATTATATGAAGCGGGATTAACGCAATACAATGACAGGATGAAGGAAATAGAAGTTTTTTGTGATTCTGTTAAAAAGGGAAAAGATATTGTACTGAGTCAAGGAAGAGCGTATGTGAATACTATAATTTTTCTACTAATTATACTATTATACATGTAGTATTTTAATATTATTTACGTCAAATGTAGTATCGTCGATGAAATAGTAAATCGTAAAAGAGACATTATTAAAGAAGCAAGAGCTGTATTTAAAAAAATCGATGGCAATACTGAAAATACAATAGTTGAAAACTTCGTTAACAATATTCACCAAACCACCGATGATTTTGATGAACTAATATCTCAAGCATATACTAAGTTAATGTCGGATGAAACTACTTTACATGACTTGATGCAGGTATTTCATATCTACCGGATCCTATTTTTTAGGATTTATTCCTATGCATGATATGAAATAAATAGATCTAACAAATCTCTGTCTTAAAGGACATAATAGAAGTTTTTGGATTAAACATGAAAAATAAAATAGAGACATTTATAGAAAATATACAAGGCTACGTCTCACAATTACGAAGCTGTGAAACGGAATACGCTGATACAATTCTCGGATTAGTTTTGAATTATATCAGCGATTTTAAAGACGAATCGAAAATACCAACACATCTGCTAGATATATGTGGTGATAAGGAGATATTAAAAAATAATTTCGCTACGTCCCACGATAGACACTTAGAGGTACGTAAGTATTCGTTAATGTTTCTGTCGGAAAAGCGTAATAAGAAATGTAAATCATAGGTAATTGATGCAAAAGAAATTTCTATGATAACGGGACTAAACGGCTGGTACGATAATTATATGCAAGAATTAACAATGTAAGTATATTTCCATGTACCATTACTGATAAGGGTGTAGAAGAATATACGAAATTCTCATGTTCTTCAGAAATGAAGCCAGGAGAAATCATCAGCAGATTCTCGAAATATCACATTTTATAAATACGCAACAAGAATTACTTAATTTATTACAAACTCTTCCGGAAATGAGTTTCGATATTTTCGATACTGATCTAGTTCTCGCCTTACAAATGTAGGATTTAAATATGCAACGGTGCGTGAATGGGTATTTAAATTATCATAGATTTGAAGGTAATATTCATATGTATTATCTATTTAAGAATACAAATTGTAAAAATCTGTGTACAAAATACAAATTCATGTAACAATAACAGATATAAAAAATAACAATATATTCATTTGAATGAGAATTATATAGAACTGTACATTTCATGAGTCGATTATTGTTTTTGCTTCAAAGCTTCAAGGTACATCTTGAGGCCTGCTTGAACCGGAGGTAGCTGAACGAATTTCACAAACTCCTTCAGGTCTTGCTGCTGATTTTCCTTTAGCCAACTCAGAATGGGTTTGCGTAGTGATAATTTTGTTAGAGCCCTAGCTTGTGCTATAAAAACACAGTAATTTCAATTCATTTATTTGAATCTTATTGTTTGTGATACAAAATAGAAGAAAACACTTACGTGGTATTTTCTTAAAGGAGGATAGATACTTTTGGCACTTTTGAATTGCGTCTGCCTTATCAGTGGCCAATTCATCGACGAGTCCAAGCTTGAGTGCTTCTTCAGGACGAAACATGGATCCTCTAAAGTAAAATCATGAGAAATGTTGTAAAAAAAGCCAAGTAACATTCCAAATATGAAAAATGCTACTCTTCTTTGCAGTACCTCATAAGAGCTAATTCGGCACAGCGATAGCCTAGAGTTGCGACATAAACATCTTTGAACCAAGTTGGGGCTACAATGCCTAATTGCGTTTCATTTAGACCAATAGTATGCTTCCCTTCAACAAATACTCTATATTCGCAGGAGATGGCTAACAGGCAACCACCAGCAGGACTAGCTCCCTTAAAAAATTATATAATATAACATATATATATATATATACGTGTAGAAATCGTTTAATAATTTACTAATTTTTCAAATAATACATTAATGGCTGCTGCAATTGGGATGTCTGAACTATACAATGCCGACCATGTATTTTGTAAAGTACTCCAAAATTCAGTCAACTGTGACTCAGTTCTATTATACATTTCCGTAAGATCAAGACCAGCAGAAAATACAGTAGGCATCGAAGAAGTTAATATAATTCCTTTACTGCCATTCTTTTTTGCATCCAATAAGGATGCGTTTAATGCTGTTAATAATTCGGTATTCAAACCATTAACAGGTGCACGTGCCATAGACAATGTTGTCACACCTATTCGAACCCAATACAATAATGACGTAACAAAAAATAAGTAAAACAAAATAGAAAAAAAAAAAGAAGAAATATTACCTGTTTGATTGTCATGGGATAAATCCACTAACTTGGAAGAAGTAGCAAAAGTTCTATACAACTGTCCTTGCTTAGCAAAAAGATTTCTTAAGGTAAGCATGTTTAGGTCTTGTTATACCTAATATAGTAGAATTATCTTGATTATTTATCGTTACAGCCAAGAAAGACTTTTAAATTAATATAAAGTTGGATGTTTAAAGTAATAGAGCAAGATTAGAATTTTTCATGCTACAAGTTTATTTACAGTATACAAATTAGGAACAAACCAGAGAGAACAAAGTATAAAATTTCTATAATATTCTTATCCCTAATTAAATAAATAAATACACATATCTATACATAAATGTTAGTTATACAAATTTTCTGCAATTTCATTGAAATAATGTATTTAAAAACAATTACCTGTTAAAATGAGTTGATGATTGTATCAAGTTGTAACAAAATATATACTGGGAAATACCGAGATCGTAGATGGAATGGAATTGAGTATGACGATGCGGATCAAACAGACCGGTACATTCCTAAGTGTATCGTGCACGGTTTTGTGACTATTCGTGCACTTTGGTCGCTTGACCACTCGGCCCAACACTATTATAAACTATCAGCCACTATCGGTCACCAACGGGACTATCGAGAGAGCAGGTGCCAATATGGCGGCTATTCTGCTTTGTGGTTTCGTGACATCGCCCTTTATCTTGATGTTTTTCTAACTAACTCAGAAAGGTTTAGTGGCCGGCTGAAACGAAAAACAATGCCTTAAATGGATCGGGTCATGTTTGAAAGAAAATTCAATTAGCAAAATGTCAACCAGATCGCAACTGACTAAAGATTTGAACGGTTCGTTCTATTAGGAATGTTTACGTTCGTATGAATCGCGAAACTGTCAGGCAAAGATAAATTAATATTGTTCAATCGAATGTTCATTTTATTAAGCAGTATTGTTCGCTCAATATTTCCATATTATTCATCTTAATAGGAATCCTAGTAGACAGTGTATGACAGTTGAATTTTGGAAAATCAGTTTCATTGATTCTATCATTTTCGCAAGTTCTGACATATTTTAATAGACATTGTTTATTCATTGTAGAATCGGTGAAAGCACTGCTTGGTAAGCATGTCAAGATATTATTGAAGAACGTTGTGAAATTAGAAACAAAACAGGATAAACAGGAGAATCGTGTTCTAGTAAGATTATAATGAAACCTTACAACTATCATTATTCAAATTATATTTTCATCTTATCGTTCTTCTAACTACTTTTACAATTAAACGTTATAATAATCTTTTTCTTTTAGGTTTTCTCACCATGCAGACTGTTTCTTTTAACAGCCAAAGTGCCCACAAGGGTATGTAAATGAAATAATATTATCGAAGCAAGGTCATTTCATTCATATTTATTTTATGTTACAGATCGATTGTCACTTCCATTATTTAGAGATAACATCCGTAGAATCGAAAAGAGTCAATCAATTAAGTTTAACAGTGGGAGAAAGGTATTACAATTTTACCACATCAGGTGCAGGAGCAGATACTACAGAGGTAGATGCAATGATCGAGGCCTTACATACTGCAATTCGAAACATCTTTCCTACTGTACCACTGAAGTATGCTTTCCATAATATATTTGTTACTTGCACGATATTCTATTGTCGTAATACTTCAATTTTCATAAATTAATTAAAATCTTACTTGTAGTTATATTATAAGAAAAATAGATGTAATACCAGCTAGCAGATTGCAAAGTATAAGGGGTAGTGAATTAGCTAGAAGTACAGAAGCGACGAGGCACACTGGACCTTGCGGTGGTTTTTCTACTCAATATGCGTGCATGTGCGATTTACATGGTGTACCATACAGAGAAGAAGTAGCCTGGGTAATATATAACGTAAAATAATATACATACAATATTTACTTTTGATTTACAATTAATTTTCCTGCGATATGTTACGCAAAGTACAATTGTGAAATACTTTGTTTTTAGGATGTTGACACTATATACCTTTCTCACGATACAAGAGAATTAAATTTAAGAGATTTCGATCATTTGGATCAAAAAGATTTGGTACCAATAATATCTGCTTTAGAATATAACACCTGGTTTACAAAGTTGAAAGCGAGTCATCTGAAATTAAGCCACGAACCTTTGGAAAGATTGTTACACGTTATGCGTAGATCTCTGTCTATACAAGAGCTCTACTTAGATAACCTTGGAATTAAATGGTAAGAGTAATAGTTTTTATTTTATTGATAATACAGCACTAATCCAATTCTTTTTAGGGATTTTGCACATAAATTATCGTTAGCTTTGATGTCAAATGCTAACACAATGCTGCATACTCTTGATTTATCGTACAACACTATTGAAGATAAAGGCAAGTGGTGTTCTTAATTGACTTTAATTTCACAGCGTTCTCCTTCACTAGAATTTTTTCAATATTTTAAATTCTTTAATCATAGAAATTAGTTATTAAATTATATCTATTTTTTTTTCTTAATTTTTGTAGGAGCCTCTAGCTTAAGTGGAGTAGTTGCCAAATTAATGCAAGGTGTGCAAGTAACAATTATTATTATTTCTAGCGGCTACTACTAATGCCCGATTTTTTTCATTTCAGTCTTATTTGATTGCTTTTCAAAAAAAAAGTCTTAACTACTCTCAAATCTTTTAATTTCTATTATTGGTTTACCACTGACATACTATCCATTAATGATTTGTCACAAAGGGAGATGCACTTAACAATTTCTCTACTCGATTGCAACATGAAATTCGTTAATCCACTGATAACGTAATATTTTTTGAAGGAGGTACACATTTGAGTGGGCCTGTTGGAAAGTTGCCCAAAGGTTTGCAAAAATTAACTTTAGCACACTGCGGATTGACCGGGAAAGGAATCAGTCAAATTGCACATGCACTGAGTTTAAATAGAAGCATGCCAACTAGTCTGCAATACTTAAATTTGTCTGAAAATGTGTTGAAAGATGATATCAATGTAAGTTTATTACGTATAGCTCTAAGTATTGAATTAAAACGTCAACATAGTTGACGCATTATCATTAGGTACTTGCTATTCCTATCCTCATGGGGAAATAAAGCAGAAAAAGTATTCCAGTAATAAGATGAAATAGTTTTAAAAGCATATTTTCATCGATATTATATTTAATTTTTTCGTTTCAGAATTTGTGTAATTTTTTGGCGCAACCTAATAGCTTAACTCATCTGGATCTAAGTGGCACAGAGACCACTTTAGAATGCGTAAGTAATGAATTTCCTTAAGTTGGAATAAGCAAGATAAGTGACTTAATCGTAAATCTTTATTCGATACAGTTATTTGGTGCTTTACTACGGGGTTGTGCAACTAATCTAGTCCACCTGAATGTTGCTCGTAATTCATTTTCGAGTAAAAAAACCAAAGAAATACCTCCAAGTTTTAAACAATTCTTTACAGCCACGCTTTCTTTAAAGTACTTAAATATATCTTTTTGTAAATTACCATTGGAAGCCCTAAAGCATTTGTTACTTGGATTGGCATGCAATGAAAGTACAGTTGGTTTGGAACTTGATATGGGCGGAAACAATTTAGGATCCATGGGAGCTCATGTTTTGGAGTCGTGTATTCACGGCGTTCGTTGTATTTCGTCACTGGATATTTCTGATAGTAGTATGTAAATTGTTCATCAAGATGCACAAACTTTTAAACAAACACAAAGATAAATTATTATATTCATCATATTTTTTTTCTTTTGTTTTTTATAGATATGGATGTTGATTTGGCACAAGTTATAACTGCTATAGGCAAGAACAAATCAATAAAACAATTATACATGGGTCGGAATACTGCTAGTATGAAAAGCAAACATATTGCCATTGTAATGGATGCCCTGGTTCAAATGCTTCAAGAAGACGATTGTGTTCTACAAGCATTACATTTACCTGATTCTCGATTGAAGTCAGATCTTTATAATCTTATTAACGCTCTTGGTAGTAATACGTGTCTTCATACTTTAGATATTAGTGGCAATCAGATTGGTGATCCCGGGGCAAGATTATTAGCAAAGGCATTACAAATAAATAATCATTTAAGAACAATTATCTACGATAGAAACAATATAACTCTTCAGGGATACGCAGACATTGTTCATGCATTAGAGAAGTGAGTATCCTATTGTTGTCAGAATGAAAAACTATTCGTTGAATATTTTTTCTTTTTTTTCATTGTTTTATTACTTGCAGGAATTGCAGCGTAAGACACATGCCATTTCCAATTTACGACTTACAGCCTTGTATGAAAACATCTGCCGAAAAAACGGAACAATTAGCTAAAAAGATACAAGATCTATTACAAAGAAATGTTACACCATGTAAATACAGCCATGGGCAAGCATTTAGATTACAACAAGGCTTTTTGTTAAGCTCTACTCAACAAATGGTTGATCGACTTGTTGTACAAACTCAAGATACTATTAAGGCTATTGCCGCAGAAAGTTGTGATTCAAATAATGATATCAATTATGCAACTGGACTCATTCAAGATGCCGATAATTCAAAACAACTTTTACCACGATTACACGAGGTTCTTCAACGTAGAGATGAAAATAATCCAATTGAACAAAAATTGCACGAAATGGCAAACGATCTTCACAAAGTTGTAACAGTTTATTTACAGGTCTCTTTTTCATTATAAATCTAGAATTATAGAAAGTTTCACGTGAATTTGGAGTTGCGTAAAATTATACTGAAAATTATCGATTTTTATACAGGACTCATTGGATGCCATGCTCAAGTGTGCAAATGAACAATGTCCTACAATTCTTGCGCAAACAGTAATTAAAGGAGACGATAGCGAATCGATTTCAATTGAAGATGATTTGCGAAATACTGCTAAAGAAAAGAATCAAATTAATGGTGAATTTATACATTCCGCGATCACGGAACAAGCAGGCGCAGATATAGTCAACCGAGTCAAGTACATACATATACATCATCTTTTCTATAATTTTTTATTTTTCTTCAGTTATCTAGATTTATGCGTACACTACACTTGTTTTACAGTGAATTAAACTTAGCCGTCGCTTCTCATGTGTCTGACCGAGTGACAGATGAAGTAATCGAATCACTGTCCCGAAGTTACAAAACCTTGGTGCGTATATTTATTCTCCATTTTTATGTTCCACATTTATTTGTCCGCTAACAATGGCTTCTTAAAAAGAAGAAATTTAACATGCGCTTGATATTATAGATAGGAGATTGCGACAGTAGGACAAGAAGTAGTACACCGGATGTATTGAGACCGAGTGCTGGTTCAATGAGCAGTGGAAGTGTAATTGGTGTAACGAGCACCGTTGGAGTATCATCAACAATGCCTATGGGTAGAGGTAGCTTACAGTCCGAAGATGATGGTCGACCAGAAACTTACTCCCTTGCAAATTCTATTGGCCAATGTTCGAACAACCAATCTCCCATGGTAAAAACAATACTTTTATACACTTTTAATATTCACATACTAACATACGCTTTTCTCTTCCATACTTTGTACTAACTGTCGTATCATACTTACATGTCTATCTAGAAGCTGGATTACTTGAATCTTGTAAGTATCGTACAACCGAAGTATATGCATATCAGTATATATATAGTGTAAATATATATAATTCATTAAATCATTTAACAATTTTACAACGTTAAAGTTTTGTATATATTCTTATAGAATTGTTTGATATGATTTTTGTTGTATTGTTATGCATAGGCTACACCACATCTTTCCAACAAACGCAAAAGCTTGCA
Source organism: Trypoxylon attenuatum (assembly GCA_963989405.1). Taxonomy (NCBI): domain Eukaryota; kingdom Metazoa; phylum Arthropoda; class Insecta; order Hymenoptera; family Crabronidae; genus Trypoxylon; species Trypoxylon attenuatum. The sequence goes on along the minus strand of OZ022489.1, from coordinate 13,509,323 downwards.
TGGAAGAAAATTACGACCAAAGTCTGTAGTTGATTCAGTGGAAGGACTTTCGGCTGATGACATTCCTGATTTACTGCCCTCTTTACCAAAAAATCAAACAGAAGGTTACTATTTTCTCGGAATTTAGTATTTTCGAGTACTTATTATTATTTTATATATATTTGTTGGTTTGCAGCTATTTCGGAAACTGAACATTCGTTAACCGAATCGCTAGATTCTGTTTCTGAATTGCCTCACACTGTTGGTCAACAATTGCAACATTTAGTTAAATCGAGACCCCGCAGAACAAAAACCAGAGCACCAACAAGACCAATGCTCAGGCCTGATCAACCAGTAGATGGTCTTGCTCTTGGGGAAGGTTTGGATGTATTCTTTAGACCTACGACACCAACAACGCCACTTATATCGCCTACGAGTGACGATAGGTAAATCATAGTTCAATCGTTAAATTTAAATAGTTTTATCGTAATATACAAAATGTAAATATTTCTCGTTTTTATTCAGTTCGTTGCATACTTTTCCAACTGATGGCAGCCCAAATTTATCTCTTACGAGTCATAAAAGTATTCCACCTGATGCGGAGAAAAAACATGGTTGTACCTCACCGATGTTAAAAACACTATTGGAACCAACGCCTCGATCTCGATCCAGTGATAATTTGGAAAAGTTCTCTCCTCTCGTCGGTAGAAGATCACAAGGTGACTCACCATTAACTGCATCCCCGTTAGCACGGCGGAACACGACTGACAATGCACATAATGATGAAAGAAATACGATAAAATCTGAAATTAGAGATGTTTGCAATAATAGTAGTGTCAGTAGTTTTACCGACACTTCTAAACGTAGCACATTACCAATTGGATCTGGTACAAGTTCACGTAGTTTCCGGGATGTTGATGAGAACAGTAAAGTTTTACCATTAACAACTGCTACAAATTCTTCAGACACGGATGTATCGCTCGCAACGTCTATTCCCAAAGATTATGAAAACAGAAAGAGCCTCACGAAAAAGAATTATACGGAGGAAGAAAAATCACCAAGTACTAATGCTCCACCTCTTAAGTTAAGAACAACTGGTTTTGATCTTCGAAGTCCAACGAATGGAAATAGTCCAAAGGCAAATTCGGATCCATCGAAATCACCAATATTGAAATCGTTAAACAAAGGGAATGGTTTATCGGCTGAAGGAAAAAATAATGGTGCTATTTCGAAAACAAAACCAACACCACCTGCTACAGCTCCAAAGCCACGACCATGGAGTATGGCCACTGATAGAAAGTCAGGTCAGTGTGTATATCAAATTATTCCCTCGTAAATAAAAAAAACAAGTTCACATTTAATGAGAGATTAATATGTCAGTATCGACACAGCCAAGAGGATAAAAATGACGTATTTCAATTGACAGGCGAATTTAATCTATTGAGTGATGGCTCTAGTCCAAATACCTCAGCAGGAAATACGCCTGACTCGGGTGATGCACTTGACGAATCAACGGATAGTGGTGTCAGTGGTCCTGCTTCGTTACCACCAACGTTATCTGCAAGTAGTACCGGTAGTTCATTGAGTAACACTAGCATTGAAAAACGTTCAGTAAGAGAATTGGCAGCTAGTTTAAGTAAGAATAAAACGGAAAGAAAAGAGAACGGTAAGTTCAATATATACATGTCTAACGGCATGATTAAAGCACAGGAATTGAATTATTTCCAGTAGTTCCCTTTGCATATCACCAGTCAGTTGATTCCCATTAATAAATTAATTCCTGTTTCATTTTGGAATCATTCGATGCATGGAATTCCCTTAATTTAAAATCCTTGCTGTACATATTATTTTAGAATATACCGCACCTGCTGCATGGAGGTCGGTGCTTCATCGTTCTGTCAATCAACCAGATGGCAAGGTATTTTGTTTAACTTTATTTTACTTTCCACTGGAACATATTAATCTCACAGATCCAGTCTACACCTTGTTGCAATAATAATAATAATCTTATAGAAGTTGTGTTCATTTTTCCATCAATGTACTTTATTCGATATGATCCTCTTATCTAGAAGAAGAAACATGCTATTCTGAATTCTAACGTAGAATGATTGTTTAATTACAGGAAGCGGAAGCGGCGAAAATGGTTGAAGAAAATCGGAATAACTTTAAATTCCACCGCACTTCATTCTTACGGGATTCGAACTTCAACTACAACAACGATGTAGTTGACGTTTAATCGAACTTTACGTAGTAAAAGTCGGTATGATCAGACTTGTAGATTCATTGGAGTACTTTTGATCAGTAGAACCATTGTCTAAAGCATTTGGATCTTTGTGCTATGCCACAGTTGTGAATATCACACTTGTGCCATATGATTCTGAATTGAAATCCTGTGCTAATACAACCATAATAGAGGAACCAGGGTATTGAGGGTCGCGCTTTGGGGTATATACTAATTTCTCGTTACGATTTATAATATGATATCGCGATATCGTTTTACTTTTAATCAAAGACGTATTACATTAATAAGAAGTATTTATTGTTTACATTACAGTGTCAAAGTATGGACATTTTTAAAAAGTTTTACATTCCTTTTAGACTAGTAAAGAATGATCGCTAATTAAGCAAAAAAGAGAAAAAAAAGAAAAGCTATTATACCGAGGTGATGCGATGCATCATATGTATTTTTGTTTTAACATTGAGATATTTATCGCTTGTGTACATGTTGCGAATATTGCACACAGAGCATTTTATGCAAGGGAAACGTATCGCCAAAAAAATTAATTATTTTCAATATGCGACTGTTATTTTATCACTTAAGAGACGACAACCAATTGACAAATATGGAAGCACCGTTTTATAAAATTCTTAATTGTTAAAACTGACCAGGTAACATTTTTTACAGTCATGATAGTTTCTCTAGCAATTGATTTAGTGTACATATTTAGTATAAAACTAAGTATGACAAATCTGTGATTATTTGAACATAAGATTTTATTTATAATACATTGCATTCGTAATTTGGTTAAGTATAGCCAGTTTATTTTAAATACAGTTCAAAATACATTCGAATTAACATAATAATAACTTATATTTTTTTACGTCTTTTATAAAATTTATGTCTTTGCAAACACAGTCGAAAATACTAACATCTGTTAACAGGATGAAAACATTGCACTATACTCAAATAAATAGAAGTTTCCATCAGGTGCCCATTATGCCATACAAAATAGATACCACAGAATGTGGCAAGTAACTTTTTTTCTACTGTTCAATGGAAAAAAGTTCTTAGTATGAAAATCATATTTAATCTTAATTATCTTCATTTAATACCGTCGTCTTAGATGTAACAACGCAGACGTAGGTATTCATGATCATTGTACGTATAGCATAAATCTTGAATTTGACCCGCTTAAGTACTGAAACTACTGGTTGTCGTAGAATTCTTTTCTATCATTTATAGATCAATACCAGTATGTTCTATATTGTTGAAAGTCATAGAATTTACTAAACATTTTCTATTACAAAAGTTTACTGTCAACCAAACAGACGTTTTTATAAAAAGAAATTGTGATATACAAACAGTTAAAAAAGACAAATCTGAACACAAGTAACAGTCAGCCAGGCCCGGTGAAAATCATTGTGTTTTTTTCAATCTATTTATAATGATTCCGATATTTGTATATAAAAAAAGAAATTCGTAATAATTAATCATAACAATTTTCACTGTTTGGCACAGAAAAATTTTGCCTGGATTTCATTCTGTCTTTAAATACGAATGATCGATTTATTGAAAAAGTATTTCGACCGCACTTTAATTTAAAATACACGTATGATACATTTTCGAAGTTCTACAAACTGTGTTCAATCTTTCATAATGAAATTCAATTATTTACCAAATGTGCTAATTTAACGAAATCAAAGAACTTATATGTTGTTAACTTGATTGCAATCCTTTAAAATTATAAATATCATGTAGATAATCCTTTGTGTGTCAGGAAATACTGTTCATTAGCAAAAGCCTAATGTCTTTTCAGGAACGCGTAATCGATTATACTTTTATCGGTACTTCAATGAAATCACGTATCACTCCTATATAGTAACACTGAAGGCATTAGGCCTTTGGATAGTTTAAATAATGCAAAATAACTAATTATAAACATGTTTGACAACCATGCAATCTATTTGGTTGTTCTAAATGTATAACTTAACTGTTCTAATGGTTAAATACTATTTATATGCTACTACTACATAAGTATGCTTGTGAGATTTTTTATACACACATACGCTACAGGTGATCTTCTCAAGCATAAAGATTGTAATAAAACTTGTAATATGATATTGGTATTGGCCAATATTGCAATTTAACATGAAATTCACACGGATATGAGATTTAATCAACTGTGAAATTCATTTAATTGTGCCAAAGTTATCGAGGTATTCATGCACGTCTTGTACTTTACTAAAGAAAGAAAAGAAAAAAAAAAAGAGGTGATAAGTACCAAATTAGAAATCATAGGTACTTGATTCTTAATTAATACAAAATGATTGACAAATCAGTTTGATTGTTTTGAAATATAAAATTGCACACGTATAAAACTAAATAGTAAACTGTTTTTCTTACCATTTATGCGTAATCACAATTAGTATTATATGCTATCAATTTAAAATATAAGAAATATATGAACAGTTGTGCCCATACACACGCGTTAGGCATATTATAAGAGGCACAGGCGAGGTACAGAACTCTCCTAAAGTCCGTACCTTTGCTGTTAGTACAGCACACATACATAACGATATACAAAAGATAATATAATAGACGCAGTATTAGATTGTCACGTTTACTTTTTCTCATGTGTCATTAACCATGTGAAAAAAAAAACAAAACAAGAAGAGTTAAACTGTATACTTGTACTACACATACATATATAGTGTCAATATGACCAAATTCAATTTTATAATATTATGTATGAATTTTAGAATTGTAAATAGTCTATGTAACGATTATTATTGTTCTTATCAAGAAATCTGGAACCACTAACTATTATTCGGAAGCTCAGTAATGTTCAACTACTCTTTTATCCCTCAACATATTTAAAAAGAGCATCACCTGTGACAGACAATATTTTAATGTATATATTATAAATACACACATATATAAAAAAATGAGATTTGGCGTAGTGTATATGAATTGGTATGTAAGTACACTGAATATATATACCTGCATAAGTGTATAGACGAAGTATACATTAGATTTTCCATTATATTAATTTCTTACTAATGTATGCATGTCTGTATATATATTCCACAGCTATTGAATATTAATTTTATAGAAAATTATGCTTATGCATGAAAAGTCACAATTATGCGACATAACAATTTAATAAATAAAAATCCGTATTATACGCTCTAAATCAGATAAATATCTTCATTTATTGTAAAATCATATAAATATATTATTATCATCTGTAATCCTAATAATACAATTATTATAACTTAATTATTATTTATCATATATATATTCAGTTACTAATTAATAACAAACTTTCAATTAAAATATGAGTTTGGTAATGAGCTAGTTCCAGGTTAAACTGAAAAATTCGGAATAATCGATAACACCAGCTGCTCTTATATACTTTCTTCGGATTGAATGTTAATGCGATAAAGAATTACATGTTCACCTCATTGTCATTGACTGCAGGAAATACCGTCATTCATTAATACGCGGCATCAGTGACATGCATTGAGGGTTTTGTCAAAATACGTTTCATACAGATTTACTGATTCGTATTCTTGATACTTGCGGTACAGTTAGTACAGGTTACTACAGGTGGTACAGGTTGGTATGGGTATATATATATATATGGTTAGTGGCATGCAAGGGTTATAATAGCAGAAATAGTGGCGTGGGATATGTTATTGAATTTTATTATAAAAACAAATATCGTTTAGTTAAATAAAGTTAAGAATGTCACGTACTAAGTCCGATAAGAATGGGACTGCCAGCAAGTGTGAATTAAGTGTTTGGACACGTGCAATAACAGCAAATTCTGAATGGCCGGACAAGGTAAACATAACCATATATTTAATCCAATTTACTTTTAATATTGTCTTTCTTCTTATTTTTTTGTTTTTAAATTTTATTGTACTTCACTGTGTATTATCTTGACATTGTAGGAAGAATTTCTTGATGTAATATATTGGGCTAGACAGGCAATTGGAATTATTGTTGGTATAGCATGGGGCCTAATACCTCTGAAAGGTTTTATAGCTCTGTTATTGTGAGTTTTTACTACTCCTTTTAAGATATTTTCTATATTTCTGTTGCACGTTGCTCTAGTAGCAAATGTTTTTCATAGACTTACCGTTTAACAAAGTATCCCAATGTTATGCGAGAAATTTATGTGATGAAAGTTGATTGGAAAGTTTTCTTCTTTACAGATTCGTATTAGTCAATGCTGGCATCACGTACCTCTATTTTAGCAATTTTCAAAAAGTTGACGAAGAGGAATTCGGCGGTGCTTGGGAATTGATAAAAGAAGGTTTTATGACGTCGTTTGCTGGCTTCTTGGTAACACAATTTCATTACAATTTGACTATCTTTATCTCAATATGGAACACGTCGTTAATTTAGACTTTGAATATTTTACTGTAAATTTCCTAAACAATCTAATTGCAAGCATCTGTTATGACTGAACTCACAGTTATAATTCTTTCAACGACTACGATATTTTAAAGATTATAGTCTTTGAACCTATTATAAAATCTTGTCTGGTTTAAGCAACGAGCATAAGCACAGTAAGTTATTATACAATATATTAATTTTATTTACAGGTTACATGGATTATTATATATTCTGGGTTGCATTTCGATTAATACATTACAAATAAATATTCTTAATAGGTTGATTAATACAATTACCAACATATGCCTGCCTTTACCGAACCAGGTACCAAACTTCAATGTACGCTGTGCTTGAAATACATTTTTGATGAAACCTTTATTAAAGAATATTAAAGATCCCCAGAGATCTAAAAAAAAAGACTACATTTATTAAATTCTAATATACAAAATATTGAAACATCTACGCAAATACATTGTGTAGTATCTAAATAATATCTTACGTATTAATCTTTACATTTAATTAACATAATTAACATTTTGTAATATTTAGATCAAACATTGCTCATATAAAACTTAACGAATCGAGAGGTATGAGCTTTTGTATTGGTAAATATGGGTAAATAAATATAAATTTTAAATAAGGTATATTACAAGTTTCGTATACAATGCGAGTTAAAGCTCTTGAACTTATTAAGCCACATTATTATACGACACAGCTAATTTACTCATTCTCCCACAATGTTTCTGCATAATTAATAAACTTTTGCTACATTAATGCTTCCCCTGTATTTAATATCTTTTATTATACAATTATGTATAATGAGTCTTATAGGACACAATAGCAATAGATAGAATCGTACAGTATTCTTACAATCATTAAACATTAAAGGAAGATTGTGGAGGTAGTTTTAATTCATAAAACTCATTTGAATGTAATTAAATTTAATTATGACAAATAGAAGAAGAACTTGACAATTTGTACAATAATTTGTAAAAAATTGTATCCTAAATCACCCAATCATTAGTCGTTTTCTACCGCGTGCCTGAACTTCCCGATATTTTGCAATAATTTCTTTTAATTGTTTCTTCATTTCATAATATTTCTGATAAATCCTTAATATGTCGTCAAACAAAGTTGATATTTCCGAATGCGCACTAAGCAGGGATCTTTCGAGGACATATAAATCAACTGCCTTGTCTTCTACAGTTGAATCAACATGAGCCAAACCAAAATCAATCACAACAAAGTGATTGATAGCTATAAGGAAGAAAATTATTAGCAACGTATCCTTAATATTTGTTTATAGTTTCTTAAAAAAAAAGTGCCATACTTTCGTCGTCAGCTTTTGACTGATTAGTAACATTTCGTAGAAGAATGTTCGAAGTAGTTAAATCTCCGTGAATTATATTTTTAGAGTGTAGTCTCGCAATAAGTTCTCCCATGCCACGTGCCACGAAAAGCAGTAGATGATCCACATTTGACTTTCCAGAAATATTTTTCTCTATAAAATCTTTCAATACAATCGTATTTTCCATGTATTCCATATAAATTTGTCGCTTTTCCAAATTTACTAGATACAAAGCTGGAGTAACCACACCTTTACAAAAAAAATACACATAGAATTTCGATTTAAACGCTATATACTATTAGATTGTACGATTGAATCTTTCACCTGCGGCTTTCGCACGTATAATTGCACGACTCTCAGCTTTTATTCTATCTTTAGTGAGCTTCGAATCCAAATCAGGATGTCGGTAATTTTTTCGGAATCTTTCTTTTAGTAAGGCAACTTTTCCTAGATAATTACCCTTGTATATTCGCGCTTCTGCACCTTGTGCTATCAATTCCAACGTGCTCATTGTTTACCTGCTACAAATCATTTATTGCATCACAGGACACATTTATTGTATTACAAGCAATACCTGTATTCGTTAACATAATTTATATACATTATAAAAACATATTATTAATGTAAAACTAGTGCTAACATTTAAGTACTGTTATTCAAGAGAAATTTAGTTTGAAATAATTTAACGCCGGTCCCAAATTATGTTTAATGAAGTACGCGGAAACTTCTCCGAAGGAGTTTGATATTTTTTAAATCATCAATTTTCTCATATAATCAATGATATATTGTAATAACAAAATTAGTTTTACACGTATCTGTTCACTTGTACGAACTATCGAAATATAGAAACTATAGGAGCCGTCTATAAATACTGGTATTAGATGCTATTAACTCAGAAAGATTCTTTCTCGCGCGATAATATACTTTATTCGTTTTATTAAAAACCTAGACAATAATACTTGGTGGTGTATATTTCTTAAATGTAATAAAGCAGGGTCAATCCTCGCAAGCAAACTTAAAAACAGAAGGTCTGCATTTAACTGTTGACAGTAGCGCTGGAATTAGATGGAAAAGGGCAGGTTCGATTACACTTTGAGAGTAAGAAGCGTAGGAAGATTGAGTTGCTAGCGCTAGCGAGCAAGCGAGGGCGAGACGAGGGCAAAACGCGAATCGATCGTTACCCGAGAGCGTCCTGCGCGCTAATCGCTATCCCGGTGCTAGTATTCGCCCGTACTTTGTTCGCATCGGATTGTTGAGCTCGAATACGGTGCCTGTTATCATTTGACATTAGCGACAATTTGACATCTTTCAAAACTTTTCTTGTTCTTAGCCGGTGAAAAATGAGGGACGAGGTGAAAATGGACGCGAATCGGCTAATCGCCGAGGTTTATAAGCGACCCGCACTCTGGAACCAGAGGCATATCTCTTATCACAATCGCGAGGTGACAAACCGCGTTTGGATGGAGATTGCGGCGATTTTTAAACTACCCAGTGCGTTTTTTTAATTCATCATCCTTTATCATTTGTATTAAAAGCATCAAAATCTTTGCTACTTTTTTCATATTTGCCTTTATTTACTTCTTGGAAAAAAATTAAAATTCAGAAAGTATTGTACGTTTGGGGTCGCATGAATGTCTGCTTGCTTGTTTCACTTGCTGGACCAATGAACGCGACAACGATCAGGATACCCTAGGTTATTGAAATGATAACATTCACGTTTATGCAATAGTATTCTGTCATTTATCCAAATACTTTTAAAATTCAATCTACAACACTATTCGCTATGACATTTTTACTAGCTGACACAAATTAGAAATTCACTTTAGCTGGAATCCCCGAGATAGCTGGGATGGTCTTTCCTGTATACTTGCTCACTTGACTGAAACGTGTAATGTATCGCGCTGTACTCGCTCGTATATATAGACGCTAAAAGATAACCTCACTTTCGAATGAAACAAGTTTGGTTTAGCGTTTTGTTTTATTACTATGTCTCTATGAAATTCTTGAGAGAAAATTTTCGCTATTATACAGAATAGTATTTCCAGAAAAACGCTCAGAGATTAGCGTTTATCATTGCTTACCATACGATACTGAACCAGGATTCAAATAGCGGGTGTAAGTCGCTCGTACAAAATCGCATGCGCGTAAGCACAGTCAATAATTTCGGATATCCTTTGCTATAATATGCATAAGTTACATCTGGAACCAGTAAAATTTGCTATTTAGAGATAAAATTGATTATTATTGATAATATCATTGTAATGTTATTGTTATTATTATTATTTAGTATTATGTTCGCTTTTATTTTATATGCGTTCCACATCTAGGCACGATAGATATATTGGAGATATATGAATGGAGAACAGATTTGATCAACCATTTGAATTTTTACAAAATATTCATCTTTACAAACGAAATAAATATTCTTTTTAAATATGTGACTAAATACTTAGATTGTCACTTTCACCTCTTGAAAAACTATTATAATGATTTACTGTTCATTATGAAATTAAAGGACTCATATCAAGAAAATCTCTCAATAGAATATTGCATTGTTATATTAAATCTTTTATCTTTCGGTGCAACAACACTAATATATTTGTACAGTAGTGTCAATTCTGTACACTTTATTCCTAATCAGTTTTTTACAGCGTATAATTAAAGATTAGTTTCACCCAATCGTTTTTCAAAAGTTACTCTGTTTATTGTATAAAAATACTGAGGAGAGATGCTTTGTGATGAGTCCTGAAATTTCAATCGCGAAGTGTGTGCTCGACAAAACCGATCTCCTTGCTTTTCCAGAGCCCGTCCTAAAAGCAAAGTGGAAGGGGTTACGCGATACATTTCGCGCAGAATTAAAGAAAGACCAGGTTTATCGAAAAAGTAAGTTTCATCGTAACAGGCCGGTATGGATACATTATAAGAGTCTTCAGTTCCTAAAGGAGCAAATGCTTCCACGGCCACCAATTTGGGAAAGGAACAATTCGTGTGCAGACGATGACCGTTTGCCAAGCGAAAGCGAGAGCGACTCGCTTTTGCATAGTGGATCGTCAGCAAACGGGAGAACTTTAGACGATAGAAACTCGATCGGAGATCATTTACTCTCGATGAACGGTGATACTGCATCCTTGAAAATTGACAACGTAAATCACATAGACGTAAAACAGGAACCTGAAGAAAATTTCGACAACCTGGAATTCCAAAATGTTGCCGACAATTTAGCAGAAAATGAGATGATGCTACAAAATATTTCCCCGGATCAGGTATTAATGGGAGACAACGATACAGGAATTGGTCTTAACAGTGATCCTCTAGAGGGAAATCGTTTTGACGATAATTATTATTTTCTTATGAGTCTACTGCCACACATAAGAACATTACCCGCCGATCGAAGGATGCTCCTAAGGATGCAAATGCAGGAACTCGTTTATAAAGAAGTATATAAGAAAAATTCCGAAACTGTAGCTACGCCTTGAAGACATTGTGATAAATATTCCTGGCTAAATCCCGTGCTTTTATTGTTCTAATCCTCCTAATTCAGGTAATCGGAGGCTCTTAGAAAAAAAAACTGCCAATTTATATTTCGGTTGCATTTCTCGTGCAATTAGATTTACGTGGCACAGTGTTAAAAGGTGTAAGGACTACTTTGTTAATACTAAAGGATAAGAGATAAACATTGAAAGAATTTGCCAATTGAACTAATTAATAACCGCTTTGTTCGGTTGAGAGACACTGGTGCTTTCTCGTACCTGCGGGTACGGCTGTGATGTTTCTTAGTGTGTATATATGTGTAACATACCTACACTAATACTATGAATAGTCTACTCTGGTCGCGCATGCGTACCTGCTCTGGATCTTCTTTTGGCCGATCATTTCGTTCGCTTTCGTGTTACGGACTTACGATTCGAGCGTGGCTTTCGTTCAGTCTACCGCAGTCTACTGGTCTACTCCGGTCTGCTCGTGATCACTCGTGGATCTTTGTAGCACGTCCGTCCTTCCCGTGAACCGCTGTCTCGGCTCTCGAACAGTACGAACTCAATACATACCGTTATATTTCGAACAGTGTACTTCCGTACCGCAGACGGTGCTGTTCGGTGACCGGTGGCATCAAGCTTTCGTGTGCGTTTTTACCTGACAGCAGGCTAGTGTGCACAGGTGTTTACTCCTGCTGACATTTACGTGTTAGAGCGGTGCACTTGTTTCTACCTGCTTGGTGCTTCTCTACCAAACCGCCCAACACTCTTGTAAACCGCCAACTGACGTGCATTCCAACTTTTCCTATTTTCTTCCTACGAGCCAGGAAGAATTGTCATCCTATCCTGGAGTATATGTGTTATACTTCGACACTAATACAGAGAGTGGCACGTGTATTACATATTTCCCTTGGATATTTTTAACGTCGGTGCTTGAGATCCGTGTCTATCTTTTTTCGCAATTCGTTGCAGGTGAGTCAAGATAGAATCAACAATGCAGTCTTCTCTCATTATCTTTCTGTGCTAATTTCAGCTGACGAGATTCAATAGTAATATTCACTATATTGCGAATTGGTTATCGTCAATAATGGAAATGTACAGTTATTTTTATATAGACATCAGATAATATTTCAGAGATTTATCCAGCATCTTGATACGAATATTTCTCAATTGCGTAGGTTTTCGTTTTGCTCGCGAAGGGGGTTGAATATTGAATGAATTCTATGCGGAGTGACGGATGCGGTGAATTTATACCGGTGCAATATTTTGAGATATCGCGATCATTAGTACGAATACAAGAAGAATATTTTCTCTTTTTTTTTCGCTTATGATGTATACCATCCGATGTTGTTGATTCGTATGTAAATAATGTGATATGAATGATGAGAACTGAAAAGAATAATCAATGGACTGATATTCTAAAATGGATCTTACTTAATTAATAATTACTATTTCAACACAATGGTAGGATAGGTAGAATACTATTTGTTTAAACGTAACCGGATATGCAGTCGAAATGCAGGCGCTACCAAAAAGGTGTAACAAATCGATCTCGATATAAAGGCTAATACAATTTTATGTTAAAAATTAGTTGTTGTATTCACTGTCTTCAAACCCTCGTTTCGGCCACAGTAAATACAAATTAGATCAAGTAATTTTGTTACCGAAGCTCCAATGATTCACTGTCGTACTTGCTTCAGAAAATTGTTCAATTTTACCTGAGTGCATTTCGTATTCACATGCCGATACGGTTATCTTGAACAATATGATGCTTGAAATAGAAAATATATCTTTCAGCTATACTTTAGAGCTTATTCTAAATAGTATTACACTGAAATCTAATGAAAATATTTTTATGTTCTGTTCCGAGCAATCACTATGTCGTGGATGACAAAATCAGCGAAGCATTTGCTTCCAATCAACGACACAGTCGGGTAATTGCAGTCATAATATTGAAATCCCTTAGATTGAAACTTTCGACTGCTTATGTGTCATATATTTGTAAAACTAGTTAAATGTAGGCAGCATCTGCCCGGTTTGCGTAGTTTGATACGTCGATAAATAATTGATTATATTAAATATATTAATTGGACACAGGAATATAATAGATATCCAGTTATGTTAATAGTTTAAAAAAGTTTTGGAAGAATACTAAATAGTATTTAGAAGCTTTTTGGAATATTTCTTTATTATGAATCTTGGAAAAAATTCGCTGGTGATAGATTTTAAAATATATCGTTATACGAGAGTAACGTATATCGTTACAGTAAAAAGCTAATCACATTTATTTCATTGACTGTTACTGAACGCGATCATATAATATGATATAATCAAAGATACCTGTGTAAACCAATATTCAATAGAGAAAAACACGGAGTTTTTGTGAATGAATTTCTCAGGAAACTGTGACCTACATATATGTAACGCTAATTTTTTTGTTATTGGGCATAAAAGCGTTCTCAAATGCATTTATACTTTTAATTTCATGATAATTTGTACTATTTTATTATGACCTTGTTGATTGCATTATAAATCAAGAGACGAATGTGATGCGTAATGCCGATTCCATTTTTAGATTTCATGAAAATGCTTGTAATGTTTCTTCGCCATTCCAGTAAAAACACTGGACAGCACTGTATCGTTATTTTATCATAATGAATACAATTTATATTGTAACAAGCTCTATCTTATTATAGTTAAAACTTCAACCTTTGGGAGCAAACAGAGTAGTGTATACATACATTCAATGAATTTCAAAACCAATGTTTCTAGTAGCTTACAATTTTCCCAAAAAAAATTACTATAGACTGTTTTTATCCGTCTCATGTATTCAACTGAGAATAGTCACAACAATACAATAGAAACAAAAGTATCTTTTTATATATTTTCGAATTCCTTGAAAGAAGGTAGCAACTAGAACTTTTACGAGAACATTTTTATCTAGTCAAGTTTTATGAGTTAAATATAGATATCTATTCCAGGTGGTTTAAATGCTTTGAACTAACTTTTATGTAACTACACAAAATGATGTAGTCACGGAAATGAATTTCTTATAGTTGCGTAATTTCGTGAGTGTTCGGAAAAAAGTGGTTCATTAATAGAATACTAAATTTATTGTTCTTTAATGCACTACTCTCAATCTCCCATTCTCTCGTGTGTTCGTGCTGTCACGTATCTTACAAGTACATCTTACACTTTCATTTACGTTCCCAGGGGTTCCCTGTAACGATAAAAAGCTAATTTCACTTTCAATTTTTTTTTCTTGTATTTGTGCCGGGTACATGTACATGAAAGAGGAAACGATAAACGTGGGGGTATATCACTCAATTCATGAAACTTATATTAAAATGCTGCTAATTTATATGTATATTCCGCGTAAGAACATATAGCGTAAGGAAGTTCCTATGTGTATATGTATATTCCCTTTGGGTACCTTCACATTTCTCGGGCCTGAGTCACTGTACCATGACTCTGTAACCTGTTCTCACGCTTTGTAGTATTCCCTGCACTTATACATACATAGATATGGTGTAGAATTCATGTCAGTGTAGGTATTGTAGAGACTATACTGTCTATTAGAGTTTGGTCCATTTTATTTAAATAATAAATAACGAAGAGATTTTTGAAATTCTATTAACAACGAATTTGTTCAGAGAAAGTATATTAAATTTGTAAGATTTTACTCGACAGTTAACTCCAGTATTATTCAGATTAATTGTTAGTAACAAATGAGTATAATGATTTAGTGTAGTGATCTGTCATGGACCTTGTGTGGGTTTTTCACGCTTGACTCGACTATTTCGGGCCTGATGATCAGTGCCTTTCTCTTTGTAAAAATATAAACTATAGTAGAGTCCTAGGCATTGATTTAACCAAATTCTAGTCGGAATGTAACATAAAGAAAATTTTATTTGCATGAAAACTTATGTTTAATATATTCAGATCCTTTTACAGTATAAATTGAAATTAAAATCTTGCAATTTATGTTAAGAATAATTTGATACGCGTTAATATGCTTGTATTTTTCTTTTTTATTCTTAAAATGACTAGGATAAATTCTATTTTTACTACGCAACTGATTTTAAATCTTTAAAACATTTCCCCGTGTGCATTAGGACCAATGTATGCATTGCCAATTAAATATTTATCAAGACACACTGCCGTAAAACAACCTTCGTATCTAATTTAAGTACATTGCATCTTGGACATCGCATACAAATTCCAGAATTTATTTCAAATAGACAGAATTGTAAACAAGTCAGGTGCCTTAAGGTGAAACGTTAAACGGTTGGGGGATATAAGAAATAAATATCTACGAATGTGAATCATAAACTACAGGAGAATACTAACGGAACATTGTCGACGAGTAACCGTTCTAAAAGTAATTGCAAATAAAAAGAGTGGAAGGGAAAGATCTAAAACGGAAGCTACGTGCTACCGCGTTTTAACTTTTTCATTGTCCTTAGTCCCCTTGGCAGTTTTCGACGCTGACGCATAGATTAAAATTTTTCGCTGTTCCTGAATTTTTGTTTGAACAGTCACAGAGTAACTCAAGGAATTTTAGTTCTTGCACATAAGCCAATGTGTGTTCTCTATTTGTTGCCAGTCTGGCTGCTTTAGAATAGTGCAAGATGGTAAGCTTGCGTTCATCTGCAGTAAGTCTTTCACCTTCCAACAGTGTGGCTACCGTGGCTACAAGCCGTGTCGTCGTTTCCGACAGTGACGTAGTCCGTGATGGTGACGCCATCTTATCGAGTAACTGGCAATTATATCACGTGAAAGAAGAAGGTCGCATGAACGGAAAACCTGGCACCTACGAATGGAGCCAGAGCGGTCCCCCCTCGCTCTCTATGCCGATCGACTTGGAAAATTTCAACAATCCGCATCTTCAAGACTCTGGTCATTTCTCTCCTAATACCGAAGACGCGGATGGTACTTCCGGCGCCACTGCTTCCTTTACCGTCAAGGTCGCCGGAAGTCGCGACGACGAAGAAAGTTACGAGGCATTTGGTTCCGTCGAGGGTGAAATTGATGACGGCGCGAACTCACCTGGTGATAGTAGTTCTGCACCCTCGCCCACTGGAACCAATCCACTTAGGTAAGTTTTCAACATACTTAACAAAAGTATATATACAAAAGTAATACTTTTTCTATGATTTTCCTTTTTGTTACACGCCTTTTCCTTGATATACAAAATTACTGTTTGTGCTTTTGACTCGCAACTTTTGAAAACATGAAAATAAATCTTTGTGGCTGGGATATTGTAAAACATGTACTGTATCATGATCTTGAGCACCTGTTTCAAATACACTCTTAAAAGATATATGCATACTTCTATTTTAAATAAATACACGTAGATACGTAGTCAAGAGCGCAATGTCGTAGATAAATTTACTTGTTCGATTGTACGCAAACAATTGTGCAATTAGTTAGCGATAAAATTATCGTCTGGACTATAACGATTCTCATTGTTCAAGCGATTTTCAATGTTAAATTTTAAAATGGATATTAAATAATGCACTATACATTTATAGCGATGTTTCGTTAAACATAAAAATTGTTTTTTGAGATGTTAATATATAAATCTATTTCATTTTAATTAGGATAGTTGTATGATTAAAACAGCATACAATTTTATCGGCAAAGTGGAAATAAAAGTTAACGAGTTAATATTTTCCAAGATAATCTGTTTAGTTGGAATACGTGCTGGTTGCTTTCATGGTCAGTCGACGTGAGCATAAAGTTAGCTTAGCTTTCATTTCTGTTTTCAAAACTGTTTTCGCACAATTTAGATGATAATTTTCAGTTGTAGCGGCGTAGTGCTCTCAACAGTTAATTAATTTAAGAAACATTATTGATAGATATTTCATTTGTTAGCGTAATCTGTATGCAATTTCACATTTATTTCTAAGTGTTCTATTGACAATAAATATATGTATGTATACATATGATCTATGTGTAATGATCTAGAAATACACGAAGTCCGACCTCTACAATTGGAAGGCATACCTGGTTGCGAACATCATTACGGCGGACCCCGCCATCGTAAGTTTACTTAAATTAAGTTATTTAGAATAATCTTATCGAAATAACTGTTATAAATCCCGTTAACAATAAGGTAGACACTTTCTTCTGACTGCATGAGTAGGAATATTACTCTAATAATTATTTCGGTAAAAATATCACCTCAAAACTTTAGTAGATGCAACGTTTCCTAAGAATATGATAGCATTGAAATTCGTTACTTTTTAGAGAAATAAAGATTTGCTCTACGTGTATATTAAATATATCAAACGTTTTTGAATCCCATTAAGTACTTAAATTTTAAATTGCAAATATAAAAACATTACTAAACGATATTAAAACGGAAAACTGTACAATGTTGTGGCATTCTTACTTACTCACGTACCTATGGAACTCAAACCGTGTCACTTCTGACTGATCGATCGTTTCACATACGGGGTCGTGAATTGCGGTGACCGACAAAACAACCTCATTCTGAATTCAAGAAATCGAATTGTAAATGTTTCACATATTTAATTATATATTTTTATTACCTTGATGCTATTCAAATTGCTGATAGATAAAATCGAGCGCATATTGTCATTTCTTCATTACGCCTCTTAAACTATTATATTTTCAACATAACTGTTATATGGAACGACAACAAAGTAGATATAACAATTAAATACCTAATCAGTTGTCAGCTTTATCACAAATGATTGTTAAAAATGTTTACTAAGTTTCTCTCGATTATACTTTTATACTGTGTATTTACATGTAAATTTATACCTGTTACAAATTTATAACGGTCACGATATAATTTACAATAGTTTCATACAGTGAAAATGTATAATTAATCGTTATATCGTTTACAGCTCGGGAAGGAAAAGACTCAGTTCTAATGCGTTAGCAAGGTAAGGAAAAATTAAACATTTGATTAATAATGACTAACAATGACGCGGTTAACAGAGTTCTTGGAGTTTACGAAATGACGCATAAATTATTGGAATTGTGATAACAGTCAGTTAACTACATACATAAGTTATATTCTTCTAGATGTAGATGCAACATATGCACTTTTATAGAAATTTTATGCAATTGTAATGATGATTTTGCGGAAGTCGAGTTATTTGATTGTACTAAGTGAATCTAACGGAATGTTGACAATGGCTTTTTAGCTGCTTGGTATAAACAAAGCGAAAGAATAATATAAAAGCAGTGATTCAATGAGATTCTCAGAATCCATAGATCGTGGGAAGAATCCTGACAGGTTCTTGCAGAAACTACGGTAATTTTAGAGTCACGCCTTTCACAATCTATGGGGTGACAGACTTTCCGAAGTGTAGGCGTCACATTCTAAGCTTGAAAGTTTCATATGTTGCTTCCTTTTATGAATGCGTATTCATTTGCTCGTGATTACTCATCCTTGTGAATTCAACTTTCCATTTATATACATTTAAAAGATTCATGATAATGGAATGTCTAAACATAATACTGACGTATCTTTGTTACACTTAAAAGTATCATTTTTTTTGTATAAGTATAATTATAATTATTACAGCCAACTATATCGCAGTGGAAGCTTCAACAGTTCAGGAAGAGGTTCAACTTGCGATCCCGCGGACGATATGTATAGCGATGTCTCTCTTGAAGACGATGTCATTGATCTGAATCATAGGGTAAGTGTAAATCTGAACTTTAGTATCTACTTTTATTGTGATACATAAGAGTATCATAATTATTAATAAAAGTATTAGTCAAGATACAAAACAGTTTGTCTTCATCACAGTAAAACATAACACACTGCAGTCTTTAAATTCATATTAACGTTCTCAATAATTTTATATTTCTATCCAATCAGCACGCGCGCCTAGCAAATGTAAATTATTTTTTCATTTCATGTACACAAAATGTACGTGTCATTTGTTTAACCTAAACTACTGAATTTTTATGAAATTATAGTATGTCTTGTATGTCGAAATTGTAGTAAATTTGTCTTGTGATGAAGATGTGACAAATACTATAGTTGAATTCTATCATATCTAAAAATGAATATCCGTTATTAAGAAAAGTTCCATAAATTGGAGGTAAATGTGTGCAAACTCAGTTCATCGACCTGTGCCACGTTATGCAGCAACTGGTAGAAGTGATGCGGATAATTTTAAAATTCGTGGGGAAAACGGACATCCTCCACCTTATTTGTATTATGGTCCACCATGTCCATATTGCAATCCATACAGCTATTATTCTGCGTATAATCCAAGTTCAACTTATTCTCCCTCTGATTATAATGGCATGCACGAACCAAAGGTTGGTTCGTCCCAATCTAGCACTCATTTTGTCAATATTGTTTTGCTTTTAATACTTTCGTTGAGTATCATCAGTTTTATTATTTATCGGTCCTCATCTCATGAAACGCGACGTAGATTTCGAGCACTACTCTATAGACTGATAACATTCTTGCAGGTAAGCTTCTTTACGAATGTATCAACTTTCAAATGATTTTAATTACTTTGGCTATTGCTTTTTAAATCGAGCTTTCGTTTTACTCACGTAGGCAAGACTGATGTAAAAAATTATTATAATATTTTCAAAAGTAGAACCGTTTACTATACTGTCTATAAACGGTATCATATAATTTTTGTAATAATTGACACAACAAGCTGTGGGACATAGTTTGGAGATACAGTTAAGTTGAGATATAGTAGTACAAAAATCATGAGACAAAGTACAATTACATTGCTCAAGAAAAGGATAATAGAAAAAAATGTTGGGCGAATTGGCTAATCTTGACTAGTGATAATCTCACGAAAGATCATTATAGAATCGTGACTTTTTCCCGTTAGCAACTGGAATTTTCATTTCAATATGTTAAGTTTTATATATTCCTTATTTTTACAGTTTCATATAGGCGTATTTTTTAACACATTGTTAAAAAAACAGCTTAAAATCCAGATTTCTGGTTTGAATTTAGAAACATCAAGATTCTACAATGACTTGTGATAGACTTATTAATCATGTTTTTTGATATTTTTCTTCAGCAGTGTATTTCTTGTTTTTAAGGGTAATTGCCATTACCTTGTAATCAATTTAATTTGAAATTTAACACTCGCTTCATCGTATATCGAGATACAAAATTTTGATTCCGCTTTTCTAAATCCATGTAGAATCGGAGAAGACGAGGAAATAATATACAAAACCGCCTGCAAAATTTGAATGAGCAAACTGTTGTAAACACTCAATTGCAGAAACAATGTTGTTCCCTGTGTAAAACCGATAAAGAAACAACATTGCCGATGTCGCAGGAGACTTTGTCGGCACTTACCGCAACGGTATACGAAACTAATGTCGGTGGCAAAGAAAGTGTTATTTCAAGTGTGAAATATAATAAAGTAAATGTAGCTGCCGAAACATCGGAAATTAACAGCAGCAAAGTTAACAAATCAACGATGGCCATTCTCGAAGAATATAAAACTGATGATAACTAATACTCAATTACAATTGAAAAACTGATAGGTCACATATGAAAATGGGCGTCATTTAAATTCGAAATAAAAAGTAATACGTGATATACACGTATATGATGTATATGATGTAACTTTATCTCAATTTTGGAGTTGAAAAAATATCTTTATTAAAACTACACAGTATAAAATATTTCATACGAATTTATGACGCTAGTCGTCAATTATTTTTTAACAGATTAGTTGTTTTTAAAAATTAATTCTCGATTCTATTTGCTAAGTTTCTCAGTTATTGCATCTGCACTGTGGAATCTTAGGGGCGTATAGCAACACTCCCGATATTTATCAGCGAATACGTTCCTCCCATTGCGAAGTGTCGTCCGTAGATATGTGAAATACATACGTGCTATCAAAACATATATACCATAATATTACAAGCCAAATAGTCATGAATAATTAGTCAATAATATAAACGCTTTTCCATAGTTCTTTACGTAATTAAATCACGGGTAAAAGCTGCCTTATACAGAATAGTATCGCTGCATGTTATTTGAGTTTAACATGAAGTTTGAGGACGATTTTTAAAAAATATTAAATCATATATCATTTGTTAACATTAGAATTTGATGAAACATTGGTACGATGTTGTTTCGAATTTTTAAAAACCTCGATATCCGAAGAAGCCTTACGAATTGATGAAATATCGTAAGGTTGATCTCTTCAGGCAATTACTAGCTGTAACTATGTTCTACTTTGGGTGTGTATTTAGGTTGACAGACACGTAGAAAGTCGCGCGTAGGGTTGGAAAATACTATATTCGACGTAAAACATATACGTTATATACGTCCGCATGGATTAGTACCGCCAGAGTTAGCAGACACGTAGCATGGAGTGCACAAATAGCCCCTCGGTAACTCCCAGCGCAGTATGCGCAATCAAGACGAACGATTATATTCCAAGTGCGACTAGTGAGAAGGAAGTGTGCATCGAACAATTCTTTGTTTCTTACGACACGAAGAAACGACATCATCGTGCATGCATCCTTGTTAATTATACGGGACAATCGTAGTTCCTTGATCGAGGTTAGGTCAGTGCCGGCCTTAGAAAGAATGCAAACTCTAGTGGCAATTTCACATGTCACGCAATCCAATTGTGTACGTTGGATTTCGGGAAGGCGATGACAAAACGATTTGCAACGGACGTAACGTGAAAAATTGCGTATCGGGATGGAATCAAATTACTTGCTCAGAGAATCTACTACGGATGCTGATGTCAGCGAACGTATAGATTGTATCGAGAATAATGCTGAGATGCGCGGTGTTTCCGGGGAGGGGCAATCGCCTGGAGCAGGTGCCGGTGCCGGTCTCGAATACGACCTCTGGGAGGGCCAATTTCAATTTCTTGGAGAACCCTCCTTTCGCGATAATCGACTACCTCGTCGGCCTCGTGCTCCTCGACTTACGGAACAAGTAAGGCTGCATTGAGAAACCATCAGCTTCCTCCTCTTTTGGCGACTGCAACTATGTGACCTTGAACTTACATATATTTAACGTGTTTGCCCGAAATAAATCTAGAATATAGGAGAAATAGATTTTCATTGAATCTTCATTTCGAACGATATTATTCTATTTAATTTTGTGATGTTTCGAGAAAGGGTCTGGGTAGTGACATTTCCAGACAACCATAGGACATAACACTGGCATTAGTTATGTTATTTGTCAATTTGTGGCAGCAGAAGATTTTAATAAATGCCATCGTTGAATTAGGAAAGAATTTTTCGATATTATTAATAAATTGCAATATATTAGTATGTAATCATTAATCCTTTCGATACTATGAATAATTAAATTTGCCGAATGTATTACGCTATTCTGTCGGAATAGTTAATATAATCACTTATTAGAATTTGGTACCTGTCCTGCTACCGATTGTCCTATTTTTAACATCTTTATTACTTTCTACCGAAAATCAGTTCGAAAAAGACAGACGCGATTTGTGCCTTAAAATACATACGTTAATATTTTGCGATTAAAGTAAGAAAGACTCCTGTTAACATACAAAAATTAGCTATCAGTTTCTATTTTATGAATTTTCGAAGTTGAGCTATTTACATAATATTTTTAAAATGGTGAATTCGAAGTGTACTCGAAATTGCGTAAATCGAAACAACGCGATGTTGGGTAACCGAAAGTCTCGGATGTTTCTCGTCATGTTATCAATTGATCAATTTATTAGAGATTTAAATGATTTTATATGTTATTGCTTGTATGTTATAGGTTCAAATGATTCAAGAACAAATGCATGCTTTGGTTGACACCCAGTCCGTTGGAGAGGAAAGGTATGCGAGGGCGAAACAGGAAAATGCAACACTGCAGGCAAGAATACTAATGCTAGAAGAAGCCGCCAAAGACGCCGAAGCAAGAGCCGAAGAAAGATTACAGGTAAACTGAATTTTTTCGGAAAATATTTCGCCTGAATATATTCAACATGTAAAAAAATGTCCTACTTTACAAGAATCTTGCTATTAACAAATATTGATCTTGAACAGATATTAATTTATTGATTTATTACTTTATTAGGCTGAACAACGAAGACACCGAGAATGGGTTTCGCGATTAGAACGCGAGCGGCAATTGCAATTAGAAAATTATGCTATTAAAGTACAAGCCACTGAAACAGAAGCATCTAGTTTACGAGACGAAATAGTAAGATTACGAGAGCAACTCGAAAAAGTTAAAATCGACAAAAATAGACTTGAAAATGAATTAGAAGATGCTACTAGACAAGTAGATATAGCGCGGGAAAATGAACGACAAGCAATAAGTCGTGCTAACGAGGCTCACCTTCAACTTGAGACAGCACGAGAAGAACTAGTACTTAGGGTAGAAGATCAACAAAGGATTGAAGAACTCCTGCAACAAGTAACACAACTACAAAGTAGAAACAAAAGTAAGCATTTGATTCGTCGTTCTATTTTGAAAACTAAAAATGGAGAACAATTGTGACAATGTTGAAGAACCTGAAATTATTAGTATTGGATTTATTTTTATTTAACATTCGACAGTTGAAACACCTTTTTCTGTAAATAGGTTTGGAAGAATCGCGGGATGAGTTACAAGCAGCCGCGGCATTGCAAGCAGGACGTGAATTATTAATGCTTAGTTCCTGTAATAACACAGCAGAGAAAGGACCTAGTTTAGCGGCAGAACTATTGGCAGGAATAAATCAAGATCAAGTATGTTATCAACACTAACGCTATTAGATAAATAACGATTAGAAATTTGATGTATATCTTTTTCTTATAGATGGACGGAGAGATCAACGAAGACTATGGTGAACTTTGCAGCGTATCTGAAGTAAGTAATCGGAACTTGTATACTGATTTTAATCTTATTAAATCAGTGAATGTAATCGAAATTGTATTTTCTAAAGTGGGATAGGATACATTATATTTGTATTGTACATTTCAGATGAAGCAAGCGTTAAAGGAACAGCAAGAAGTGAACGCGCAGTTGAGAACATACATCGATGGAATCTTACTTAATATTGTTGAAAACTATCCTCAGTTATTAGAAGTAAAACAAACGCACTGAAAATCCTCTAGCTTTTCAATCCAGGCATCGAACGTGTCTATGACTATCAACGGAAGTTAAACAATTATTTGTTTAGTCTTTATTATAGAAAATGAATAGATCGAAAATGTAGGAAACTGCGTATATATTATGAATGCAAAGAGTGTCATCCGTCCGTTATAACAGTTAGGTGGATGCTAATTGCGATTAAAGAATTGTAATATTTCACTGCCATAGGTTGGACTTGTGACGTCCTTTTCTAATTAAAACCAATCACGATATTCTGGCGTTTAGAGAATGTATATCAAATGTGTTGATAAGTCATAAATTATAATCTTCTATCCGTAACTCGCAAACTAAACATCTCACTATAATGTTTCTAATGTGTAGCAAAAGCAGGAAATAATATGATATTTCATAGGCATTATCTGACTAGGCATGCATATATATAAGATGATAAGCTTTAAGGCATCAATTTTTTGTAGATCATGTCGCCAATTCTTATGTCTGTACATTTTATAATAGGTTCAAGAGTTACCTAAGTATATATAGTCGTAAGTGTATGATTGTGTATCGCGGAACCTGTGATACAATGAGAAGTACCTATTAAAATGATCAGTAATAATCTGTCAATCACGATTGGCACATATTCAATCAGTTTGTACTGACAAGGGGAGGACCACAGATGTGGGTCACCGATTTTGATGAAATTTGGTGTGGAGCTTCGTCCGGTCATAATATGAACATGGGTGAAGTAAAAAAGCGCACCATTTGTTTATTGCTGAGATATTTAATGTTAAAAAATGAAAGTTTTTCGATCGACCTAAAATTTTATAGACGTATATAAAATCGAAAAATAAACAATACGTATTTCTTGTTTTTGCAAATAAACAATGTTTAAAAAATACGTGGCCTATAACTACCGGTACGGTGACAAAATTTCCAACAAGGCGGCGTAGCTGGGTGAGTAAGGTAACTGATTGGGAGTGTTATGGTTTTGGGTTCGATTCCCGTCGATGCGTGTTTTTTGTAACTATATTTTTTCTTTTTCTAATCATTTTTTTATACGTTCTGTAGTATCTTACAACTGTCACAACACGAAAAAAGTAGTTTGATTAAAACGACAAAGCACGTACTAACAATTGAAAATACAAAACTACCGCATACGAAGGAAAACTGGGAAAACAAGTCGGAGTATATTTATGTCGATTTATTTCAACTACTTATACAATATACAATACATTCTTTTGGATGATATTTGTCATAAAAACACGTGAAACATAGTCTATTCCTTCGTATACGGTAGTTTTGTATTTTTAATTGTTAGTACGCGCTTCGTCGTTTTAATCAAACTACTTTTTTCGTGTTGCGGCAGCTGTAAGATACTACAGAACGTATAAAAAAAATGATTAGAAAAAGAAAAAATATAGTTACAAAAAACACGTATCGACGGGAATTGAACCCAAAATCATAAAACTCAGAGTCAGTTACCTTACTCACCCAGCTACGCCGCCTTGTTGGAAATTTTGTCACCGTACCGGTAGTTATAGGCCACGTATTTTTTAAACATTGTTTATTTGCAAAAACAAGAAATACGTATTGTTTATTTTTCGATTTTATATACGTCTATAAAATTTTAGGTCGATCGAAAAACTTTCATTTTTTAACATTAAATATCTCAGCAATAAACAAATGGTGCGCTTTTTTACTTCACCTATATTCATATTATGACCGGACGAAGCTCCACACCAAATTTCATCAAAATCGGTGACCCACATCTGTGGTCCTCCCCTTGTGAGTACTATGAAACATGCAATTAAATAATTATATTTTCATATTTAAGGTTTGACTTATTCGTATCTCTTTTTGCCTATAAACGCCTATACAACTATGATAGTTAGACTCTGGATCTTTATGCAAATATGAATTTTGTTATTAATAGAAACTTGTATGGAGTTGTTTTTAAAACTTGTTATTCACCTTTCTGAAGTTTTACACTGCAAGAAACATTTCAAATTGTGTTTTTAATAATCATTTGTAATTTATAGAGACTTGTAACTTCAAATTCTGCCCATTTTGCATAAAAATCAGGAGTCTACTGATAATACCATAATACATACATACAAGTTGATTGCTTGTATGTGCATGTGTGCGTGTGGTATGATTCAGTCCAATGTATAGTTGTAGTTGTATAATACTGTGCGTGCCTTTGCCCATATCACTTTGATGTCACTCCATCTGTCAACTTTGTAACACTCGTGTTCTTTTCCAAAGTTAATCCGTGACAATTAAAAATGATATTCGAAAAAGACTATGCACCTCTTAGCACCGCATGTGTTCGTTCCCTTAATGACAAACTATACGAAAAGCGTAAACCAGCTGCTCTTGAAATTGAAAAGTAAGGTTAAATGTTTTGTTTACAAGATTCAATACTAAGAATTACTTTAAATTTACAATGAAAATTGTATATCTTTTCAGGATGGTAAAGGATTTTTCTGCTCATAACAATACTACTCAAATTAAAAGATTGATCAAAATATTGGGTCAAGATTTTGCAACGTCACAAAATCCACATACTCGTAAGGGTGGTTTAATAGGACTAGCAGCAATTGCAGTTGGTCTTGGCAAGGATATCAGTCAATACATTGAAGACTTGATCCATCCTATATTGGCATGTTTCTCCGATCCTGACGTTCATGTTAGATACCATGCTTGCGAAAGCCTTTACAATGTTGTGAAAATTGCGAGGGGCGCCGTACTCCCTCAGTTCACTGACATTTTTTCAGAACTTAGTAAACTAGCGTGTGACTCGGAACAAAGCGTTAAGAATGCAACTGAACTACTCGACAGGCTAATGAAGGTAATAGTAAAAGACGTTTGCGAATACATCCTGGTCTTCTGTTAATACCAATGTATTTTTTTAGGACATTGTTACAGAAAGTGGGCTGTTTGACTTAGTGGGTTTTATGCCGTTATTAAGAGAACGCATTTATACTAAAAATCCATTTGGCAAACAGTTTGTAATAGCATGGGTTTCCGTTTTGGACGCAGTTCCAAATATGGATTTCATTATATTTTTACCTGAAATTCTGGACGGTTTGTTCAGAATATTGGAAGACCCAACTATAGAGATTAAGAAAGTCACGGATATAGTTTTGGGAGAATTTTTGCGCAGTATTAAAGCTAATCCTGAACGAGTTGATTTTGCTGCGATGATAAATATTCTAATTACGCATGCACAAAGTACAGACGAATCGCTCCAATTAACAGCGATAACATGGATCAAAGAATTTGTACAGTTATCTGGTCCTCTTATGTTGAATTATATGTCTGGAATTCTGCTAGCTGTTTTACCATGTTTAGCGTACGATGGAGACACACGAAAATGTATTAAAGAAACAGCGACACAAGTCAATGTTAGTTTAATGAAACTAATTACTGCGGAGAATAGTCACGTTTTAGGTAAAGATACAGTAATTAATGAAGAAGAGAAAGTAGATCAATTAATGCGTTGGAACTAATTATTAGATATATACTGTAATTCGTTTCAAATTCTCACTCATGTTTTTCTAATTTGCAGACACAATAGGGAAAGTTTCACCAATAGAGAGTTTAGATTTGACCACTGTTGTTGAAGTATTAATTAAATACTTAATGTGCATGTCAGTGCAAACAAAGGTCGCTGTACTAAAATGGATTCATCATTTGTTTACGAACATGCCACAAAAAATGTTTAATCACATAGATAATTTATTTCCAATTTTGATGAAGTCTCTGAGCGATAATTCTGATGAGGTAGTGCAACAAACCTTAGTGGTAATGGCAGAAGTAATCAGTTCAAAATCACCACAAGCCACAACAGCAGATCTAACTGCAACAATGCAAAACAAATATTTTACAAAATTCATTGTAAACTTATTGAGACTATTTTCAACTGATCGTCATTTACTTGAGGATCGGGGTGCTTTTATTATACGAGAGCTATGTGTACTATTAAGTGCTGAAGACATCTATAAAACATTGGCAAAAATACTACTTGAGGAACAAAACTTAAGTTTTGCCTGTACAATGATACAAACGCTAAATATCATCTTATTAACAAGTTCAGAATTATTTGATTTACGTAATAAACTTAAAACATTAAATTCTCCTGTAAGTATGATAGTTTTAGAAGCATTAAGTATTTTTACTCGGGGTTAATACATTGTCACAGTGTCTGTCTTTTCAAATTACAGGATAATTGTGAGCTGTTTAAATGTTTGTACGTTTCTTGGTGTCATAATCCTGTAGCAACTGTTGCTTTGTGTTTGTTATCACAGCACTACAATCATGCATGTGATATAATCAGATCATTGTATCCTTTACTGTTATAGAATTTTTGTATACAAGAATCACATACATATATAGGAATTATTGTATTGTCCTTTAACTGAGATTTTTTAGTGAAAACATCGAAGTTACTGTGGAATTTCTCACCGAAATCGATAAATTAGTACAATTAATCGAATCGCCAATTTTTACATGTGAGTTATCAATTGATGAAAATAGTATCACAAATATCTGAAAATGTTAATGGTGTTATTTAACTAAGTCCTTATTTTTCAGATCTAAGGTTGCAATTGTTAGAACGGGAAGAAAATGATGCTTTGGTCTATGCTCTTTATGGATTATTAATGATTCTCCCTCAAAGCGAGGCTTATGCTACATTACAGCGTAGATTAGCTGCTATACCACCAACACGAACAGTACCAAAAAGTTGTGTTAGTACGAAACCACTTACCGATGCCTTCAATTTTCCTGAATTGCTGAAACATTTTCATGCTGTTCAAGAACAACATAAAGAACAGAAACGTAAACAGAGGTTAAATTCTCTAGTTGAAAAGAATACAACACAGACAGATATCTAAATAATACTTTATAATTATTTGCCTTTTTTTCGATCATAAGAATAGGGCTGTATTTTAAAAATACGATAAACTTTTCGATACTGCTTTCCGTTATTTCGTTGTAATTCCATTGTTGACTATAAGTAATAAGTTGACGCTTTTCAACAGAAAACTGTGTTAAGTTTATTGTTTGTGTAATAAATTATTCTCTTACTGTTTTGCAAGTTTTATAACTATTATTGTGTTTATAAAAAATTCGTCCTTTCGGCGAAGGAAAACTTTATAATACCATCACAGTAGAACTCTATAAGTAGACTATGTTTCTAAAGATAAACTCGTATTACACTGCTCGATAACAACATTTATACAAAACTGTCATAGAGTGATTGTTTGAGATTTTGACATAGAAAACACGAATTACGGCTTCATTGTCCTTAGTATTCGTAAAAAATCAGCCTTATGTTAACAAATATTTATGCTAAACAATTTTTGTTTATTGTACAATGTAAATTTAGGAAATCGGCAATTTTTTAAGAACATTAGGATGATCAAGAAAACCGGTATTTCAATTCGTGTTGAATCTATCAAAATCTATAATAGTTACTCTATTACCCTGACATTTCAATAAATGAAATTCTACAGTAGTTATTATACTAACAACTATCAACTTGCACTTAGTCATTATTATAATTAAAGATGAAGTTCCTGACCGTGATGTTCTGTGCTCTCTAACGAATTAACAGTGGTTAAACGATCGACTTGATCGATAAGCCGGCCATTTTCCGACAAAATCATTGTTATTTGCTCGTGAATATCCGAGATATTTTTCCATTTTTTTGTATTGTCTTGCTTAGGCATACTTGTTTTTTCTATCACTCGTCGTTTCCCTGAGATTTTTGCTAACGTATGTAACAGAGTCTCGTACCGCTCTGTACTTTCATGGGATAATCGATAGGAATAAGCTTCTAACATGCGTTCATAATTGTCTACGTCTTTATCCAAAATTTGTGTTTGTAAGAAAATAGTTTGCGCCATTTTGTACCAATCTGCAAGACATTCTAAACGTTGGGTCATTTCAGGCATACATTCGACTTCAAGTAGATTTTTTAATCTATGACCAGTATGCGTCACCTGAAATCAATGTAACAAATAGTAGATTTTTATAACTTTTTTCCCCATGTTTTAGTATAGATATATTGTTGCATGATTTTAAATGATAATAATACCTTTATTCGTTCTAAAACATGAAACTGCTCGTCGTTGTACGTAAGATTTCTAGTTGCTCTGTCTCTTAGCAAATGTTGCCAGCCGTCACGTAAACGTTCAATCAAAATTGTTGCACGTTGACTAGCCCTTGAATTCCATGGGCACCATAATCCACGAGTACTGTTATCCCATTCACCTCGCAAACAGTCTTCTTTTACGTATCTAGAATATATTGAAAATATTTTCACTAATTGATATTTGAAGTTATCGCACATATTGCAAATATAATAAATTTTCAATACCTTTGATGAAGTTGCATTATCGCTGGTGCTAGTTCGGCTAACAGCTCTTTACTTTTCGAGTCTAAATCTTTCTTCCAAACTTTTATTTCTAAACCAGTCTGATTTCCGAATTTTTTTAAAATATGTCGAACAAGATTTTCACTTCGTTCAATGGCAACTACTGTATCCCCAATAACTTTGGTGAAGTCCTTTGATCGTTGACATTTTTCTAAAACTTTCGTCAACTCTGCCGATAAAAATTTGGTGAACATATTTACTGCATTCTGCGAGAGTTTGCTACACGAGGCTAATTTATCAATTCTGCGTTTATAAACGTATCCAACCGAACAAGCCAACTTAGCTTGATTCGCAACATTTTCTACAGAAGTACTGATACCAAAGACGGGAAATTTTGGTAGTTCTGATTCTGTTGGTAAGATAACATTGTTATTCTCTCTAGAGAACAACATTATTGGCTTATCGTCACTTGTGGCTGGATATCCTTTTCCTGGTGTAGACTCCTCGACAATATTAGCGAGAGATAAATTCCCAAAAAGAAGCACTTGAGCGTTTGGGCAAATATCGGTTTGATCTTGGATATGTACTTGGAGCGCAATTAATTTCTCTTCGGGATGTAAAAATACCTTTATCAGACTCGCTTTATGCACATTGAATATGTGTATAGATTTTCGACACAATATGTCAGTTACTTCTGAGAAAAATCGTTCGAAACTCCATATCCTCTGTGGATCAACTTCCAACAAACCAGCTAATAATGGAGTAATAATTTTCTTTAAACCAACGCTCAATTGACAATTTTCAGGTAATTCTTTGCTCCATTGAATTGGACCATTCTCGGAGGTCTGCATGCCCGATATGACACCAGAAGCTTTTTTGGTAGTGATGTAGAACATGGTTTCTTTATTCCTTCTACCACCAAATGGTCTAAATGGCAAATTCCCCGTAGCCACATGGTATAAAGTTACTCCAATTGACCACAAATCTACCGTTGCTCCAAATGTTTTTCCCACTGGTTTTCTCAAAACGGCACGTTCGTACATATCAGGATGCAAGTACTCTTCTGTACCATAAAGAGATACAAATTGTTGATCTTCTTGTAGTTCTCTCGCAGCTCCAAAATCTGTGAGCTTATATATTGCACTTCCGTCATCTGCTATAAACTTCATTATGTTCCCTAGAAACAAGTCGCAAAGCTATTATTACGTCCATTGTATTAGTTAACGTAAGGTGAAATTGATATCTACCTGGTTTTAAATCCCTATGGACCAAATTGTTATCACGCAGGTGTTTCATTCCTGCGGATAGATGCTCCAAGACTAGTAAAAACTCTGTCTCCGCCAAACCATAAATATTTTCTGGATCGTCCAAAATGTTAAATAGGCTACCGCCTGTACAAAGCTCCATAACGATAACTTTTCCTCTGCCATCCTGTTCTTCCTCGATCGCCAATAATTTCACAATATTTTCATGTTTGACTTTTTTAAGCACTTCAAATTCCCGCATTTGTACATCGTGCGGACGCATGTGACTTAACTGATTAAAGGTTTTTACTGCTACAGGTTCACCATTATTTTTGTTTACACCTTGGAAAACGGCACCTGTCGCACCTTTTCCGAGGACACTGGTTGTACACCATACGTAATTTGCAGAACCACGAAGAAAAGACATTGTTTTAATAATCTTTGTCAATCTAAATCGAGATACAACTTTCTTGTTTATGTGGTTTGACGTTTAGCAACTATGTATCAGCAACTTCTGTGATGCAGTATATGATATCCACATGATTGTGGTGGGACAGAGTAAACTGAAATATTTATTTGTACATGTATTCTCCGTTTTAACTTCTTCCACTGATATTTAAGAAATTGTTTTAAATGTCTACGTAACGTTTATTGCATTTTCTTGAGCTTAAATACACTTAATTAAGATTATTTTGGTAAATAAATAGTTTGCAGCTGCAATCTGTCAAAATCCGACATTTACGGATGGCGCCTCTGAAGCATACTCCTGGAAATTGCTGATTGCAAAACCTTTCTGTAATACCAACAGACAGCAAGATAAGTCGAATGTTGCAATTCAAAAAATAAGTCAATAGTATTTGATGCACGTACTGTATCAAACATATAGCCCAGCTTACGTAGATCCCACTACAATCGATGAATCTTTATAGTACACTTTATCATACATACATAGTAGATATGTATATGATATATCGCAACAATTGCTAGGGCCAGCGACCGCGCAAGCTAAGAATAACTATCAACATTCATATAGTTGTATTAAACAGAATGCATTAAAAACTTTAAAATAGAACCAAATTATAATAGATAAATGAGGGAAAGTGTTATAAATGTAGCGTTCTGTAAAAGCATATGTAATTGCTAAGTGACTTGTTGAGGGTACGTTAATATAAAAAATACGAACGATATCCAAATTTAATCATAGCTTGTCTTAAACCGCTGTTTCAAGTTTAGCCTGCAAAACAGTAGTACACTGATAAGACCTAGCTTCATATTATAATAACTGATTCATATTCTTAAGTAGAATTATGATACCTTACTTATAACAAATCCAAATATTCAATTACAATTACTTTTATTGCTAAGAGTTGGATGAAAACCATAGTAGCCTATCATACTCTACTAAAACTTTGATGATAAACAATAGTTAGTAAATAGTAGTTTAATATAATTCAAAACTTACAACTTTTAGACATTAATCCTTTAATATTATCGTACAATTTGAATATATAAAAGTATGAGGTATAAATTACAAATAATTAAAAGACGATAAAATATTGTGCGATTGATATAATCGAATTATGAACATCTTAGAAGGTATTGCGAACTTCCTATAGTGAATAGTTTCTAAGAATGTCTGGGTTAGTACTTTTCACGTATGTTTGGGTGTTTCCAAAGAAACTCGAATAGATATCTTCATGATAACCCGCAGCAACTGCTTCCATGACACAGGGTCAGTATGTGTAGATATGAATTATTAAATCCTCATAATATTCCCTCGTGTACTGTATATGAGGTGTAATCTAGCAATAAAGATGAAAAAGACTATACCTTTTAACTATAATGCTTTTTCCCGCAATGTAAAGCATTTAATGGAACTTACTTCTGGAAAATACTTCTCAATAGTTTATAACAAACTATGAAACAATTTCGAAATGTAATCGTTAATAGTAATTAACATAAGATTGATACAAATGTAAAAATAGCTCGTAACATTCCAGGATATAGTGAAAACATTGGCGCATATTCTATAAACAATCTTAATAAATATAATAGTTTAGATTCCAAAGAATGATTTATACGATATAAACGTCATCAATTTTAAAATATATCGTATGTTTATAGATAATATATCGAAAATATCAATGTTCAAACAGTTAGTCTACTGTGCAATATGTTTTTTATATAATATTTAACCAAATATATAAATGTAAGAACATTCGAAAATTTTTTTTGAATATGACTGAGTCGAAACAGTCAATGTCGGGTGACCGTGTAACCCTTCTCCTACTTGATTCAAGGGGTTAATAAAGTGATCGAATGAACGTCAAGCTTTCAGTTAGCGTGCAGTAAGCCAACGCACATCGTAGTCTCAGTTGTGATTAGTTATATTGTTGTAAAAGTTCCATTACCTCCGCTTTGTGATTCAGTTAATGAAATATTCTAAACTTCAGCCACGTGATTTTGGCATAACGGTGCATTATGGCTGGTCTTTTTCTAAAAAAAAGGAATTAAGTTAAAGTGTACGCTATTTTGAAGGATCACTTGCCACTATGAGAAGATTTTGGGCTTTTGTGTCTGTTGGATATTTTCTCGTATTATTTCAACTAAGTGGAAGCGTAGTTAACAGGTACATATTTATTGTTAGATCATTAGTTCATCAATAGGAGATTTAGTAACTTTAGGGTCCGAAGAAATTCATCAATTTGACTCAAGTCAAAATTTTCTTGAATTATCAGAATATGAGATTCTTAGTCGACATTATCAATAGAGCAGAAGTCGAAAATTTCATTTGTTTTCAGAGGATACATATTTACTGCGCCAAAGAAATTTTTAGCTGGTGAAATCGAAAGCGGGTGTCTTTCGTTACACAATCTTGAGCCACCTGCTCACGTTGTTTTAGAGTTGTTGTCACCATCTTCTATTCCGAAAGAAGAAGTATTAGCTGCTACCAGTAACATTATTAAAACAGGCAAGTATAGGTATTAAAAATGTGTTGCAAATAATTTTGAAATAATGACAGTACACTAACTGGTGCTCCCAATTGATTTCTTAGCTGTAACGCATTCTTCTGAATTGTAACGAATTGTATAACAAAACTTTTAGAACATTTAAACTAAAGAAATAGTCTTTGATTCCTCCGAAACGTTAAATTACTATTTACAATTAATCACATTATAAGTATTTTCTTAAACGGAAAATAGCTTTGCTATTCTAGATCTTTGACCTTTTACGCACGCTCTAGTCCTCCTTTTATTTCTTTAGTACTATACTGATAACAACTTCGTAGAAACAATGAGTATGGTGATTTATCAATCAAAGAATGACATGTACATTACAAATCATGAACATCGTGTTTATGTCACATGTACCATATGTACTGATAGTCGTGCGTTAATTTTTTACATCATAGACGGATTCATTGAAACATAGAAACAATGGTCAGGCTAACAATTTAATTACCTTTAACAAAACTGTCATCTTACTATGTGCTATATCAGTTTCAAAACTCTTCACCGCAGTTTACTCGTTGTTACTATATACTTCGGTCCCCATATCGCGCTTTGGTCTCTTTAAACAAATCGTAAATTGAAATTGTCGTCGCTTCCTGCGGGGGAGCTAAATTGGTCGAATCCCTCTCTGGAGGGGAAATAAGTAATCGCTTAAATACATGCGAAACCTATTCACATTGTTATATGTACATATATATTATAAGAAATATTATGTGTCAATATTTAGATTCAGTTTACTTCAATTTCAACGTATTACAATATTGTTCATTCTTTATTTACATCATATGAAACTAGAAGTATATTTATTTTTGTATGATTATTTATTTTGTATGAATTGTGATACAAGCCAGCTTGAGACTTATTGTATAGAACAAATGGATTCGTCGTATCCTTCATCCTTACGACTAGCAATAGCTTTGTATTCCGACGCTGTTTATTCAAATCGTTATTCTCTGAATCATCAGAGTTGAATGTAACTGCCGCAATTACAATTATCTGAATTGGAGAGCGTTTGGTTAGTAGCATCAAGCACTTCTTGCAACCATTTACCCATTTCGTTAATTCAAAACGTATTTCTTAGTAACATTTTTTTCAAACATAATTCTTGTATATATGTAGACCTATACAGTTGTATACCATTTAATCACTCGCAACCGATATTCTTGAGTTTGATATATATGACTATTTATGATTTTTTCTGTCTACTTGTTGTAACAGGTATAGAAACATGCTTAGAGTTAATGGTACCATCAACAAAATACTCGAACGCAAGGTTACGATTAAAAATTAAATTTACCAAACATCCTGACTATACGGTAGAAACCGAAAAAACCGTTTATATTGAACACGATTCGTTAATTACATTTGTGGAAACTGATAAGTCTGTGTATAAACCTGGTCAAGATGTAAACATTAGGGTCTTGATGTTGAAGCATGATCTGAAGCCGTGGAAAAAAACAGTGAGTTTATAGGGGATCACCACTGTAGTTATATTGTTTCTGATAAACTTCTAACATATGTAGGTGCGCATAACTATATTTAATACTTTACTATAGATACCAAAAATATGGATAGAGAATCCGTCAGAAGTGAGAGTCGCGCAATGGACAAACGTTACCACCGAAAGCGGAATAGTTCAATTAGTTTTTCCTTTATCTGCGGAACCAACATCGGTAATAGTTGTCTAATTATTATTATTGTTAATTGATACACTTATAATGATATACAAATTGGAATTTATTTTTGCTTAATAGGGAATGTGGAAGATAAAACTCGAAAAGAAAAAGTTCTATCCCCAACTTCTTCATACGACTACATTTGAAGTTAAGAAATATGTTCTGCCGAGATTCCAGCTAACTATAAGTTCTCCAGGATACATCCTTGCAGATGCAGAAAATGTGACATGGAACATCTGTGTCAAGTACTGATTTATAACACGTTTTAAGATTTTAATACAAATAATACTTCGGACACGTTTCATCAAATAGGGACAATGTTCTTACAGATATAGTTTTGGGAAACCGGTAAAAGGTACTTTGCTATTAAAATCTACTCCACAAACACCAAGCTGGAGAAGAAAACTTAATTTACCTGAAATACACTACGAGACAGAGGTCTAGATTTTACTAACCAAAATTAATTAATACACTTGCACTATTTGTCACAGTTTTTTGATTTTGTAATTTTATTTACCAAAAGTTATAAACCGGCCTTTGCAGTTGGACACTCCTGACGGTTGTACAGAATTCGTACTTTCCGGAGCGGTATTGGGTTTAGCAGATTGGAAAGTTGCACCAAATAATATAGTGTTGATAGCAAATTTCACTGAAGCAGGAACTAGCATAGTCAAAACTGCTATCAGTCGAACAGCTGTTGTCCACCAAGCACTCAAATTGGAATTTGCATCTTATACACCAAAACATTTTAAATTGGGTTTACCATATCATGGAAAGGTATAATAGATAGGTGTAATAAATCATATGTAAACCACTTTGCATCTTTTCAACAACGAACAAGACACATTTTTAATTTATGTTTTAAAGCTACGCGTTTTGCGACAAGACGACATTCCTGCACCAAATGAGAAAATTCAGCTTTGTCTACGCGTTCGTGGTAAGGACGAGCGTCTTCGAGTGGTGGTCGAATGTCGAAACTTTACTTCATCATCCGAAGGCTTCGTTGATTTCATTGTACCACCACCCCATAAAAATATTGTCCTTCTGAGTTTCGTAGCAACAGGCGTCGACTATCCTACTAAATATTATTCACCGGACAAACGATGGAGGGTAAAACTACTACGAATTTGTCATAAATATTTTTTTGCATATAATTGCAACATTCAATATTCAGTAAACACGTACTTTCCCTACAGGTGTTTATGCATCAACCATCTGCATATATCGACGTAAATCCTTGGTATTCCCCATCAGACAGTTACATAACTGTAGCACGAGGGTATCAACCCATCGTGTGCGGGGAGAAATATTCCTTCAACGTCATGTATACGATGCCAATTAATAGCAAAAACAACGAATCCATATCTTTCCATTATTCTATTAATTCCAAGGGAGATTTATTGATATATGGTCACGTAAAACATAAGCCAACTCGTGATACAGTATTAAATTACTCGGAATTTCGAAACTTGTTAGGGGCTGTTGAAACACCGGCAAACAAGACGGAACAAGGTCCAATAGTTCACAGGTAGGTGTAATAATAATATTGGAAGAAAAATGAAAAAACTTAGAGATTAAATTTTTTAACCAGATTCCCCTTGAGTGTGAAAGTAACACCAAGCATGGCTCCTCTGTCAGAATTATTACTTTACTATGTACGACCTGA
This sequence comes from Trypoxylon attenuatum, assembly GCA_963989405.1. Taxonomy (NCBI): domain Eukaryota; kingdom Metazoa; phylum Arthropoda; class Insecta; order Hymenoptera; family Crabronidae; genus Trypoxylon; species Trypoxylon attenuatum. Next base: position 13,470,871 of record OZ022489.1, on the reverse strand, counting down.
TGGAGAAATCGTTGCTACTACTTACACGATCGAAGTCGGTCACTGTTTCGAAAATAAGGTGAAGACAGCATGGCACACGGATGTACAGACACCAGGAAAATCTACTCAATATCACGTGGAAGCCGCGCCATGGTCTTTTTGTGGTATTTCCGTTGTTGATAAATCCACTCTTTTCATGGCTGGTTCAAAAGCGAATTTGGTCAATGCGGGGCAAGCTTTCGACCAGTTAAAAAGGTTTCATTTAGACCCGGAAACGAGACCCGTTTGGACATGGAGTCACTGCAAAGGTACGTCTTTTTACGATTATCTTTTAACGTATTATGTTTATTGCATTATTTTTTCCATAATTTCTTTAGCAACTACAAAATCGACGCAAAATGGAGAAGAAATGGATCATTTGCCTAGTCCGGCGTTTGAGGCACCTCACGCATGGGATTGGCCAAGACGAAGGAAACGTCGAGCTATACCTGCTGATGTCAATTACGTCGATGCTCTACAAGCTTTTGACGTAAGATATTTATAAATATTTTTAGTACAAGATATTATCGAATATATGCAACAGGACTATTTTAATAAATTGTTTTATTACCGACAGGACTTTGGAGCTGTTGTAATGAGTGATCTTATTATAGAAACACGGCCATGTCCACAGTTCTTTAAAGAATTCGGTGTGTGTTCCTTAATTAATTCTAATTACGACACATATAGAGTGTAACGCATGATACACACAATATTTGAACCGCTTTATTTTGTCAAGAGATTATTATTATAAATAGTAAGAAATTATAATGGCATTTAACATAAGTAAATATAAATGGTAGTTGAAGGAATTTAATGTATTATCGTAAAATGGAAATACTTTAATATTTTACAGATCGAATGTTCAAAAGGGTATTACCGAAAGCCTTTCCGCTACTTAATTTCGAAGTTACACCAGCCGCAATGGGTCCAGAGTTAGAATACATAGACCAACTGCCTAATCAAGCCGCGCCCCTTAGATCATACTTTCCGGAAACGTGGTTGTGGGAATTGGTGCAAACTGGGTATGAACTACAAATAAATAAATGACTTCGTAGCGCCTTTACAAAGGTTCGAATTTAGAGCCGAAACGTTTAATTGAGTTTGCTGTTTACATTTCAACAATATACAGGGATTGTGTAAAGGCGCTAAGAAGTCATTTATTTATTTATATCTATCTAATCTAAAAGATACCTGCTACTCATGATGAATTACAAATTACTTTTTATAAGAAAAATGATCTTGATATTGATGAGTTTCTACTTTTTCCTATCTCGCAGAAAAGAAGGTAAAAGCACCATCGATCGATCTCTTCCGCATACGATTACTGATTGGGTTGGACACACAGTATGCATCTCACCAATACACGGCTTAGGAGTTGCACAACCAACAACAATAACTGCTTTCCAACCATTTTTCCTCGACTACAGTCTACCATATAGTGTGAAACGTGGTGAAATGTTACATTTGAAAGTTTCACTTTTCAACTATATGCAACACAGCTTACCGGTAGATTCACCTCTTCCATTTATATTGATAAGTGATCTATGAAAGATGAATATAATAATGCAATTAAAATATATAATTTCTAGGTGAAAATCAAATTGGAAGATGCGACAGGACTGGATCTTCATTTATCGCATGCGACAGCTTCATTTTGCGTTAAACCACGCGATAGCGTTGTTCGAGAGTATATTTTACGTCCCCGCGTTTTGGGAGAAGTAAACATCACAGTTTCTGCGTCTATAGACTCGGATTATGCTGAACCTTGCGGACCAGAAGCTTTGGTATTCACACGGTATAATACTTAACTTTTACAAATATTAAAAAAAACACACACAATTTGTTACGAGCTTAAATGAATAATTCATTGTTTCTCTTTCAAGGGATGTCATTGTGAAATCGATATTGGTTCTTCCCGAAGGTTTTCCAGTAGAGATGACGAAATCGGCTTTTATTTGTCCAAAAGATTTTAGTGATGATTCTACAATTACGTGGACTTTAGAACTTCCAGAGGATGTAGTGCCAGAGAGTGGAAGAGCTTACGTTTCATTGATAGGAGATATTCTCGGACCGGCTTTAGAAAATTTAGAACATCTCGTTCGTTTGCCAATGGGTTGTGGAGAGCAAAATATGATCCTCTTTGTACCAAATATACATGTTATTTCATATTTTGATGCTCTTAAAATTGAAAACCCAGCACTTAGGGCGAAAGCGATTAAAAACATGGAAAAGGGTATGTAAACAGCAAGAAGGAATATTTAATCCGATATAGCATATAATATACATGTATTATCAATAACAAATTCGTAAGAATAAAATAGCATTTGCCTTTTAGGATATCAACGGGAATTGAGTTACAAACATTCAGATGGGTCATACTCTGCTTTTGGCCCGGATGCTTCTGAATCCGATAGCTCAATATGGTTAACTGCTTTTGTAGTGAAGTCATTTGCTCAAGCGCGTAGTTTAATTCATATTGATGACCGTGATCTCAAACTTTCTGTAAAGTGGATTGTCAAGAAACAATTAGAAAATGGATGTTTCCCAATTACAGGGCGAGTCTTCCACAAAGATATGAAGGTCATTGCTACATTGTGCAATAGCTTATATTTGAACAAAATTTACCATTTCAATTATTGAAAAACTAATAGTATTATATTTATAATATCTATAGGGTGGATTACAAGACGACGATAATTCTTCAACAGCGTTAACAGCGTATATTCTGATTTCTTTATTGGAGTCTGATGTTCCATTATCCGCAGCTTTAATCAGCAATGCTTTGTATTGTTTAGAGAAAGACATGACTAATAACAATAGTGATTTGTACACAGCGGCTCTAACTACTTATACGTTAGCTTTATTAGAACATCCGAAAGCAAACAATAGTATGAAACAGCTGATGGCCCGTGCAACACAACACAACGTAAGATATATACATATACTATTATTATTATTTATAAACAAAAATATTGTTCTTTCATAATGGACATTATTGTGTCCAAATAATAATTGATTTTTAGGATCTTCTTTGGTGGGAAGATAAATCAAAAACTTCAACAGGACTTAGCATTGAAATAACGGCATACGCTGTTTTGTCACTGATTAAATTGGGTGGTGAAGATAATATGGTCTGTGCATTAAAATCTATACGTTGGATGTCGAAGCAAAGAAACGCTGAGGGTGGATTTACTTCCACACAAGATACAGTTCTCGGATTGGAAGCTCTTACGAAGTATGCTATCGCAATGGGTAGTGGAAGTACAGATTTATCGGTACTTGTAACTGCAAACGATGTCGATCATGTATACAGAGTGCATAATGAAAATCGCATGGTTTTAACTCATATTCGATTACCAGTATTACCGACTATTGTTGAAATCTTTGCTGAGGGCAATGGCTGTGTCCTAGTACAAGTAAGCAAAACTAATATAATCACGACTAGACTCCGGATTTTTAATGCAAAATGGGCAGAATTTGGTGTTACAAGTCTCTACAAATTACAAATGATTGAAAACACAATTTGAAATGTTTCTTGCAGTGTGTCAAATTCAGAAAGGTGAATAACACGTTTTAAAAAACAACTCCATATAATTTTCTATCAATAATGAAATTCATATTTGAATAAAAATCCGGAGTTTAATTATGACATATATCATTCATATTAATCTGTAAAATTACCATTCGTGTGATATTCTTAATTTAGAGCAACTTAAAATACAATGTGCCTCGTACCACTGGATCCGAAGCATTTGACCTATCGGTAGTTGCTGAGCCAGTTAGTTTCACTGCTGAATGTTCTATGCAAAAGATCACAGTTTGCGCGAGATATAAATTAGCAGATGAAGAAAGCAACATGGCTTTACTAGAAATCGGCATGATAAGTGGATATGTTCCAGACCGAACAACACTTCACGCTCTACTAGAAGAACCAACATCAAGTATCTATTGTTGATCTCTGTCTAATTGTAAGAATCAGCTCTTATTTTCATTATTACTTTATTATGTGTTTTCCTGTTTAGGGGTGAAACGGTTCGAAGAAGACCGTGATATTGTCACTATCTACTTTGACAAATTAACTGGGGAAACAACGTGTATAACATTTACTGTAATACGTGAAAATATTGTTAATCGATTAGAACCGACAAATGTTAAATTATACGATTATTATCAACAAGAGCTTATGGTTACAAGTGTGAGTATATTATAATGTTTACATATTGTAAATAATAATATTTTCGATTATGTAACAAGTATATATACTATTAACTATTGTTCAGAAATACCTCAACATTGAATCTGGTCGTTTTTTACAGAATTATGGATTCGCCCCGACTTGCAGCAGTGCGGATTTAGAAAATGAGCAAGCTGTTCCGAATCCAATGCCCGTAGAATTAAAGGAAACTTTAGTGAAAAACCCTACAGTAGAAAAGCCTTTGTTCTCGGAAATCACTGTAGAGAATGTTGATACGGAACCGACAACAATGAAACCCGATTTATCAGAATTAACTGAAAAGCTGCGAAATACGTTATTCGATGAAAAACATGTGAATGGGATAGCGACTAATAAAACGCAAATCACAGAAGTAGAATTGAAGAAGGATGTTATGTCTTCTTTGGAAAATGTAGATCCTAAATCTGCCGAAGCAAAATTAGATTTTATTGGAACCATTGATACTAGTCCTAATAAAAGCTCTGCTAACGATAAACTTGATAGTAAGTAAAAAGAAATATACCTTAAATACACAATTAAATATGTTAACATTATTTTGTTAAATATAATACAGAATTTGTATTCTATGTGTAGTTATCTATATTTTATTAACTTATTAGTTTCTGCAATGGATGTTGGTAGCGGACAAACAGCTGATGAAGCAGATAACATTAATTCTATGTTGAACGCGATCAATCCACCAATCAGAAAATCCACTGATAACGTGGAACCTTTTTCGGTACCTACAGCGAAGGATTTAGATTCTACGGAGTCTAGTATAAATCCATCGTTTGTAGTAATCAATCATGAACTGGAAACTCCTGATGGTATCGAAGGTCCTATTCCAGTTTATGTAAAACCAAGTCAAGAAATATATGAACAGAGTCAAGTGTCTAGTTCTCCCAGTGATACATCAAGCACGAATTCAAATGCTGATATTGATAGTATGATGTCATCAAAGACAAAATCATTAGACCGGGTGATACATAATGACGATTTAACACCACCTAACACATTGGTATGTAACTGTACAAGAATATATTGTTTGTAATAAATTAATGGTTTTTTGATAGTGGGCTTATGACCTTTTTGAAGTTAATTAAACTGACAATAAAAAAGCTTATTGTTAAATATAAATTCAAAGCATGTATTAACTAAAAATAAAATCTAATTTTGTCACTTATCAAAATTTTAGGGAGCCAATATGTCCGTATTAAATCTAGACCATGATCAGCACATGCCACGTAAGTATTATAATATACAACTGTGTTTTGCGCAATGTATAATATTACAACATATTATTTCATATTTTTATATTTATTTTATTCACAATTAGAAACTAACGAATCTTGCCCTGTTTGCGCGGATGAGCTTCCTGCAAATATTGGTGATATTTACTGCTCTGCTGATACTGCTGTAAAAGTAGCTATTCGGCGATTGCGAAAAACACGGCTATTACTGAATTTAAAAATACCAGGAGAAACTCGACGTCTACGTTCAACGGTTGAATTCTTTTTACATCCGAAATGTTCTTGTTTGCCGTTAGATACACGTATGTATCCGATCAAAGTAACGTTGATTACTTAAGATTCAACATTGATTTACTGTTATAAGATTGTATAAAATGCTGTGACCACTATACTATACACTCATTATACAAAAATTTATTTTGTTACAGCTGGAGGCTTGGCATTAATTTTAAATACGAAGGAAAACATTCTTTTACAAAAAGATTATAGTAAACAGGCGTTAAATAGCTCATTCCATATTTATGGTGTGCCATCGGTAAGCGGAGTTCCGCGGCAAATAACTGAAATTCAATCGATATGCTCAAGTCAAAGAGAAGAAAATATTGAGACAGAGACGCCGGCGGCAAGTTGAACACGAATGCATTTAACCAATAAGCACCATTCATTCATAATTAAGAAGATTGAACCGATTTTCAAAAAGATCGGTTAACAAAATACTGAAGATTTCAAGAATTCCATGACATGCGCCCTTTATTAAGAGTTCTATACATGTATGAACATTTACAGTTACTATACAAGCATAAACTATTTCTTATGTAACGATTTATTTATAATAAGGAAAGAAAAAAAAAGAAGCATAATTACTGTAGCTGAGAAATCCTGTTTGTATATTTTTAAATAGGTAGGGCAAATTGTAAATAAAACGTTACAATTTAAATATATAGTCACCTATAAAGTGTACTTTCCATCAAAAATAACAAATTTCTACCAATTCTTGTTATAGTTATATTTATTATTTCTGAATTTTATTACAACTGAAATTATTATTACAAATTAACAATCACCCGTAAACTTCTTACTACATTGAATGTTTTGTTACATTGAATGCACGGTTATTTGTTCATAATAACGATTCTTATGTATTATTATTGTAACGATTTGTGATTTAATGCCAGTTTCCTGAAGATTAAGTAATTTCTTCAGTAAGGGCACTGATGAAATCCAAAAATTGTTTTTTCTTTTTTCGTTTATTTTACCTATTATCTACTGGTAATGCACACTCGTGCTTAGCATTAAATACCAAATCGCAATCAATATATATATATATTTATATATATATTTGCGTTGCACGTAATTACATGGTTCTATTTTTAAATAAATAAGTTCATTCGATCAGGTCACTATAAGCTAGTGTTTGCAATTCGTGTATGAACTAATCTGAACTGTAGCAGCATCGTGAGTAAAAGGAACGTTCGAATATTGTATATTGGCAGTTTTAATTTACAATTTTGTAATTGTCCACCTAATGCAAGGGTATGCGAAATAGTCTACACTACCATTATTCATAACGCACACTGTAGCAAGCATGCTATATTTTTCTCAGTATGTTCTGATTATCTTATGTAGTATTTAGTGGATTGGGCAATATGTACGTTTCAACGATTCATGAAGGAAACATTTCATCTACTAATTCATGGAATCGGATGTTTTGAGATATTGGATACAGGAGAAATATGATGTACATAATTAAATTACCAATAACATTATATTGAACGAGACATTCGTTTCGATTGATCATAACGTGCTAAAGTCGCATATTAGGTCTACTATCATGAAAATACATTAATATTTTTTTTTTTTTCTTCACTTTAGCCAATTGGAGACATAGATATATGTGTATGAACATCTACTGACATTGGAGTAGTATCACCCAGGTAGAACATGCAACAGTGTTGTCTTGAAATTATAGATGTAAGTATCCTAATACGTATTTAAGAGTACATCGCATTCACTGAGCGCGAGCGATCATTCGTACAACAATTTTACAAGGAAAAACTCAAAGTAATGGTAATTCGAATATTCAGAATAATTATACAAAATAAAATATTATTATTTGACACAGCAGAAGAAATGTTTTCTGCCTACGAAACGTCGTTAAAGAAAGAAAGAAAATTTATTCATGAAAAATTTAGCATTAAAACACGCTATAATAATAAAAAATATTAATACCTACTTTGGTGTAAACTTTACTATAATCTAAAAAGAAAAATATGAAACGTTCGAACACATTTTTTTAGTAACAATACAAAATTAATAAGCTATAGTTTATAATAATTCAATTAATCTAATATAATACGATAGTAATACGAATAAATAATTCCTAGTCATCACGTGATTCCAATGAATCGATCACGCTCTACCTGGGCATTAACACTTATATTACTCTTATTAAATTTTGTTATATGAAATTACATCGCCCTACCGAAGGAGATCGCGCAGTCGAAGAATGTTTCAATGGAAAAAGAAAAATAATTAAACTAAAACTTATAAAGACACATATTTGTGCGTTTGATATGCCATCGTAATGAAAGACACATAAGAAAAAAAAAACTCAATACTCAAGACATAAATGTAACTTAAAACACAAGTTTCACACTAACTAACGATAAGTGATAAATGCTGAATCTTAATACCATATCCAGATCTTTACGGTTAAATTTAGAGTACGCGCGACAAGCAAATGTTTAGGGTACAATTTGTTTGTTCGTTACGATTATTGATTTCTCGATGTATTTCCAGCTTCGGAAAATATTCAAAATCGCATTTTGTACTTAATACACATTTATACGCTGTAATTACTTGTCGGAATCATATTGTCACAGATATGAGAATTTGAAATAAATGAATAATAATTCGACGAGATGTAATGTATTATAATTATAATATAAAACCTGCAAGATCTGTTTTAATAGAATAGTTCTCTCTCTCTCTCTCTCTTATTTTGTATTTTGAAATTTCAGTCCGGAAGGAAAAATCTGCAATTAAAGATTGCCCCTCTATAAGTGCTACTCCCTGTTATTTCCCTTAAATGAAAATTAATATATTAAATTAATCAGACTCCCCACAATACTGATAAGCAACCAATACAATAACTAAGCATATGAACTCAAACTAGACAAAATTCAAATAATATATATTATTATATTACTCTTTCTCTTTTTTTTTCTCTCCTTCTCACACATTATCTCATTATTCTCTCATTGTCTGCTTCCGCATCCCCTGCTCACTCTCTCTCTCTCTTTCTCTCTCGTTCTCTCGAATTGTCTCCCTTTATTGCCAAATATGGCCAAATATTACATTTCAACAAAATTACGTAATGGAAACATTGCTGGAAAGTAGTTAGCATATTTGATTCACAATACTTAAAGGTATGTTTCACAGAGGGTTTCTAAATGCCTCAGTTACCGAGAATTAAAAAAAAAAAATAAAAGTGGGATCTGGATTTTTACAACAGAATCTAAATTTAAGGAAATACTGTAAAAATTGCGTATAAAATGAACTTGTGTTCCTGTCGTATAAAAGTAATTGAACACATTTGAAAAGTTGCAAATTGTTTCTCTTCAATGGTATAAGTCTATCGACTTCAGTTATGCGAGATAAGATACATTCGGAAACATACGTAGTGCCACTGCTTTATAATTTCTATTATCTTTCTCTGAATAAAAACAAAAACAAAAAAAAAACGAAAAACTTCAGATCATGTGAACAGCTGTTAATTGTTATTGGAATTATCGCAGTAATTGTCGTCTTCATCAACAATTCACGTGCATCGTAGATAATAGAAAAGGAACTTACGCGAACATTGACGTAGGCTATTCAATAGATCTTAGGTGCAGAACGGTCATTGATCGGACCGGTGGTCTTACGTAATGACGTGCCTCGTCGTATTTGATCCATCAAAGAATCTCTAACTTGTATAGGATCCATAATTGGTACCCGATTACCCATTATTCGTCGAACGCTAGCTGATTTGCTTGTACAGTTAGTCCCTTGACCATGAAGGTTTTGTTGTTGTTGCGATAACTTAGCATTCAACGTTTCAATGAATCCAGTTGACGTTTTCGAATTTTTATTACATTGTTGATCATTGGAATGTTTTCTTGAAAATTTCGGACTACTAGGATTATTACCTCCCGAATTACTAGCTGTACTATTTATGAGTTTTGCACTGAGTACAGCCATAAAAGTCTGTCCTACACCACCGGGTCCTTGTCCTTGATTATTTGTCGCTGTATTCAGTGTATTTGTTTGTGATGTATTCGATCCTCTTTCTTGGGAACTCGTGCGAATTATTGCGCATGATCGTTCCACGGATGAACGTGTCACTTGTAGAATCGCATTATGTTGGGGTGTCGTTGTTGGATTATTATGAGACTGAGATTGAGTAGTAACCTTTCGTAGAAGTGAAGGACTAGCAGGTGTATGTCGTAATTCAGTTAAAGTCCTAACAGTCTCCGATACTGAAACAGATCTAATTTTCCCGAAAATATGAATTAAATATTTTGCTAAAGAAGCTTTCACATAGTGTGTCATACAAAATTTGTAAAAGACGATCACATACCGTTGGGGCGGTGGACTAGCTGTAGGCGAAGATCCTTCCAATAAAAATGCTGGCGGCGGCGGAAGATTTTCAGTTTCGTCGCAAGGATTTTGAATACGATCTTCAGTAGCATTGAGCGTAGTGTTATTATATGTGGCAGTGACAATACTAGATGTCCGCCGCGTTGGTGGTGGTGGTCTACTTGTTTGTTGCAATGAACCTCGGCGCGTAACTAACGTTGTTGTTGCACCAGGTACATTCCAAGAACTCCCGTTTTGATTCTGAACAAGATGAGCATGCTGCAACGTACTTTGACTAGCATATCCACCGGGAAAATCAGCACTTATACCAGACACGTGGTTTCCACCTTCCTTTTCGATACCTTCGACCTACAAGATGTATTTGAATAAGCTGATTTTTACTGACGAAAAGAAAACGCCCAACAAGATCAACATTAGTGATACATACAGTTTCTACTCCTGAACCCGATAAGGCTGCCGCTGGCGGTGGTGGTAATGGCAATTGCATTTCTTGAGCACGACTTGCCGCTAAGTTAGCCAATTCGTGCATATTAACATACATTGGCTGCTGAAGTTGATGACTCGCAAGTTCTGGAATATTAATATTTTCATATTTCTAGTAATTGAAACGAATTTAAAAAAGATACGCGATTAATATTTACCTTTAGCTAAATGTGCAGGAAGCGGTAATTTAGGCTTGCTTCGTGGGCTACCTAAAGGTTCATTCTTTATCGGTATTGACGGCCGCTCCAGACTGGAACATCTGTTGGGTATAGGAGGACGATTCCCACTGCTGTTTTTTCGAAGTTGCACTCGTGACAATTGTGGATTAGAAGAAGAACATGAAGAGGAAGAAGACACTGGCGAAGCTGGTTGACTGTGTGAGCACCCACTGTTGTCACGATCAGGGGCTTGGAATGTATAAACACTAAGTGCTGGCCTTTGATGACCTTTCTCATATGCTATTTTTTGATTTCAAAAAGAAAAAGATAGTTAGAATATATTTTTTGCGTGATGATTCAAGACTTTTTTTAACAATAATAATTCTCTTTTATACCTGAAGAAATCGTATGCGGCCGCTCGTTTACTGCATTCTGGTTCTGTCTGTCAAATTGGGTGGACGTTTCCTGTAAGTCAGGCCAAGTAGTGGTTGTTACAGGACTCGTAATACAACCTGTATTTTGATTAGATTGGGAAGGCACATTTGACACCTAGAGCAACATAATGAGGTTTTAAGAAAATCAAAAAAAAAAAGGGTGCTTATAAAGGCACAAGATGCTATTTACAAATACTAAACAAATCCTATGAAAGAAAAAGATTATAAATCAATAGGCAGCAACTAGCCTTGTCTACTGTACCTGATGTTCAAAAATGGGCTGTATATACAATGTATCCTGAGAGGTGAAGCCTGAATCATGGGAGCTACCACTTGTCAGATGGTAGAGTGATGTCATGTTGCTGATGCTGGAGGGTCTGACTCCAACAGACTACAACGAGTACAACATCGACTACCACATACACAAAGCTAAGATCAAATAGCGTGCTACAAGCGACTATTTGCGTAAGACGTAAGTACATCAATAATAATGCTAAAGTGTCATGCATCATACTAAGAGAGATAGAGATAGATAGAGAGGTTCATACAATAATTGAAAGATACTCTAGATATGTTTTCAGTTGAAGCTTTAAAAAATGTCACCTGTGAAAGAGATCTATGCCACGGATGTCCAGATGGACTCGGATGACTTTTGCAGGAACCACTGCTGCTACTGGTTAACGAGCTAATTGAACACATTGAACTTTTTCTTGATCCAAGAGAGAGTGACGGACTAGATGGTGGTGTTGCAAGAGACCATTGAGCAACGTCGCAACCTTTTATGTCCGTTATCACTTGCTCCGAAGCAGGTGGTAAGTGATGTGGCGATGCTGCGTGTTTCTGTAGTTGATCAGAAACTTCTTGAAGGTGCGTTAACTCCATTAACATTGCAATCTCTTCATCCTAAGCCGATACAAGACCTGAGTTGAATATTGAACTTTATATTTTATTTACGAGAATTTTGGAGCACTAAAAGTGTTACCCACAAGCACGGGCTTTAAAAATCTGGCAAGTAGACAAAACCTGCCTCTCTCCTCCAGAAGTGCAGCACGAACTGCTTTTCGTTCTGTTTCTTCTAAACTTAAGCGTTTTTCTTGTACAACCGCAGCTGATGACTCCAACATACGATTGAGTTCAGCATCTGCCAAAGGTTGACCATGGATTTGAGATTGGCCCAGATGATTGTGAATATGACCATGACTTTTGCGTGCCTTTTTTTTTTGCAACCGTAACGTATCGGTTGACCTTTTCTTTAATTCTGCTCTTGCTTTCTTATATTCTAAAAATAAAAGTGGCGATATAAGCTTATTTACTCAGTTAAGCATAATAATTTACAGTTTTATATACAAAATTAACAATAAGAGTATTAAAAAAATACCTTTCGCGTGTTCCTTATCTAAATTTATTAGTGATCTTCTCCAATCTTCTAGTTTCTCTTGAAGTGGCACAACTAAACAGTCCATGATCGCACTGTTGCGGAAAAAAGATTTTATTGGAGCATTTTTATAATGAATTAGTTATTTAAAGTTTGTATAAAATAGCACTGATAATTACCTAGTAAACGATTTCATACGTGTTTCAACTGCTTTATGTCTCAGGCATATTCTTGTCAGGGCAGTCCCAATTTCCTTTGTCGCACCTTATATAGTAATCATGCATGCATAGAGTTATTAATGAAAAGTAACTTCAGGTAATTTCTTCATTTTGGCTAACTTACCCCTTGCATTAGTCGCAGTGTCTGCAATCTTTTGGAATGCTTCAAGATACGCAGATATGGCTAAAATTGCAGCCCTGAAATTTCATTGAATTACATTTTTCGATATATACAGACAAATTTGATTCTACTAAAATCTTTAATGCGACAATGAAATATTTGAACTTTAAAGTTACCAGCAGTATGTCTACAGTAAACGAGTTTCATAATAAAAAGCAATTTTACCTTAAACATGAATGTAACTTTGTGGCTTTGGAAATTAAATCCTCCCATAGTGGTGTTCCATTCTAAGAGAAAATTGAAGTTAGACGTTTGACACGTGTATCGCGTGATCTATGATAGTTTTCTTGTAGATAAATCTAAACCATTTTATTAGTTCTTAAATTTGTCAACTAGTAATTAATCAACTAGTTCAAGAACACTTATATGACTTTAGTTTATAAAACTTATAAACGACAAGCGAAAAACAAGTAAGATTGCGTACAATGAACTATTAACGTTTAATATACTTATTCGCTAAAGCAAATTAAGTGAGAAAAATGCAAATTAATTTAGAAAATATAATTAGCGTTCAATATTGAAGAATGACTCATGAAACTGTTTTTTATAGAAATGGTTTGATCATTTATCTACAATATCCAACAGCACATATTAAATAATCTCCGTATCCTAAACAGAGTTTGAAAATATCAGTTGCAAGATTAAGATACAACATTAAAATGTCCAGTAACATAATGTCATAAACGTGTAATATTTTAAACTGACTGAAACAACTTAAAAGTAATATATTTTGTTCATCAAGACTAGTAATTTTGTCTCATTTGATTAATTTAAAATGTATTAATGACACATATAACGTTAAGAAAAAATCGACAAAATTTATAGTAAAAAATAATACTAAAAGTATAAGAAAATTGTGACAAGCTGAATATTGTTATTTTTAAATAGAATGGAGGTATTAAGTATTAATTGAAACAGACTTACTTTCATGTCAGTTATAATCTGCTGAAAGAGGCCACCCAAAGCACTACACTCTCGTTCGATGGTTGTATCCATTTTTCAGATATTTTACAACGTCTTCCAGTATTACTTCTTCACGATTTATATTTCTTTCTCTTAAAGGTACTCCAAAACGCACCTTACTTTTTGTCATGAACGCGAACGTTTTTGAAATTTTGACAGGAGTATAGGTTTCTCGCACAATTCGCCATTTGCGTAATAGGAAGAAGGAAGGTAAGAGAAGGAAGCGGAGGGGGGAAACGTAGATATCGAGAGAAATACACACGTTATGAAGAACAAAACCCGATACAACACCGTAGACAGATTTTCAATTTCCTTTCACAGATTCTGGCGTCCATTTACACGTACTGAACGCCAGTATAATTGGTTTTTCTGAACAAAACAAATCTACAAATGTGTAGAATACCAAATATGTTGTACACTCGTATGTATTTACAGTTAACTGTTTTTCATTGAAAAAAACCACAATTTTAAACCTTTTAAAAGACTTACGCGTCTGCTGACACGACATCAGATAACTATCAACTAGAATTAGCTTGTGCCGTTGCGTCTGCGTCGTCAATTATCTTTCTATTGAGAGTGAATGTATTTATCACACTCTAATTACCAGTAACTTGGACAAAAAGTGGGAATTGCTCACTCAAATGTTCAAAAAGTTCATGTTTATGTAAAATTGCGAAAACGCATATTAAAACAATATCTTATTCGTATGGAACCAGTATGATCATCTCTGTAAACTCTTACGCTTGTCTGAAAGACTTATTTTTGACACATATTTGGTATTTCATTTCGGCAAGCACTATTTATCGTATTATTTTCACATTTTGGCATGAGATTAATAACGACTCTCAATTCATTTTTTACTTTGTGTAAAAAACAGTGACCATTGTACGGAGTGAATTACGGATATGCATATCTACAATCACAATCGTGATCATGATTTTGTGATTACTGTGATAAATGACTGTTGGTGATTTTGCACGCCATCTCTTAGGAAAGTACTGGAAAGTACATAGAATTCGAACTGAGTAAAACAGAGAGAGAATACCGGTCTAAAATGCGAATCAAGCGAAAATAATAAAATGCGCATTTCTATAGAAGCGAACATGTAGGTGGCGTTTGGTCACTTTCGCATGAATTCGATATGTCACACTTTCTTAACACTGCGATCCGCATACTGAGAGAGTTTTTATTAACTCCTCAATGTATTGCATAAATTACTTAAAATTTATATGTAAAACTGTAATATAATCGTTGAATATGTAAATATTATTAGAGTGCTGAAACCCGAAACCTAGAAAACGGCATAAGAGTTTCTTCCATCGACCTGAAACACACGTTTATGTACCTGAATTCTCAACAAATTCACTTTACCATTGTGAACGTAGCTTAAGAAATCAATATCATTCCATGGAGCATATCTAAGTACATCTAAACCATAGATCAGAGCGTGGCCGTGGTATTTAATCCTGTTTGACACAATAAACAACGGTGCGTGTGATTGTCAGTATTCTGGATAAAGTTAAAACCCACGATTATTACTATAATACAATATTGTGAAACTCTACGTGCTTCTTGTTACTGGAAAAATGTGCTGATACGTAGTACGTTTGTGGAATGCTAAAAATTGCAGCTCCAAGAATCCTGTCGTAGAATTCTATTTTGCCCTTACACTCCTTACACAGTGTTGAATTGTACTTTATGTAGAATGAAGGCTACAGCTTATTTTATCAATTTTATAATATACCCGCGATCTTAGATATACGTCTGTAGTTGCAAAAATGTGGAGTATATTTAAAATGTATAGTATACGAAGCCTTATCATAGATTTTTAAACATCACGTAAATATCATTCGCGTGATATTCATTAGCGTGTTAATAGTCGCACTAATTCGAGTAGGAGTGGTATACAGTATAATAACGAGAAATGGTTTTGAGTCGAAATGATAAGAGAAAACGAAAAGAAGGAGATTTGGTGGACCTTATGGAACCTCTTTCAGAATCGCCAAAAAGGTATGGCTAGTATTTAGTATAATTACTTGAAATTAACGTTTTATTTTTGCTATTTAAATATAATACACAGTATTTATGTTATAATAGTTTTTCAAAAGAAGTTGAAAGAGAAATCTGTTTAGATATAAGGAAATTCATTTATTGTAGGACCAAAGTACATGCGCAAAGAAAATTTGCACAAGGAGTTACAACAGTTTTTAATCCGGCTCAAGCTCCTGTGAAAGATAAGGAAAAATCCAAGCCATCTGTGATCACTGAATTAATAACACATAAACGACCAAATACAGAAGATTTTTTGACATTTCTGTGCTTTAGGGGTATCAAATTTCTTTTCCTTTATTTCAAATTCGTTTTATTTTCTTTTATATTTATGTCTCATTACTGGATTATGTTTGTCTTTAGGGACATCAATTTTGCCACCGAGTTTGAATTTTTTCAATGTCGGATCTAAGAAAGATAAACCAACAGACTCCAAAACACCCGTAAATACAACACGTGCATTACCAACAAAAGTAGCATCTTCGAGTAATGCCTGTGTCGAAAGTCAAAAGGCAGATTCTAAGGAAAAACCTACAGATAAAAAGAAGGTTTCCAATTCTTTACAGAATAATATAAACAAATTTAAATGTACATCTACTGTTCAAGCGTTAAAGAAAAAATATCAAGAGCAACGACTCGCTAAGCAAAGAATCAAAAATAAATTTAAAAGCGCGTGCGTTATGAGAACAAGATCGTGTACGGAGAGAACAATACTAAAAGCTGGCGCAACGTTAGCTCCAAGAAAATTCCTCCCAAGAATCGAAACCAAGAGATTAGGATTAAGAAGTAGCGTACTTGCAGAAAAAGCAAAGAAAACAAGTCAAAAGACTAAACCTGTTTTATCTAAGCCAAAGAAGAAAATTGTTGCGAAACAAAAGTGCAGTGATACTTCTAATTCTGACTCATCGTCGTCCTCGGAAGAGGAAGAAGTACCTTCAGAAAAATCAACGTCTAATATAAAACGTACGATACAAAAGCATGTACAAAAGAAGATTTGTACCAGAAGTAAATCAGAAATGAGAAGAGTAACTCGTTCTCATAGTGGAACAATTTCCCGGGAGAGATTAAGCAGAAGACCAACCAGAAAGACTAAGGAAGCAGCTGCAATGTATATGGAAATTCTTGGACGAAAATTAGTTAGTCCTGATGGAGAAAATGACGATAATGTATCGGTAGAAAGTTATCCAGAATTACCGAATGCTCGTAAAACTACACAGTCTGAAGCTGAAATTAAAACGAAGATTAAAAAGACAATTACGAAGACTGTTACTAAAACTAGAGCATGCAAACTTCCATCCTACAATAATACGTCTAATAAGATTTTAGAGAAAAATAAAAGCGCTAAAGTATTATTAAAGGGTAAAAGATTATTAAAAGTTCAAAAATACTGCGAAACGGAAAGCGACGAAGATTCTGAAAGTTCGGTGGAAAATGGTAACACAAGACCAGTTACCAGACGTAGTTTAGGAAAGGTGAATAAGCCAGTTAGTCGACATCTTCGATCTTCATCTAAGACCGGAATTACAAGAACAGAGTTCCAAAACAGTTCAAACACCAAACCAAAAACACAGATACAAAACACTGTCAAAAGCAACAAAGAAAAGCTTGTAATAAAGCGTAAGCGGGAACAAATTAACAGTAAGATTGTTGAAAAGTCGACTACGACCAAAATGAAGGAGAAAAAAAATACAAGAAAAGAAAATTCAGATTCAGAGGAAGAAACCTTAGGTATGTTGTTAAATAAGTTAAAACGAAAAAGAGATGTTTCTACGGAAAATAAGAAAGAAGCCGCGACAGTTTCTAACACAGAAAGCAAAGAGATGTCTGAAGAAGTATCTAAATCGCATACCACAAAACCAGATTTGTCTAAAATTTCCGACGACGAGGAATCTTTTCGAGGATTTACCAAGAAAGCGATATCAAATGTATTGAACTCTTGTCAGACACATGCGAACGCGAATCTCCTGGCTACTCAGGAAGTCGATACAAAAGCAGAGGAACTTAAAAAAGAACCGATAGTTGAAAGTCGAAGTATGATAAAAGACCAAGAGAAAAAGAATGAACCAGTATCAATTACAATTCCATTAGTTATGCAGCCATCGACTAATGAAGGTGATAAACCTATTAAAGACAACAAATCAATGTCGGATGTATCTTGTCAACTGAAATTAGAAACGTCGCCAGTAAGCAAAGAACAAAAATGTATGCACGAATCTGACGTTATTGGTCGAAATGTTACGGATGTAACTTTATCTACGCTACATATAAGAAAAGAGAAAGTCAATATGTCGACTGAACAAATCGAAAAATGGTTAAGCGAAAGTACATTTGCAAAAGAAGAAAGTAAACTCGAGATGGAGAGTGTTTCTAATTACAGATACGATCTCTGCGAGAAGAAGACTGATACTTCGCACTTGTCAATATCTACAAAGATACACCATCTTGTAAGACCAGTAAATGTTACCCTATCAAAGTTAATTGAAAAATCAGCTATGCGAGATCGCACTGCCTTACAGACTAAATTTATTCTACCTAACAACAGTGATATACCTATATCCAATGATATAAAACAACAATCGTCGTATATGGCTAAGAATAAATATAATGTAGATGTTAAAGAGCAAACTAAAATCGCTAGCCCAAGAACGACTAAAGATTCTTCTTTGGGAGAAGAAGATATATCATTCAAGTCTGAATGCCACTCATCGGATAGTTCAATCGAGAAAAAACAAACGGCAGAAAAGAAACCAATATTTCAACCGAGAAAACCATTTTTACCAAAAGTTAAAGAACGCAAATCCGTAGTACCGAATGCCAATGCATTTTCTCCGGAGAACGAAAGTAGCGTTTACGCTTTCGAAAGCGATACCGAAACGCCTGTAAGCACTCCATTTAGGAGAAAAGCACGCGAACAAAGTAAGATGATTGCAGGTAGTACAGAAAATGAATTAAGTAAATTAGAAGAGCATATTGCTAAAGGCACTTTAGAAACTACCCCAGAGAAGGATAAGATCCATGCAATACCATGCACTCCTGAAAAGGTACAAAATGAAGTGCAAGAATCGAAAAATCCGATGGCAAATATCAGTAAATTTGAGTTACCGAAAAGTTTTGGAACTTTAGCTAACATACAAGTCTTACCATTGGACAAACTTACCACATCGTGGCGTAATGTTAATTGTAGTGCGTCAATCGCCGTTCAAGTGAATCTTGATGAAACTGTTCAAAACCAGGAACAATTGGACGAGGCTACTTCAAGTCAGCAGAAAAGCACGGAGATTTCTACGCAAACTGAAAATAGTAGTGGGAATGATGATGAAAATGATGGACAATTGTTTTACATACCTTTACAAGCTGTAACCAGAGGGGGTCCGAATTTAGTACAAGGCCAGCAATTAATTCAAGGTGTCGCGGTTAAATTGGGAACAGAAGGTCCCAATGGACCGAATCAAAAAGTTCTATTAAGAGCAAAGTTAGTTACTAAACCTCCGTCGTCGATTGTTCGTTGTCCTCCTGTAGGAACTGTACAGCCAACCACTCGGACACCTCCTAACAGCAACGCAATCGCATCAGCAGAACCACCAATACCCTCAACATCGTTGAACAGTACCAATGTTGTTGAAACTCAACTGCCTACAGTAACTACAGAAAATGTTATACAAACCCCGCCTCGGCCAGTTAGTACGGCTACTTCAACGGGAACAACTGAAAAATTAACAAAATCGCCGAAAGCTTCCAGAGAACGAAAGACTTCCGTAGATTCCTCTAAGAATAACAAGAGGTAATTATAAATAGGATTTATACTCCAAAATTATAATCACTGTATTGCACTTTAGGAATCATTAGTGTAATAGTTTATACTAGTTAGAATAGTATATGTATATGTTTACATAGAAATATTGTTCGTTATAGATGCCAGCAAAAATCAAAGCAGAAAAATTCTGAAATATGTTCTCCAACGAATAATGTAACATTTCCTAATGCAAAGAACTTTAAGGATGACGCCCGTTTAGTGGAAGCGCCAACATTTCATCCAACGGAAAAAGACTTTCAAGATCCTTTGGAATATATTGATAAAATAAGACCAATTGCTGAAAAGTTTGGAATATGTCGAGTTGTACCACCTCCGAACTTTAAGGTTCATTTTTTAATTCAACATAGGTTTAGACTTAGTATATTATGTATATATATACAAGAAAATTAATAACAGTCTGTTTTCATCTGTTTAGCCCGAATGCAAAGTATCCGATGATATGCGATTTACAGCTTATAATCAATACGTGCATCGCATGTTGCACCGATGGGGACCTAATGTCAAAGAAATGATGGCTATTAAAAAATATTTAGCTACTCAAAGTATAACATTGACTCATCCACCATGGGTAAAATATTTAATTTAAAATATTGTATTATTTAAACACATTTTCACCTCTGACACATAATTCATAGATCGGCGGAATGGAAGTGGACTTGCCTCATTTGTATCAAACAGTCCAAAGTTTGGGTGGACTAAAGGAAGTGATAGAGAAAAAGAAATGGCAAAAAGTAGCGGATGGTATGAAAATACCGAAGTCTGCTCAAGATCGTGTCACGAAGCTTGATGATATTTATTGCAAATATTTATTGCCCTATGATACGTTATCACCAGGCATGTACAAAACTTAAATACGCATATTTCAACGAAGTTATATATACTATTGTGTTATTTACTCTATTCGAATTTTCAGAGGAACGAGGGAAACTATTCGACGAAGTGGAGTCCGAATGGACAAAACGAGAAAGCAAAGTCTTGCAAAGACAAAATGCGATAGCGACTGATAATGAAGATGAAGATGACGATGATAGTTCTGATGAAATTGAAGAGTGTATCGTAAAAGTATGATTTAGTTAACAATCACCATAACACATAATGTCTTAGTACAGTATACATAGTGTCTTTACGATAATTGTATTTTTCAGGGAAGAAACATGCCATTGAATGCTTTTTACCGAATTGCACGTAATACCCAACGAATGTGGTTTGGTGAAAATCCACGATCGGGAAACGAAGCCGAAGGTGCTTCGGCTGATGAAGTTGAACATGCATTCTGGAAACATGTTGCTGAAAGAAAACGACATGTATGTGTACATGCAGCTAGCATTGATTCTAGTGGACGTGGATTTGGTTTTTCAGTAGCTAAAAATAGTCCATTTGCTCGACATCCTTGGAATTTAAAAATACTGACAAACAATGCTGGTTCCGTGTTAAGAGCTTTAGGACCAATTATGGGTATGGCAAAGTTTTTCTTTGAATATATCCGTATCGAAATTATTCCGTCAGAAAAAATATCTTTAAATCGTTGTTAATACTATTTACAGGTGTGACTGTACCCACGCTCCACGTCGGTATGCTATTTAGTGCTTGTTGCTGGTATCGTGATCCACATGGTTTACCTTGGATAGAGTATTTGCATACAGGAGCTAAGAAAATTTGGTATGGTATACCAGATGAACATAATAACAACTTCAGAGAGGCATTGTCAAAAATGGTACCGCGTTACTGTAAAAATAAAACCATATGGTTGCCATCCGATACTGCAATGGTTCCTCCAGACTTATTAGTAAGCAACGGTGTATCGCTTTGTCAAACGGTACAAGAACCAGGACAGTTTATAATTGTCTTCCCAAAAGCATTTACGTCTAGCATTTGTACGGGATACGTTGTGTCCGAAAGTGTTTATTTTGCGCAACCATCTTGGCTGGAAACTGCTGAACAAGTCTTTAAAGTAAGAGTAATATTATATGTATTTATTGTGTTCTTTTTGAAGACTTCTAATATCGCTAATATTAATTTTATTTGTCGGATTATTTGTAGCATATACAAGATAGCTGCGAACCATCAATTTTCTCGTTTGAGCGATTATTGTTTAATATTATTAACGACGCTAGGTCTCATATAGATGTACTGAAGCAGGTAATTAATATGTATAACGCAGAATAATTTCTCAACATGCATAGATACCGAAGTAAATACATACTAAATATACTGCAACAAAAATTTTATGTAACAGATCTTGCCGAGTGTAACGAAAATACGAGAAAAAGAAGTGGATTATCGTAAGCAATTGGAAACGATTGGTTTGACAAGTACAAAACGATTACCATTGCCAGATAGTGGCAAGCGGAAGAAAGGAAAGAAAGTGAAAGAAGATGATGGTGACTTTGAATGCGAAACTTGTAGAGCCAATTTGTTCGTTTCTTTAGTCAACAATACGCAAGATGATAGTTTTTATTGTTTACCGCATGCGCTCCAATTATTGACTAAGAGAAAGCAAGTTTTAAAACATTGTACTTTGATGTACACGTATAATGAGGTAAGAACGTGCATCTTTATTGAAATTATACGATTAATATTTCGATAATATAGTTACAGTGATCAATACAGTTTTACAATAACTTTTTTTTGTTATTCAAATAGGATGAACTAGACGAGTTAATTCACAGACTGGAAGATAGAATTGAAGCCAAATCGAAAAAAACTAATCAAACGAAGCAAACGAAATAACGACCCTATCGATCTATTTATTAAATTATGTAGTCAATTATTATTTATTAATCCATTTTATAATATACTTATTAAGTTTGCATAATATAAAAAGTTACCCCGTATTTATTACTATTATCTGCTGAAAAACATGGCATTTGCAATATCAACGGAATTTAGAATGTTATAATCAATAATAAGACATTTTTAATTTTACAGCGAAAATAAAAACTATCATTTCAAAATGCTTCTCGCACATAATGTGTTTCTTTGTAACTTTGACATAAGATATATACAAGGGAAGTACATAACGCTACGTTAAGATGTAACGGAGTAAATTATACTGATGTTCATCAATTTGTATTTTATTGATTAAGCTCAAAAGTGCAACTAACAACTCTTAAGAATTACAACGGTTGCGTAATTGGATTATTAAATTAAATAATTGGAATGTTGCAGCGACATAATCATTAATTGTAGAAGATCACCTGGAAATTAGTACATTAGTAAATCGTGCACTCTCAATGTGAGAGCATTACAACTTAAATAGATTGGCGTTTTTGGTACCAAGATTTTAGATACCACGAGGAAAATATCGTACCAAGTGGAGATTAAATCAGTATCACACTATAACGCAACTGTATACAATTATCAAATATCCTATCGGATAAAGATACAAAATATAATAATTAACTAGTTTACATCAGTACGTTGAGCAGAAATTATAAGAAGAATTTACCATATTTGCATTAATAAGCTTTCAAAACCATGTTTGCATAAATTAACTTTCCCAGTACTTAAATATTTTATGTAAAACATCTCATTAGAATTTTAAAATTTTTATAAAAATTCATCACCGTCAAATTATACTTCTTTTGTTAAGAAAATATTTAAGCTGTGCGCTTTCCAGATACGTGAAACATTAGGAATATTGTAACAGACAACAATGAAATAATTTATATTGATCGGTAAATTCTAATTCTGCCATGTTCAAAAAGGAACCTTTGAAATATGTTAAAACTGTCCCAACAGTTTTAAGTAATTAAAATTAATAGACATTTCCTATACAGTATAAAATGCAACTTATGCACTTTAAAAAACCATATATGTTAATTATAATTTTCCCTTTTTTCTTCTCACATATGTCAATCAAATAGTTTCAATTATAACATATTATGTACTGGTATGCGCATTGCACATTCATCTTCGACGGCATCAGTTCTATTATGTGTCAACATCCATTCTATTTATAATAACGATTCATTCATTATATTACATATTCATTATTTAAAATGAAAAATCTGTAGTGTAAGCCTTAAGCTCATGATCACATGAAAAAATATACGTCACGATAAGCGGCTTTGCATTTTGGCATGCAATAGATTGTACATTATCAATTATGCACAATTACATTAAATTCTTATGATTTACTGTTCCCTCCGTTGTAAAATATTGATTAAGATTTCAGAAGAACTTTCATTATTCCTTAATAACTCTTCCTCATCAGAACTGAATTCCTCATTTAATAAATTTGTTAGAGATGTCGATTTTTGTGATAACAATGGTAAATTTGTATCCGCTGCTTCTTGTTGACTCAAACTATTACCAGCCATTGTTCCTAATTGTAGGTCAGCGTTATCATTCTTTTTATTCTTCGTTACTATTATCTTTTGCACAGTATGTAACGTAATTCCACCAAGGCACATTAACAGCCCTATGAAATTCATTCCACTCATTGTTTCACCTTTCCATACGAATGCCAACGCTAATTGGCATATATCCTGTTGAAGTAAATCGATTGTATCTTAGTCACGATAACATAATAAGATTTAATTATAAACTAAGGACGTACCTTTAATATACCAGAAATTGAAAGAGTCAGACTAGAAGTATACGTAACAACCAAGAACTCCATTACTTCCATGTGAAAAGCTAAAAGAGCACCTCCAAGGATAGCAGCTGTAGTTAACGTCACGGATTCAACATCATTCCAATCCGTCTTAGTTAAGCTTTCGTACAATCTAGGACCTAGAATTTTGATTGACAAACGATTGTAGTGCTTTTGCTTCTAGATATATTTCCGTACCATTTTACTAACGCTTATATTCATATTACCTTCAAACCATAACATTAGTGGTATAACAGGCAACGACATCCAAGGTTGCATAAAATACATCATATCAATTGGATTTCGCAAACCTATCTTAGACTTTTGCATTACAAGCTGAGTCATAGTCCATCGAATTCCACTGCAAAATGCAGCCAGGAGACATATTAGAAATCCTAAGATTCCAAATTCTGTAGATTTGTAAGTAAACATGGCCAAGCCTATCGATATCATTGTCACTATAGTGACTAATGACCAGGACTGTAACAAATTACCGATATATATACAAAATCAGCAAATATGTCAATTCTAATATACCATTTATAAATATATCGTTGTATAACATCTACCTTTCGTTCTAATTGAAAAATTAGGGAAAAACCAAGAATAAAAATGATGCTCGTTGACTTTGTCATCGTATACCTACAAAAAAAATACTAATTGTGAGCATATGGTAGAATTTGATTTCTTGCTTTATATCTAAAAAAAAAAAAAAGAGGAATAAAAACTTACAAAGACATTGTAATTAATGCAATGGCCCAATTCGATAAACCAACATCGAGACCACTAGCTATACCAGGTGGCATAATCGATCGTATTAACGTTGGCCATGGAATTTTAACTTGCTGTTGTCCTTTATAACATGTTCTAATGCATCTTATCATTGCGGACATACAAAATTTGATGACTAAATGACACAATATTACGCTAAGTGGAAAATGGAAACCCTAAATGAAAGTACGATCAACCAACAATCAGAAATTAATACACGGTAAAAGTAATCGGACAAGCAGGATAAATAAAGCTGTTCTTACATAGGTTTTATAAAGCCATTGCTGATAAAATGTTAATCCAATAGATAACACAAAATATGCGGAAATTAATGTTACAGTTTGGACTGCTTTCTTCCATAACGAAGGCTCCTTCTTGGGTACACTCGGAAAATCTTGTACGTGCTGTGATATATACTCTGGTGCATCAACTTCATCCTTAGCAATTTGGTATTTTATGTGTGGTCTTGTCATACTTCACTGGAAAAATATATAAGCGAATCATCCCCCAAAACAATGTGCAATTAAATATATTAAACTTTCACCTGTTTTAAGCAATATACAATATTTTACATTAAAAACCAAAAAAAATAATAAAAAGCTGTTATAACAAATATTTAATTCAACATACAGACTTATACTTCCAGAAAGAGATATAATATATTAACATATCATTATATTCTATCAGCTGTTTCAAGCTGTTCTGATTCTTATCTGATTCACCGCTAATTGGCCGAATCCATATGATAATCAAAATATCACTTTTATGTCAAAATATCACGAGAAATTTGAAAATCTCTGAAATAGTAAGTAATTGTATATTTAATCAGTGTCAATGACAATATGAGTAGATAAACTTCAATAGCTTACTGTAATGAAAATACGTATTGTAACAGTGCTTGTTGTAATCGTATACAAACATAACCTCTCGTGCAATACAGTGGGAAGACATTAAAGTGGCTGATTTACGTCTTATCTGTTCTCTTATCACATTGAAACAACTGTTACAAAGGTTTCTCCATCAAGTTGGCAAGACTAGCGCAAATTACAAGCTTTCTTTCAGCTGCAGCTGACTGCAGCTGTCAATACAATCATTTGTAAATACAACACATAAACATAAATTGTTGAATCTCAGCAATAGCGCGTTGCTTTCGCGTTGGCAAGATACGCGCGCGAACATACATATACGTATATATACAGTGTGATCCTCCCGCCACCGGACTATGTTATGCATCCACTGTCTAGCCCAGACTTTCTGGCGCGTCAAATTTCGGCTCACGCACAAACTAGGGTCTATGTGTGGGTCAGAAGGGTCTGTGCTATCTGCGCGCAGGCCGTTTGTGTTGGTAAGGCCCTAGCTTGTGCGTGAGGTGAAATTTGACGCGCCAGAAAGTCTGGGCTAGACAGTGGATGCATAACATAGTCCGGTGGCGGGAGGATCACACTGTATATGCTACAGCTATAGCTATAGCAGCTGCTTTAGACGCCATACTGCGCGGGGTTCCATAATTTGAATGCGCTCTTTTTTTATATTAGACTTTGGTCACAAGTTTTGAAATGCAACACGCAAACAACTGGAGTGTTTCTAACGAACCTACACCCACCTGCATTATTTAATGCTCAATTACGAGGCAAATAGCAATTGGTATTATTACTCGGTGTAAGCATAAACTCTGTATACTTTACTTCGTTACTGTGTTTCTTTCTATTCTTTAATTTTTCCTCAAAACAAACTACCTCCAGAAATTACTTGTTCGCAATAAAAATCCCACGTATTAATTGAAGTTTTACGACTTTGATCGGATTTCGCAAATCCTTCTTGAGGTTAGATTATAATCTAAAATAGAGCTATGGAAGTCTAAGCTACATGTAAGTAAGTAATATTGCATAATTGTAAATATTTCATATTTGATTACAAATTGTAATTCTCAGAACGAAAGTGTTGCAAATTGTAATGTTGGGCTGCGTTGGCAACGTCGGTTCGCAATTATAAAATGGTAATAAGGCTCTATTTGTTTGTAACACCAAAATGTATTGTTGATAAGAGGCCCATCCTATCCTTTGTCTGCGATAATAATAACATAAAATAGCCCAAATCATAAAATATTACAGAATTCTATAGACTTTTCAAAGTATTTTCAGATGTGAATCAGCATTAATTCAATAAGTTTGATTTTTTTATATTAATTATGAATGCATAAATGTAGCTATTTGTATATATTTAAAAATGAATTATATTTTACACCTGTTTCTGTTGTTTATCTTATAAAATAAAAGACTGTACGAATAGACTGTATACAAAATTATATGTATACTAAAGAAATATAACTTCTATCATTTCTATGGGTTTTTGGTCCGTATGTTAGATTGTATAAATCTTCTTTATGTATATTAAAATTGTTATTGTACTTATTAATATTTCTTTTATATATCCAAACAATATATATCCAATAGATCCAAACAATTAAGGCTTCGTAAATTTATAACTGAATAAAAAAAAATCAAAAAATAGGAGCATGATTAAAAATAAGTTTGTCTGTTCCATTGCCTAAATCTGACATTGTTTGCACCATGTAAATAACAATACTCAAAAATAGTTTTCTAAGAAACTTGAATGAATCGTGTGTTCATATACATACACATCATCATTAGAAAAAACAGTATATTACAGTTACTCCGAATATTATCAGTCACATATAATAATTACACATAGATAATGTATGACGTCTTGTTCGTATGTTATCTCCGGTCACTACGCCCACCATTTCTGTATCCACCACGGCCACGCGTACTACTCTTTGTTGTAACCGCTGGCTTTGTTGCTGTATCTCCAGAATACCTTGCAGAACCACCAGGAAGTCCCGAAGCCGGTGTACTGTTACCAGTATTATTGCCATTACCTCCATTTCCGCTTTTTGGTACAGTCGAAGCTCCAGGTGTGGTAACAGGCGTAGTTGAATTAGTCTGAATAGCCTGAAAAGAAAGAAATTATATTAAGTAATATCGATAAGTTAATCCAAAATATAACTTTGCATGGTTTTCGCTATTACGTTCTAAAGAATATACGAAATGAGTAAGTAAAAGTAGAAGAAATGTGGAATTGTGAAATACACACTAATGGTTGTCTTCCAGTTTGGCCAGCAATGCTGTTCGCATTTCCATTATTCGTAATGCTATTGTTAACATTGCTTGTAGGTGGACCGGAACCACTTTGATTAACCAATTGTTGTGCCAAAGCAGGATTTGGTTCGCTCATGTTAAGCTGTTCGTTTATGACCATACAGAACTCTCCTATTTTCTGAATATCCCCATTCTTCCCAGAATATAGTGTTAAGCATTGTCGCCAAACGGAGGCATATCCCTTAGTCAATCGTACAATATCACCTGGTACCAATAATTGGCCAGGCTCGTCCCAAATAGAAACGTTCATACAGGCTGTACTATCCGCCACTTTAAACGTTCGTACTTCGCGGTTTTCTTTGGTAATAGTAGGATGACCAACTTCCAAAACGATAAACACTACATTTATATTCTTCTGTCCCGGCCGTATATCTTTTATTAACACGTAATCCATCGTTCTATCGCTCGACATATAACTGACACTGTGTCACTTTTAACGAATGATCACCCGCGCTAACGTCTTCGATGAAATGTCAAACGTATGTTCCAACTTTACGACTCGTTAACTTTGTGCCCCCGCTACCGATTTCCTTGCCGTTTGAAATCGCTTAACTGCATTGATTACGTTACAGGAATACTCGAATTGGCACTAATGCAGATCTAAAATGCTCGATTGCGTAAAATGAAAGAAAAGTTCATTAGATGAATAATACGGGTATTGTGCTGTTGGTAGCTGATAGAGCGAATGTCGGCCATCATCGGCCATATTATTTTAGTACATCATATAAACGCCAGTTTCGCTAGTGTGCCAAAAGATTCGAGAGACCCCTGAGGTTTTCTTCTTGAGTTAATTTTCGTCAGCAGAAATAATATCGTATGACGTAGCTCTTAAGTGGTAAGTTCGTGGAATATCATAAAGTTCTGCAAGAATCTTGTCGTCTGCATGCTCGTTTGACAAGAAACCTTCCGATACGGTCAATACAAACTGGATACACAAATAGCTGTCAGGATTGGAACGTGTGAATTTCTGAAGCAAGAGTGCAGTTACTAAAAAGACAAGATTCGCAAGAAAATGTCAAAGATCGAAGAAGGCAATGCACACATACGGCAGGCTGAAAAAAGGTAGATATTATCAAAATTTAATCGGTAAAATGTCAACAACTGTCAATTCGATTATTTCGTTTGAACGATTCGCGGAAAATGTTATTTTAATTACGAATGAATTTTTCACGTATTTCAGTCTAAAAACGTCGCTTCTCAAATGGAGACCTGAATTTGATGTTGCGGCCGACGAATACACGGCTGCAGGTACGATTCCCCTGTGACTAATTATTCAGTGCAGTATTTCTGACAGAATATTATGAATTCACTGTTTAATTTCTCTACTTCAGCAACCTGCTTCCGGATAGCAAAGTCTTATCAACAATGCAAGGATTGTCTGTTGAAAGCTTCGGATTGTTATAAACAAAATAGATCGTATCCTTTTACCAATAATTCATTATCATTTATTTTTCAATTAATATACGAATTTTTTTACCATAGATCTAAAGTGTAAATAAATTTTCAAGTTTCTCCAATTATTTTCAATCCTTAATTTGAATATTTATTATGCGAAAGATGGTTCCATGCTGCAAAGTAAGTGATTGAATTATAGGTTTAAGATGTATTGCATTTAGACAGCAGAAATTGAGGTACGATTAAAGTTAAGGTTCTTTGTACTAATAATGTACGTTTGCAGGAGTATCGAGCAAGCTCTGCTTATTTGTAAAGAGATGGGAAGCCTTAAGGAGGTACCTAAATTGGCGCATACAGCATGTTCCCTGTATCAACAGCATGGATCTCCGGAGTCCGGAGCAACTGTACTGGATAAAGGAGCAAAAATACTCGAAGCCACTGACCCGCAACATGCACTGGAATTATTTAGACGTGCCGCCGAAATTGTTATGGTACGTTTCAAAATGATCAAAGATCCCTTCCTACGGATACAATAAGCAATTTCGAAAATGGTTCTAATTAACAATGATGCACTTGCCATTGTAGGGTGAGGACAGTCCACGACAAGCTGCGGAATATATGAGCAAAGTGGCCAGAATTTTAGTGAAACTGCAGATGTACGACGAAGCTGCGGATGCCATTCGCCGAGAAATTGGCATGCACCAGGCGATAGACCATGCCCCGTCGGTGGGAAGACTAGTAGTGGTGTTAGTCTTAGTGCAATTGGCTAGGGGCGATCAAGTCGCCGCAGAAAAAGCATTCAGGGAATGGGGAAACTATTGCGAAGCTCCTGAGGTACTTACTATCTCACGACACTAGAAAAGCAAAATAATCTATCCATTTAACAAATTCACCTTTCAGGTTCAAACTTTGGAAATGCTGTTACAAGCTTACGATAATGAAGATGCAGATGCAGCGAGATCAGCTTTGAATAGTCCATTCATAAAGCATATGGACGTTGAATATGCGAAACTCGCTCGTGGATTACCACTGCCACAGCAAGAGTATGCAGTGGCACCGGCAGGAGTCCGTGCCAATGCAGCAGACTCATACGTGTCGCCTGCCGCTGGAAGTACGTCCAGTCATACTACAGTAGAGGCTGACGTCAGTCATGTACGTATTCTTTTTAGCACGGTTCAATTATGCTGCTTTCAATAGAATTTATGGAAAACTTGAATTTTTAAGGAATCTGAAAATATGTCGTCGATGGATTCTGAACGTCCCATAATGGAGCACGATAGCGAGGAAAAACAAGAAGCAGGAGCAGCTGCTCCATCGCAGAGTACAAATAAAACAGGACATGCTGAGGAAGAGGACTATGAAGGTGGATTATGTTGATCACAATTGCTTAATGTTGCAGATATAACTTACCTATTTGGGTATATAATTCTATAATTGGACTGGAGACTCTATTACTCGTCAACAATATAACGATAGTATACAATACTTACTATAAAATTTTCTAGATCCGCTTGCAAGCCTTTACCATAATCGTGTAACATATTGAAACTTTGATTGTTTGCGAATATTAAGCTACCGAGTCTCACAATATGGAATAATCGGACAAGTCCAGATATTAATTGCTCTTGTGAAATGTTGAGCTTCCTCCGAGCAGGAAGCAGAATATGGAAAAAATTATTTTAACTACTATTCAATGCAGTAAATGTACAGAGATTGTTGTTATTATTATCATTATTATATATACACTCACACAGAGACCTAATGCAAAGTATTATACATGTATACATATATATCACGTTACACCTAATAGAGATGCGTGTATTATTATCGGCAGATTTAGGAACATGAATGTTAGTTAATGATAATTCATATAATCTATTGTCTATCGCGTCTCGATCGGCTTTTCACTATCGCGAAGAAAGCCACGTGAGAAGAATAATGCGTTACTATATTGCGTTGATAAAATCGAAATAAACTCTATTGAACAATTTACATCTGTTCGAATATCGCATTTATTCAAAGGTAAAAACTATCGCTTAAAGCTGGAATATGCTTTCCGCGTTAACTATTCTCTCGTTGATCTTCGTGTAGGTGGTACAAGTGTAATTACAATAAATACAATATATGTACTTCCCAGAATACAATGCATACGAAATATTTCTTCTATTTCTTCGTCTCAGTATTGCCACAAAATTTTCACGCGAATTTCCTCAACGAATTTCAAAATAATTCAACTCGCGAAACTTTGCGCATACTTGGTGTGAGTTCTGTGTGTTCCTTGCAAAATGCATTTAAACGGAACCGCGAAACGGTTAACTATATATACATAGCTGCATGTACCGTGTGCAATGCGAGTAAACACCGTGGTATTCCACAATACTCGATAACTGTAAGCGATATAGGGTAGATAATAAAATACCGAAGAAATAAAAAAAAGAGTTGTGTCTCGTTATTATCATTTTTAGACTTCTTAGGGTGAAAAGACATTGCGAATTACGTTAGACGCAAGATTGCAGGGAGGAGTTCACACATGTATACATACAGTGACGCGTGTATTATCAGCAAGTGATCAATCTGAGAAAAGCGAGGCGGGAAGAGTTAAAAGGAGAGTGCGACTGCGGTAACATTGATTGTTAAAATAGATGAATCGTATAAAAGAACGACTGCAGAAAATAGTGCGCGGTGTGTGGTCGAGCTGACAAGTAAGGAGAGATTGGGCGAAACAAGTGATCACCCTCGTGAGCGGCTGTGGAGTGCGCTTTAAACCTAGCCGACCCACGAAATCAATATCATTCTGCTGTCAGAGAGGTGGTGTGTGCGCACGAACGTCAAAATCGAATAAATAATCGTCCGCAGACGAAGTTGGGTCTTCGAGTCGCGAGAACAGTCGACGTCGGAATAGCACACGAGACAAGACCGCGGTGGAATAACCGAGAACCGCGAGAAACTGTCAATTTGATTATTATTGTGTCTCTGACATAAGTGGCAGTGTTGAGACAGCTTTTGGAATTTCCACCGATGTGCGGCAAATCGCGCATACGTTCTCTTGTGGGTGCCGTAAGGCGGCGAGAAGGAGCTCCTCTTTAAATTAAAAGAAGGAATGACGCTGGAGAATCCCTTCTTTGTCGTCAAGGAGTAAGTTCATCTCTGCAAGCGAGTATATTCAACCTTCTGCCTTTCTCTCTCTTTTTCACAATCTCTCTTGCTACATTTCTCGCAGCTTCTTTCGAACTACATTCGCGGAGCATGGATTCACGTACATTTTCATGTACACTGTGAGAGAATTAGAGTGTAACGTGAATTTCTTTAAATCCTCCTTTTGTCCTATAAATCGTAATTTTCTCTCGTTTTTCCCTTTCTCGCTTTCGCCTCTTCTATCTTCTCTCGCCACTCAGCGACCTTTTGTTGACTCTCGTTAACTTGTCACTCCACGGTATCATCGAACGCGTGTCCCTTTTATCGCGCCCGGGATCAAACTTATCATCGCGTAGTATTTTTATTCGCCTCGACGTATCGAATGCCTACATTACGTTCGATGAACTTCATTTATGCGGCATCCGAGTACACGACCTTAGCGATGTTCTTTATTTAACGCTTGATTACAGTTTTTTTACACTACATCATTATCCTGTCATTCGGTGTGATTGGTGTAAAAACCATTCTCGATGAAGTCGCACCCTCCTCTTTTTATTTTTTATCTCGTCGCTTTTAGATAATGTTATTAGAAACAATAACTGATATACTTTCTTTTAACTGCGCTTCTGCGAATTGATTCTCGCGATATTTTTATAACCCGTAAGATATTTCGGAGTCACAATTCTTTCTGTCCAATGTAAGTAACTTGAATCGCGTCGAAAAAGATTTTTTATTGAAACGCAATCACGCGTATATCAAAACTGCGACAGAATAATATATTGCGGTGTTCAGGGTTTTTGTAGAATTATTGTTAGGTTTCCCTATTAACTCTCTGTACTATTTTGCATTTTCAGCGAAGTGTGTAAGGCCCTAAATAAGAATCGAGGTTTATATGGGCGGTGGACAGAATTACAAGATGTTGTTATTACGAATTCTAATGTGAATGGGGGCATCCCAATCTCACGCGATGAATTAGATTGGACCACCACCGAATTAAGGAAAGCATTACGCTCGATCGAGTGGGATCTAGATGATCTAGAAGACACGATTAATATCCTTTTCTATCGTACATTTCAAAATTTGAAATATCATATTATTTCATCGATAATATACTTTCAATACCTTCTCAAAATACATTAAATCCAAAATGAACATTTTCCTTAACATGCGCCGTACGTATTATAGAAAAGAACCCGACAAAGTTTAAGATCGACAACAAAGAACTCACAGTACAACGCAGTTTTATTGAACAAACGCGGGAGGAAGTAAAGGTGAGCTTCCTCAATGATTTTCATGTTTTCATTCTGCAAAGCAACGATATTTACGTTACCACAATTTAGCAATTATCGAGTATGATTGTAACGAATTACGTAACAACAAATTATATTCTCCTATTATATTTTCCTTTAGATAATGAAGGATAAAATGAATCTGAGTAGAGGCAGGGACCGCGACAGCACGGCGCGACAGGTGCGTATTGGTATTCAATTGTACCTTATATCTCTTTAAAATCTATAGCTACCGAATAAACCATATTCCTCAATTTGTCCTTACTTTTAAACATATTACGCAGCTAATTTTACCGAGTTTATGCATTAAATTCATATTTCTGACATGAGTTCGCTCCGTATGTATACATATGTGCTTTTGAAATAGCGTGTTTCCGGCTGGTTGCAATCGACCAAACCTGTGATCGCGACCTCTAGAAAACGGCTGTCAACTTTATCGATGATACTAATCAGCTGTATGCGCCTATGTTACCGTGTACATATACAGTAGTAACAGCTGAGCCACCTGAGTTGTTCGTTGAATTGTGCGTCAGAAAAATGTTTTGTTAATTAAGTGCATCATCGACTTGTCTTTTTAAATGAAAAACCATCCAATATCGCGAATTTTAACTAGGGCAGATTAACGGAAAAGAAGAATATGGTTTATACGGTAAATCAATAAATCCTAATTAGTGATGTATAGGACTGCAATGTACAGACCGGTTTTTTAGTCAAATTAATGATATTTCGTTGAATTATTTAGCCATTATTGGACAACAGTCCTGCTCGTGTTCCCGTTAACCATGGTACGACCAAATACAGTAAACTGGAGAACGAAATGGACAGTCCGAATAGGCAATTCTTGGGCGACACGTTGCAACAGCAAACTGACATGATGCAGCAACAAGACGAACAGTTGGATATGATAGGCGAGAGCATCGGAACACTGAAAACAGTGTCCAGGCAAATTAACACTGAATTGGACGAGCAGGCAGTGTAAGTTTAAAAAGCGTATCGAAGATACGAATCGTGGATGCAAGTTTTATTCTAGGATCTTGACGTTCTTTCAGAATGCTCGATGAGTTTGGTAACGAACTCGAAGTAACCGATTCTAAACTGGACGCGACGATGAAGAAAATGGCCAAAGTTCTACATATGAGTAATGGTAATTATAATAATTATATTCCTGCTCCTACCACTGCAACATCTAGTGTCTCTGATCTTGCCTCTAAACCTTCTTCTTTGTCGTCTTTATCGAACACAATAACCAATTGTTTCTTATGTTCTGGAGACTAAATGCAAAACGTTACGTTTTACCGAAACCCTTCAATGAAAGTTACTTCTACTTAGTGAACACGTACATCCTGTTGCTTAATTGTTTGCTTTGTCCGAGCTTAATGAAACGTACGAGCCTTGCGATTTGCACTTTATTTTACGTGACTGGAGTAAATAACACTGTGTAATATTCTACTAAAGAGGTCAACGTCCCCACTGTTACGAGGCACATATATTTTCTAAGACCATTGCATATCACTGGTTATGGCTGCAATTAACTTACCTTCTTCGTTATTTCAAACACTATTTTACCTAATTCTTACTAATTTTCTTGGAATTCATGCGTTTGATTTTTCAACACTGTTTAATGCAAAGTTTTCACGTGCCAGCTTGCATTGGTATCCCAAATCTTATCGTTTTCTACAATCTAATTCACGCCAGAATACAAACTTTTACCTCTAAACCATTTGTATTAAACTTGCCAGCATTGTAGCAGCTTTTACGTTTAAACTACTCAAAGAGTTCGGCTTGTTAAACCGCAGGATATTGGATACATCAATTAATTCTTTTTGTAACTTGGAAAAAGCATCCTGCAATGTAGTGTTTCTAATTGAATTATCGAATCTCGAACAGTGTACATAAGAATTAGCAAAATACTGGCAAAACTAAACTTTATAAATTCCGAACAAAAATGAAATTCAATGTAAATTTCTTTCTCCTCATCAAAAATATTATTGCGTAGTACTTGTCCTTTGCTTTAGCGATCGTTATACACTTGTAAGCATACGTGTCTAGAAAATGCAGCTCCCTGTACTCGCAATGCTGGCTTACATTTCTGATTCTCTTACTTAACGACTGCTAACTTCAATTTCCTAACGTTTACGGGAGACATTGATTTATCTAAAATTGCGAATTGGTATTTCGACGAGATCCAATGCAAAAGATCACCATTATAAGTAGAAGAAGTTTGTTCGTGCTCAGAATGGACCAGTAGTGATCAAGGAAGACGTAATTATTAAATTCCTTTAAGGATTTTCAGTATAACCGAAATACTTATACAAACACACGTTGACTTACAATTAGATTTTACCTAAAGCTAAAAAGAACTTGGCAGGAAACTTAGAAAACGATAAACTTCGTGGTACACGTATCTATTAGATTAGTGTGTACTGCATCAAAGTACCTCGATCGTTTGTGAACTTTGAATTCAATTGATTTAAGAGGACGATACCGTAGACTTTACATGCCAAACATTCGAAAGTTAGTTTTGAAGAGAAGAAATTTTACGATTTTAACTTGGATAAGCGCAAGAAATTGTGCCTCAAATAGTACAGACGCGAAGTAAACTTCTTGCGAATATGTGTATGTATATACGAAGAAAGACACCCGTATACGCGTGTAGTAGTTTTGAAGTATATATACATATATATATATAAATATGTGTGGATACAAAAGAGAAGATAGAAAAACTTTTAAAGAGATTACCAAAGTCCTAGATACGTTTACTTTTAATATGTACGACATGTGATATTGCCGCGTTGATTGGCACGTAGAGAAATTGTAGTGAACGATATCATGAAGTATAAGTACATAGTAGCGTAAATAATAACAATAACAATAATAATAATAGTAATAATAATAATAATAATAGTTGATCGAGAGACACGTAGAAGATATTATTATTGAAAAATTCCAAACAGTTGAGAGAAAGAGCGTTGACGGTGAAAAGTGTAAGAAGAATATGTGTATGCCACGAGGCTACTGGTTTATTGTTTCAAAATGCGATTAAGATTGTTAATAGATTGAGACGAGATAGAATATTGATTGCCGAGTCATTGATCCATGCAACTATAGAACAATTAGTCTTATTAGAAAGAATCTTGCAATTTTCGAAAGCGAGCTCGATTTCGCTATTAGAAAACTATTAGTAAACACGGTTGCAATTGTCGGTCTTATCTACGTAAACTGGATAAAAAAAAGAATAAACACGTTGATTCGCGGCCATAAATCCGACACACAAGCAAAAAAAAAAAGGAAAAGAGAAACAAGAAATCGATATACTCTGATACTTCTCAGGAATGACCAATTGTGAAAAACATACATTGATCAATAAAACCTGAAATCATATTTATATTGTACATGTTGATCTAAAGTACCACAAACACTCCTTGACCCGCAAAAGATTCTTCGCAATAACAATTACCCTAGTAAGTGTATGTTTCGTTATTTTTCATGCTCAGACTACTCATGTGGCTGAGAGAGTGAACACAATCGAGTTTAATAGTATTATTAAGTATAACGATTAAGTTGATGATTTCTTCAATATTTCAGCAAACGGTATTTATTGTCACTTAGATTTTGCTAATTTGATTATTCAAGCAATGGGTATGCTCTGTTATCCGAGATACTAATCCTTTGTATTCGAGTGTATTTTTTTTATTTCTTTTTGAAAAATGGCACATAAAGAAATTTTTATTTCTACAACGATATTATTATAGATCTCCGATAGATTTATTCCACTCGAATTCAAACGGATCGCCCAAAGTGTAATGTCACCGCGAATTGTTTGTTAGTGAAATTGCATGTCAAAAAAGCTGTCTTGATGTTTTGCCGTATGAAGAAGGGCCAAATACTTGAGCATTGACTTCGTCTCACCCTGCAAAAGTAGTGATTAATAAACAGCTTCTTATCGTCGTATTTAACGATGATAAAAACTGAATGTCACATTTTCTTTACAAGTGACGCATGTGATGTTACTTTCCGTTTGTTTTAGATCGGAGACAATGGGTAGCCATTGGAGTGTTGACCGCTATATTGGTATTTCTAATAATTTTGTTCATAATTAAGTAAATCATTTCATTTCGTAGTTTTTCTCTGCGAAAACATTGGTTCTTCTTCTCTAGGACTTACGATATATATATATATATATAAAGCGACTGTGTTGTATTCCGTTTTCACGAATACATATAATAATAATAATATTAATAATAGTGGTATTTTACGATCGATGAAAATAAATACCTGTGGTTATTATAACTTCTGACATACGCTCATTGTAACACTACTCTCAACCCAAATAGAACATCGACAGAAACGTATATATCTCACCCCTTTATATTGCTCCAAGGTTTTATTACATTATTCGCAGTAAGTTTATTAAAAAAAAAAAAATGTCTCGTTCGACATAAAGCGCTTACAAGTTTCTCCTTATCATATTCTTATGCATATAATCGATTCTAGTTCATTTTATCTTACGCAAAGTGTTTGAACATTAACCGTAGCCGTTGAACCCTGAGCTCCTATTTACCGATGTAATTTACCGAAGAAACAATACTAACGTGTTTTAGTATCCTAATGAGAAAAGTAATGCGTACAAAAACAGCTTTACATCTAGAGTCAGTGTTACACTAATCCGCTTTGTAGCGTAAAGCGCAGAAGTTTGTTTGGAAAGAGCAGAAATAAAACTTAGTAAATAAAGAAAAAAAAACACAGATGAATATAAATGCATTTACGAGGAATTAAGTAGGCAATAGTTCTTTCGTAGATTACAAAAAAAAATTCCAGAAATTCCCCTTTCTTCCCTGACGAACAAGCGAGGAGATTCTCCTCTAGGAGAACATCGTGAAACGCCTATATATATGTATGTCAGTTGTCTTAAAGTAACTGTATACAGATACTATATACATATTTGCTATGCGTAAATGGGGAAATTGTGCGTTAAACGAATGGCGTTAAACTTAGCGATTAATATGAATGGCCTGATAATAATGGCAGTCAGAGAATATAATAATGTATCTACCGCTTAAAGTCTTTGGTATACACTTAAAATTGCATTCATCCACGCGACACTGTGGAGTAGAATTTCAAATAGAGAGATTTTTCCTTTCTTCGTAGTAATTTAAATATCAAGACAGAAATGAAGCGGTACAGGTAACGTAACAATCCTGTAGATTTACCCTAATTAGGTCTAGCGTCTTTTAATGTAAAAACTCCTTTTACGAATGTAGTACTTCAAATTTCTTGGTCCACAAAATAGCAAAACTTGTTGCTATTGTATAATTTATCAAGACAATAATTATGGTTCCAAACGTACGCGTTTGTAACAGACAGTGGGAAGAGCTTTTCTTATATCATCGATATTTTCCACTTCGATTCTCAATCGACTCACTTCGTCCTCGTAATTCTTCACCCACTGTGTTTGCGTGTTTTTCGCGTCGGTCAGTGCACGAATCCTTTGATCTAAGTTTGCTGCTTTGATCTCTTTCTCCGCCGCCATTAATCGCTCTTCCAATCGATTCAAATCCGCATCATCTAAATTGTAATATCAATTAGGTTTCTCCAGAACAAAGAAAAAAAATTTCTTGCTTAATAATTCTGTAAACATACCGATCTCTGGTAAATTGTTAAGTTCCTTCATGATTTCGTAAACGTCGGACAAAGCTTTTTCTACTTGCTGCGATGCCATGGTCACGTTGATCTTCGCTTGGCCAACCTTATGGTTCGCCTGAAATGTTTTCAATGATAGGAAATTAATATTGACAGTTAAAAAATCGTAGATTCTTAGAAATAATTAATCGTAGCGTGTATTCGCACCTCTGCAGTAATATTAGCATCTCGGGCAATTTGTACTTCGTATTCCTTCATCACCGAATCGGTAATGTTGACTCGCAAATGAAGTTTCTCAGCTTCGTTGCGCAAGCGAACTGCTTCGGATTTAGTTTTGTTTGCTTCCTCTCTGATGGTGTTAGCATTGATGCTTGCCTTCTCCGCGTATTCCTGTGTAGCGCAAATACGTTATATCGTATATTGTGACGTTCCACTTAAAAATTGTTATTTTTAATACTTATTGAAGAAAGTAACGTTACCTGTGCTTTCTCTGCAGTTGCCTTAGCACTGTTCGCGTTATCTTCCGAGCCGATCAGTATCGGTTCAGTATCGGCGGCTTGCATTAAGGCACTTCGGATTAACTCTTCGATCTCTTGAATATCTTTCAAAGCTTCTTGAGCCTTGATTCTTTCGCGCTGTACCTCAGCATCGAATTCTAAAAATCACCGTATCATTGAGAAAAAGAAATGCGTAGAACAAACTCAATTATTCATCAAATTGTATTCTCAAGTACCGCCTAATTTTTGCAGGGTCTCTTGAGCTTCTTTCAACGTTTGATCGCCGCGTTTCACCGCGTTAATTGCTTTCTCGTTTGCACCGTCTAATTCCGCGAGCAATTCTGCTGTTGCTGCTTGTTGGTCTTGTGCTTTCTCGAGCAATTCTTCGCTGTCATTCACTTTCTTCCCGAGCTCATTGATCAAGTTCTCATTCTCCTCCAATAATAATTGCGCTTGCTCTTTCAAACGTAATCCCTGCAATTAAGTTAATCGATCAAACGTAATTTATACAATTCTTTCGAATACAAAATATAAGAATTCAACTGTAGTTTTACAATTTTTTACCTCGTTGCTGACATTTTCAATTTGGTTTCGTAATTGATCAAGATCCACTGACGGGAAAGTGAGATCTAGGATCAGCAATCCCAATGCTTCCTGTGCAGCGGCTGTGGATTTCATGCTGGCAATGGCAGTCATATTTTTCACTCCGTACATGCGATCTTCCAAAAGTTCCAATTTACTTTCCAACATGCGGATTTCGTCGCTAAAATGCAAATTATAGAAGCTTAGAAATATATCTAGAATGTATGAATTATTCAAAACAGATCTAATACGTAAAATATACGCACGTCATGTTGGTGTACTTTGCTATTGCCTGCTTTGCGAGATTATAAGCCTCGACCGTTGTGTTTCGCGCTTGTTCCGCCAATCTATGAATCTTCTTAGCTTCGTCGACATTCCTGTAACGACGCATAAGTCAGAAAAAATAATTCAGAATAGGGGAATGTAAATAATCATTTTTATGAAACAAACAACGATATGAAACATACAAATCAGCGTATGTACGAGCCTCTTGAGCGATTGCAGTCATTTGTTGATTTTGTTGGCCCACTTGATCCGCTCGAAACTTAGCATCCGCTAAAGCTCGTGCACCCTCTGTAGCTAAGTAACCCTCCGCTTTCTTATGCAACAAAGAAATATCACTCGCATTTTTTATCAGTTACCTAATTTTTATATTTAGTTTTATACAC
The DNA here is from genome assembly GCA_963989405.1 of Trypoxylon attenuatum. Classification (NCBI taxonomy): domain Eukaryota; kingdom Metazoa; phylum Arthropoda; class Insecta; order Hymenoptera; family Crabronidae; genus Trypoxylon; species Trypoxylon attenuatum. Next base: position 13,429,318 of record OZ022489.1, on the reverse strand, counting down.
TCACTGTTAATTGCTCATGAATTTGATCCAGTACAGTTTCAGCCTCTTCGATGCTCATTAACCCTTTCGTAGTAGTTTTATACGCATCAGTGCTAGTGAGATCGACAGTCTGGCAAACTTTTTCAATTTCGCTCAATTTCTCTCTTAATTCGTCCAATTGTTCAACCAGCGTTTTATTCCCGCCTACATAATATAATCGTAAAAATACCTTTCATCTTGATAAAAAATCATGACATTCCCAATTATTATCTAACTTCACTTACTTCCTGATCCTTGCTTCGCGATAGTCAACAAGTCTCGTACTCTATCCTGTACATTTTTCAATTCCTTCTCAAAGTCCGAGTCTTTTATTACCGTTGGACTACTGTTGATGTTGCGAAGAGTCTCTTCGAGCTCAGCCAGTCGATTTCTGTGACTGTTAACAGCCGATTGGACCAGATTGTAACAATGTGGACAATCTATGCAACCGTGTTGTCGATTGTACTTGTTCTCCTTGCAGCGATCGCATCGTCTGCCTTCGACGTTCGTCAAACACTGAAAGAAGAAAATAATTTAATTTCAATATCCTAGTCTGTTCAGAGTTAGAATTTTAGTCAACTTTGTCGTTTGATTCGTACAGGGCATTGACCGGTAGCGTCGCATTGTAAATCGTGTGATCCAATGTTATCACAATCGCATGGTCGACAGCCTTCTCTACCAAATCCGTATTGATACGGTAAACAAGCGTCACAACGCTGACCAGTGACACCGACTCTGCACTCGCACTGACCAGTAATTGCATTACAGGTACGATTATAGGAACCCTCAGGGTCACAGTTGCAAGCTGTACAACCCTGTGAACAAAAAATTCAGTTTACCCAGTTGCAGCGTTATTAACAAAAAGAAATTCAAAAGAAGAAATTCAAATGAAACACTACTTACCTCACCGCTCAATATGTGATAATATCCATCTTCACACTTATTGCAATCGCGACCGATCACGTGTGGCTTACATGTGCAATGTCCTGTTAACTGATCACAAGGCGCTACTCTGCCGTCGTCCAATTCGACGGTACCCGGAGGATAACATTGGCAAAGCTTGCAGCCGTCTTCTCGGCGATCCGACAGAGCGTCCCCGTAGTATCCTGTGAGCAAAAATAATCCTTGAACCTGATATCCTTAGATAGAAATTTTCTCGAGTGATCCGAATCAAAGAAATTAAACCATACCAGCTAAACATTCTTCACAGTGGAAACCGGAAGTATTATTGACACATTTTAAACATTCCCCAGTCTCGTGGTTGCAATTGCGTACGGCATTCAAGTCGATATTGTTGTTGCAATCGCAAGGCCGGCAAGCAATTCCTTTTTCAGGGTTTCCGAAATATCCATCCGAGCATGTTTCACATCTTGGACCTGGATGAATAAGTTAGAAATGTGATTGTACGTAATAAAATGATATACATAAAAAAAGTTAACTAAGGATAAGACACTTGTTTACCTGTTCTGCCTACTGGACATTCGGAACAGATTGGATCCGGATTATTGCCTAGCAAAATGCAAGGACCATTATCGGGACAAGGACAAGGTTTGCAATCTTCCGGTGTTTTTCGTAATGGGTAACCGTAATATCCTCGACTACACAGCTCGCAATTGCTTCCAGCAGTATTATGCTGACAAATACATTGACCTGACAAGAAGAAATGTAAACGGTGACTTGGAAGAATAGTTTTATTGCAGAGAAAACAATCCTGAAGATAATTACCAGTTTCAGCTTCGCAAATGTCAGCATGGCCATTGCAATTACATAGAACGCAAAGAGCAAATGGACCACCATTTGGTGGATCATGATGGAATCCAGGAGCGCAAGACTCGCAGAATTGTCCTACGTATCCATGAGGACATTGACAATGTTCAACCCAATCGGCTGGTTCACCTGCTGCACCTCGATGAGCGGTTTCCAATTTCACGTCGTCCAAAAATCCACGACCCTGATGCGTGTAGGTTCCACGAATTTTAATTGCAGTCAAATTCGAGAGAACGGACATAAAATCTCGGGATGATAAATGTGGTTGCCAGCCGTAATCAGGATGCTCGTGTAATTTAAACCGATATTCTTGTGGCTGTAAACATAAGATTTTTAGAAATGTCCTGTTCGTTATTCTCACAGGTTTCAAAAAATCTTTATAATTATTACCGTTACGGTTGGCATACGATTATTTTGCCCAAAGATAGGCTGCATAATCTGTTCTCCATTGCCACCTTCTAGGATTATGTCGCGAGCAGTAGGCGCAGGCCCATTCTCACCGATTCTCAAAGTAAATGATAAATCTTGATTGTAAGATGCTCGCTGGTCACCAAGGAATCTATCTGTCGAAAGATATAATTACCATTTTAGTATTAGATTGCTTCTTTTATTCGATAAAAAAAAATACTATTTATAATATTTACCTGGTGCAACGAAGTAAGCATTGTCTCGATCGAGTGCAGTCGCGGATACAGTTTGCGTGAGGGCGTCGTAATGCAAGGGTATTGAGTTACCCGCTACAGCAGCAGACCAACGCTCGTTTCCTCTTACAAACATACTCTCGATAACGACTTTGGAGTATCCATTGGCCGGACGGCATACTGAGGAGTGGCCGTAGCAAAAGCACGGTGTACATCCGAATTCATTGTCCACTGCCAAGTTGAAGAATCCCGGTCGACATCTAAGAACAAACGATAAATTCATAAATATTTCTGTAAACTAATACGTTCTACGCAACGTATTAACTTAATCAGAGAAATTTGTACTAACTCTCGACATCGTTTTCCCTCAACGTTCTTTTTACACTGACAAGTACCACTGATCGGATCGCAATTAGGAGTGTTTATATACGATCCAGCAACGTTACATTCGCACGATGTACATCCGTAAGAGCCAAAATTGTAATAATTGTTTGCGCAACGATCGCATTTGTCACCGGTTACTCCAGGTTTGCATTGACACTTTCCTTCACTGTTACACTGCAAACTTCTTGATCCTAGAAATTAATGTTTAATGTGTATTCAGTTCCCGTGGATATCGAGCTTTACATATTATTGCGAATAAAATGAAACGTTTGAAGAATAACAGCGATTCTCACCAGTCTCGTTGCAGTTGCAGGCGATACAATAATTGTCTTCGGGACGCTGGTAAAAGTTTTCCCGGCAACGCTCACAATTTGGTCCATCGCGATTATCACGGCAGTCTAGACAATGCCCACCGTGTCCGGTCGTCTTATAGAGTTCCTTATCGAAGTAACACCGTTCCGAGTGTCCATTGCAGTTGCAAGCTAAAGATTCAAAGTTAAAATCCTCATTCCTCCATATCACAATATAAATACTGTAATTGCTTTTTTTTAAACCATTTTATATATATAAATATTGTTATCAATTTGATATTTACTGGATCCTGAATACCACGGCAGAATTCCATCCCATCGTGAAGCAACGGAATACGATATCGCATTGACGAGCAACAGCATCAAAGTCAATAATATTCGTAAGATAGAAGTCATTGTAAACTCGGAATTTTTAAATCACGATGCATATAGAATACGAATATCTTATATCCCGCAAATACAGTTACTCAAAATGAGCCGGAATCATCGATATGTTCATATTACAAAAAAAAAAAATTCAATAATACTTCTAAATGGCACAAGCTTCAGTATCACACACCAAAATCCTACATTTTACTCTCAGTAGAACTGTAATATACGAGCACATAACGCATCGCGATCTTTTCGAATTGTCATTTTAACAAAACTGCATATTGAATCGCAATTATTGGTTCGAAATACGTATTGATCTACAGCTGTTGTATAGTATCCACTGTTCGCAGTCATTCGCGAGAGATCATTCGCGCTAGATCACTGAGATTCTCTCGATACTCTCACACAATCTCTCAAAGAAATATTCTATCACCGCGTTAAATTGATCGATGCTGCGTTAGATACCGATCGAACGGTGCGATACGCAAAAAAGTGAAAAATCAATATAAGGTATCGCAATATCTGCAACACACTGACAATGAGAGTTTGGGTCCGCGACAGAAAAGCCGTATTGCCGTATTGTGTGCACGGAGCAGCACGGCCAACAATCCCCACTTCAGATCGAGCAATGAACGTAAAAGGTAAAGCTGGTTAGGTAATGCCTGCACGATCGCGACTGCGAACTCTTAAGGTGCATGGCAAGGGGATATCCACAATGCCGAGGGTGTGCTTCACTCTTCGCATAGAATTACTGACTCGATCGCTGCGTTCAAACAGTACAGATATGGCTTATAAAGCTCGGATAATAATTCTAACAAGATTCGAGCATATTATTTATTCACTTAAATCCTACTGGAATTATCTAACTAGATGCATCTTCCTAACAAAACCCAGCAACATGTTAAAATTGTAGGGAAATTAGAGAGAAGCAAAAGTCAAGTGGAAAATTCAGGAGTAAAAAATCTGAGGTAATGGAATTATTTGTAGAAAATGGATTTGAATGAAAATTCAAGTTAATACTTACGTTTGCATTCATGCGCATCAGCGGTTGTGGCTCGAGCCCAGGGCGCATCATTGTAAAAAGGCAAGCACTCATTGCAATCCGGTCCAGCTGTGTTATGTTGACATCTAAGATGATTTGTTTTTTTTTTTATTATTATTATTTTCGCTTTCTTAGGAATATTAATCTTGAAATTCTTTAAAAGTCGCAAGCTTCACTGCGAGATTGCTATCTATCTGCTATAGTATTACATGTACGTATATTTCAAGGACTAACTTACAAACAGACTCTGCGAATTCTTCCATCCACACTAGTGCTATTGACGCATTCTCCGGCATGGCCATTGCAAGCACAACGTGCTCCAACAGCGACGTCAGCGATCGCATAGTAGTAAGATTTCAAAACGTGATCGTCTCCGAATACTTCATCTCCAAAGGTGTTTAATCTGTCTAGAGTGATTTTCAAATCGCTAGCCTGAACCCATTCCTACAGATTTCACCCCCCCAATGCATGAGTAATGGGTTACGCAATTTGGTTTTAATTGTCAAATAATTTTTATTGAATGGAACAAGAAGAATTGTAAAAAGATACCTGGAGCTCGGTATTGGTTTCAAACTGGTAAGCCGAGGGTCGACCCTCGAGGGTAGAAAAAGCGACGGTGCCCTTAGTCAAAGGTGATATGTCGGAATATTCTGAAGTGCAAAGAACTCTCGTATCGTCGCCACGAACAGTTTCTTTCGACTCTGGTAAATCGTAAGTATCGCGGCACGTGCCCGAATAGAATTGATAAGGTTCCCAAGAAGATTTCTCGTTTTTCCTCTTGTATATACCCCAACTTTCAGGTCGAGGTGATTCGAACAATAGTCGAACATAAGTTATATCGAAAATCTTCCCTGAAATCACAATATATATCCAATTCTCATCTAAATTCTTAAGAATCTCTGCAAATTCTTTTTTTCGGTGTCAAATTTCGCGAGTCTCGCTGTAAATGCGAACTAGAGCAGTGGTTCGTTTGGAAGAAAGCAAGATCAAAATAGATTCTACGCCACTGTAATACTTGGCTGTAAAAGTGGCGGCGAGTTGAGGAAGTGTTGGTCTCTTTCCTAAATGAACATGTGGTGAACAGACAGCGGCAAACCCCTGTGTCTTTAGGTAAAGCGAACCTAAGATTACCAGGAGGTTTCCAGGTTCATTTGTCCCAATGACATCCCACTTTGTAGAAAGGAAGTTAAAGAAGAGAACATTTTGGAACAGTCTCCAATATACAAAAGAAATTATTCTAAAGGAAAATAAATATTGAGAGACATAATTATTCACCCACGAAAATTTACATTCTCGCTGCTACGATTCCTTCGCTCGGAATCTCCGCTCGAAGAATTATCTCATCGCGCACGCATCCTCGTAGATAGGGAAGTAAACCGGGAGAGAAGCGATGGTTGAAGAAGAACAGGGATAAATAGAGACGCGGAGAGTTACAGACACAAACATTGAGGACGTGTTAAAAGTTTATCGTTCCTACAGATGAATGGATCTTCTTTACCCTCGTTCGAACTCTGTTATGATCGATTGTAATTTAAACAATTCCTTCTCATCTTCATTTTCCTCTTATTTACATTTATTTTTTACGTTTACGAAAAACACACTTTTTGAAACTGGGAAACGAAGAATGAGGTCTTACCTAAATGCAGGATCAAATGCACTGGCTCGGGATAGCCGATACCCTCGTACATAGTCTCAGATTGCCACCACGTTGCATTATCATTGTTATCGTGATCGGTAAGAAACGAAGCTGGATGATCGCCATATCTGCATATCTCACAGGATTTCTTTTGATCGCCGGTCTGTTTGCAAAACTCAGTGGGACGGTGGTGGCCGCACGTGTTTGACGCCTCCATGAGGACGTTGAATGCGGCATTCTCGAAGGGTGGTATACATCGCTAAAATTTCCCGAATGAAACAGGAAAAATTAAGATAGAAACCACAAAGAAATTACTCTTCCATTCGATAATAATCGCTTGCCTCTATACATATCTTAAAATTTATATTGTACCCTCTATAACGTAAGATATTGTATGTAATAGGTTTTGTTTGTCAATCAGCATTCATCGGGCTTTATCTCTCTACGCCTATCATCGAAAGTTCATGAAACTCCGGACCTTTCTCCGATAACCCAGCGTGAAACTCTACCAAAAACCAAAATCACGATATCCCTATGACAAGTTCAGAAGCTTCGAATCGTTCTTATTTCTACTCCAGTATTAATATTCCCATAAACGTTCATTGGCGCATATTAAACAATTTTGTATAAATGAGAATTTTAATGTAGCATGGATACAATGCTGTATCGTATTGTAAAGAGTAAAAACTTTTGCGTTTACTATCGGGAGTTATCTGTTCTGCTTTGTCAGTTGCTACATACTTCCTGCGATGGTTGAATCAATCGCGCAATGTGATCCGCGGCTGATTATTGAAAGATATATTCGCCAACGCTAAATTCTTTTTAGTTGAAGAAGGATGAAGAAAAATATTGAATGGGACTTCTTACCTGTGGTCGTCCATTGTCATCGTAACATTTATCTTCGTCGCGATTCTGTGGAAATCTGCTGTACAGCTCGTCCGAGGGTTCCGAATTAGCAAGTGCCAGGATCAAAAACACCCCGACGAAAAACACAATTCCTTTCAGTCTTCTCGATGTCATATCGATGCGATTCGCAAAAAACTCACTAACACAATACTCGCACTCCAGTAATTATTCTTCTCTGATAATCCAGTTCATCAATTAAAATCCACCTTCTCCCTGTTTTTTTTCCTATTGTCGCCGTTGCATTCTGCCTCAGGTCCTCGTCGAGTGATCTGTCGACGATCGATCGTTAGTTCGCGGGTACCGTGGCCAATTATCCAAATGTACCCGAGATCCACTTAAAATGCGAGGAAAAAAAATATGGCGCGAAACGGGTTTAAAATCTACCGGAAAAAAATGTATAAAACTTGTGCTTCCTGAAAATTGATCTCTTGAAAATTTAGAAAAATTTATTAGTTACTGCTTTTAGTTCACTATTGTTTCTCAAACCGTATCACTATCATTTTCCTTCACTCATCGATACAATGCAGTACATAAAAATCAATGAAAAAGTTGAATAAAATTATTTTCCAAGTTAGAGCGAATTTTCTCTTTTACTTAGAGAGAATCTCACGACGTATAAAATCCAATACTGCTATTAGTTCGCGTTAATTACTTGGGAAGAATGAAGCCGCTAAAAGCGTCGGATAATTGAGCGGTTCGAGCCGCAGAAACTTGCACGAAAACGAGCTAAGATATCCGAGCGTCGTGGATAGAAAGAGAAAAAGGGTGAACCATAACGAGAACCGATGCCAGATTTCAAGTGTTTGATCAATTAACGAAAATTGGTATCGTCAACTACTATTAGGAAAGAAAAGATAGATTCTTTTTCTAACCTCTCCAAGCGCACGACGAGTGAGAAATCACAACGAGAATCTCCTTCCTCGCGGGGGAGCACCGAGAAACTGAACCAGTGAATAAGAGGAGCCGTGAAGCCGTGAACCGCATGAGCATGAGGCATGAGTAAGCCTGCGGAGTCGAGAGCCTCCGAGAGCCAGGTATCTGTAGTGGTAATATGCCGCTGCTCGTGTTAGAAAGTACAGACAGCGGACCGGCCAGAAGTACAGTCCCTGAATGCTAAGTTAGGGCCAACTAACAAAGCCTTAGGCCTTACCGGGGCCTCCAGCATCATCTTCTTCTTCTTCTTCTCTTCTTCTTCTTCTTCTTCTTCTTCTTCTTCTTCTTCTTCTTTCCACTGAACGTCAGATCAACTTACTTCATTGAATCTTTAGCATAATCTTCCCTCTATTTCTACTGACACATTATTATTTTCTACAACAATCAATAATTCTACGATAAGTCTAATATAATTAGACTACTAAAAGTATAACAGTATTTTTTTTATTCAAATAGTACGAAAGATTGTTGAATCTTTCAAAATTGTTGAGAAATAGTAGAAATCGTTGGCTATGTAAAATGTAATTGCTTAGTACACTCAGTAAACAGAATCTAAAATAATCCTGGACAGTGAGTTGGGAAGCGCTGTTGGACCTATCTTTTTACCAGGAAATGTTCCGCGTTATCGCAATGCCCACTCACAGTGCTAAAAATCTCTGATCGCTACTCGCGTTCCTGGTTGAACTAAGAGTCACATTGCGGGTTGGGGAAGTCAAACAAGGATCAGTTATATTGTTTTATCCGTTATTAATTCGTACTATAAACTCATCAGGTACAATATCAACACTACTTGGCAATTGCTACTTGTGCAACAGAAAATATACAAGGCTCTCGATCGCTTAATCGAAAAAATATACGATATAGTATTTTGTTAGTGTAAAAATATACGCATCCTCTGTAATTCAGTCTCCTCAACATTGCTGCTATTTACATCATCAGTTGCAGACATGCGTGCGCATATTCGGAGTAACGTAATATTCTTCGAAATTGCGAAAACTAGGATAAATAAGATTCATGGTTGACGGAAAAATAAACCAGTCTAAGTTAAACTTTAACTAAAGTTGTCACTTTGGCAATTTAACGAGCCCATCTAATGAGTCAAACGATATATACTATATGTAACACATTTACATCTTTCGAGTCGTCTACTTTTCACTCAACGCTACTTACAATTAAACAGGAACGAAACTGTGTATTACACAATTCTTTGCGCAGTTTTTCTTTACTATTTCGAAAAATCACAGTTCAAAATACATCGAGTATTTTACAATAACTCTATATTCACTTCTAATGTATTTATCGCTATCTTCCATTGAGAAGAGTAACGAAATGTGCATGTAACTCTGTAAGACACCCGAAAATGTCCTTCTTCGCGACTCTGTTCTCGACGTCAGCACTGTTGTTGCGTCTGATGAAGAAGGCATTCCAATTGGCATTCTTCGCACCTATATAGTCATTATCTATCGTATCACCTATATGTATTGCTTCCTGTGGTGAAAGAACGAGACCGTGATGCAGTTTAGTTAATCGTAGCGCCTCGTCGAATATCGGAAAGTTAGGCTTTTCGATGCCAAAGTCGTAGGAAGTTAAAACGAAAGAAAAATAGTGCCGGAGGTTTGTATCGACCAATATTGGCTCCAGCCGTTGATCGAAGTTTGAGATCACCCCCAATATGATGCCTTTCTTGCGTAGATACTCGAGAAGGTCGATTGTACCGGGATATTTGTACCAACACATGCTGGTACTGTAGCATTTTATCAAACTGCTCGCAACCTAAGGGTCGTAACGATAAGGAGGGTCATCGATAGTCAAGCTTTACTCTCAAACGGGTTAAATCAGTGTTTCTCAATCTTTTTCCTAGTTTCCCATTTCCCGAAAACCTAAACTCTAAGCGAAACCCAATTTTCTATCTTTTTCTTCTTCATACGTTTCCTGTTCAACAATTAACAATACGGCTCGACAACGTTAAAAATAGTTTATTGTAAACCCGCCGACAGGTTTCTTCAAATGTTGGCTACAGTTATATGGATCACAGTCAATGTTTTATCTTTCAAAGGAAATTGAAGTAGAAATGAAAGATGTCAATTTTTTTTATCAGGGATTAAACACAGTAATGAATGATGATGGAGTAAAAAATATTATAATTAAATTATTACCTTATCCAAGGTGGTATCCGAGATGGAATTGTGTTGGTCTTTAAAAACATTGTGAACGATTTGCCGCCACCAATTCTCCCATCCTAGACCAGTGTGTCTACCGTATATAGGGTGTTCCCGGGCAAGTCGATGAAAATTCGTTTTGAAACTTCGCGCCACCTTGCGCGAGTCAACTGTCAGACCGTGTTGGGCACCGATCTCGATGTAAATTTCTTCCAGCTTGGTCATCAGCAATGTACCAGTGACATCGAACGTCACGAGACGCGGCCGAAGGCATTTTATCATTCCTAGGTCTATTCTTCGAAACACTTTACCTCTCGTAAGGGCCGTTTATTCAATGAGAGATGCGGATGTCAAAACTCTTACTATCGTACACTCTTCAGCACCTGTGTACTATTGTCCGTGAAATCAACGTATGAATCGATGGCAAGATTCGGCTAGATTGGGCAACAGTGGCGAGTCGCTATCGCAGCGCCACTGTCGCCTCGGTCGGTAAAACAGAAAGGTTGCTTCATCAACAGTTTCTACGAATATGCTTCAGAGGGCGCCACTAGTAAAATCTAACTTGAAAAATTTGAAATTTGAATTAATTTAGTTAATAAAAGAAGCTTCGCGTGACTTATTATTAAATTGTCGTTTATATTTACTTTATTTTTCGAACTGTTTCTTACTTTTCATCTTCAATTTCAGATAATAACAAAATGAGGATAGGTCAATTAAAGAAACGTTAGATAATAAATATGATTTGGCAGATTATCTATCAGATTTTACAGCTAATTCCGATTAATTGACATTGCAAAACTAATTTGGAGAGAAGAAATCATTATGTGTTCGTGAGATATACCAGTATATTACAATGTAAAAATCGCACTATATTATTTAATTATCCGTGTATAATAATCGTAAAAATTTATTGCAATGCGAAGTACAAAAGTTGCGACATTAACATTGTCGTTACAAGTGTTACACATTCTTATTTGGCAATTTGGTATAGTTGTATCTATCTATGCGCTACCATGTTCCATCGTTATTGCTCATCGAATTCTAATTTCCTTCGTCTTGATCTCTGTCTGAAGATCATATCACGAATCAATTATCCGTGATAAAATAAAAAATACGTAATTTAGATGAGGAATTGAATGACCGTGTTATATTAATTTTGGAAGATGTTCAACATTTTAAGAAATGCAATAGAAATTATTTCAATCACAGCTCAAATATTTTTTTTTGAAACGTAAAGTGAAAATGTGGGAGAGGCAATTTTGATTAAGAAGAAAATTATTGTACCACTTGTATGTTGTGTAGAAGAAATTCTAGATAGTCGAATTTCGAACAAGCACACGCGTGGTTTTATACACTCACAACAACTAGTTTCAGGTATGACTTATTTATTAAATGTAGAGATATAAGTGTATTAAATATAAAGTGTTTTACAGTAATGCTCTTGCAAGATTACGTTCATTACAATTAACACTAGAAGTACTTCGACTGTCCTTGTCTTCACAGCTCTCAGTAATATCGTGTTCTAATTCTTAAACGCACGAACTTCAAACGTCTTGCACTTCAGTCGTTACTGTATAACAAAATGAGTATATATATATAGTATATAAATTACACTGTATTATCGTTACAAAATATAATACCTCTGACGAGCTCGTATCATTCACAACATTCTTTTGCAGCACGCGGATCATAACGATTACTGGAATGTCGCGACTCTGACTCGAAGAGAACCAAAAGATTTCAATGCGTAACATTCGGTGCACGCAATTCATTCTCTAATCTTTTTTTACAAGTCTACGAGGGTGCAACCATTTTTTTTTGTTTTCTTAAAAAATCCACAAGTTTCATCGGATGAAGAACTATTATATCGATCGATTCGCAATAACTTTTTCTCTTTCCCACATACTGACTAATCATCACAGCAGAATAGTACAGACGTACAGAAATTTCCATCACGATACAAAGTCCTATGTATATAGGCGAGAGCTTAGAAAACAAAAAAAAAAGAAAACAACAAAAAGGGGAAATACATCGATCCGCAAGTGTATTGCAACTTTTTTGTAAATAGATCTTGTAAATAGATTTGTTATGTATATAATCGTAATGCGATTAATATTAATTGTTCCGTCCATCGAATTTTGGTATATTCCACAGACTGCTCAACTTATATTTTACAGTAGAAAAATCTGTTAATCTCTAATTGGTGTTATAATCAGCAACACGAGATGTGGCCCTTCGATTTACTCGGCCTACGAAGTGAGCAATTGAAAGAAACTGATCAGCCCCCTTCGTGATTCGTTCAAAAGTTTCGAACAACTGTCTTCTCTTGGTGTTATAATTCGCCATATATATCGGTATATTTTCTCTGACTGATAGATTCTTACGAGTAAATGTTTTTATTACAAAGTTGTACATAGATAAGGTGGCATATATTGTTTAAATTAAACGATTATCCCATTGGCTACTGATGGGAAAATAGTCCACGTAACCAGGGGGATTATCGATCATAAATGTAATACTTCCATGACCATTGTACAATGATTGGAATCAGTGTATTAATCCTATGCAATATATGTACAAATATATATTTATATATATATACATACATTTATGTGTACATATATATATATATATATATATACGGTATATAATAATCATTGCAATAACGAGATATAATAGTTGCGGCAGTCATCATTTCTTAATCATAGAATTCCATCATATATATATATATATATATATGCACGAATGATACAATATTCTTAACTATCAGTAATAGTTGTATGTAAATAAAAATTATCTGATAAATACATCGATCAGTCTCACAATCGTTATGTTACGTTGATGTAAGCTTTTTCTCCTTGCCTTTGCTGTTGTTGTTGTTTTTGCTGTTGCTGTTCTTATTGCTGCCGTAAAACGAGTGTTACGAATTAATCGTAGAACTAGAAAACTTCTTGCGAGATCGGCCCTTTTCTTACTTGTTCCGTTCTATTTACATACACTTATTTCATGCCGCGTGCCCTAACGCAAAAGTCTATCATTATCATCCCTCTTTCCATATTCCCATCAACACCTACGGCATTATTATCTCTTTCCAGTATTTTGTGTATGTGTGTGTGTGTGTGTGTGTGTGTGTGTGTGTGATTTGAGTCTTGGTACGAAGCGACAGCGTATGTGGCGGAACAAAAAAAGAGGGGGATGAATGTACGAGTAGCATAGAAATCTAAATCTGTAGAAACACCTTATAATGCATAGTCGCAAAAAACATTCGTTTCGCAGGCGTACAATAGATAAATGCAATTGTATCGGTATCGGTAATTGTGTTATCGGTACGAGCTTAAAATTAAGAAGGTAAACACCGTCGTGAAGCCGGTTGTCGTTCGCTCCCCTCCTCCTCTCCCTCCTTATCCTCCTTTTTTCCACTCATGAACCCCCAAAAACCCGCTCATTCCCTTAAGTTGTACGATCTTTTAAAAAATCGGATATAAAAAATGCGGCGTACAAAAAAAGGTGCGGAACTTTACAAAAGTGTGTGTTTGACGGGAAATTTGCTCGCACGTCCTTAATTGCAAAGTACTTATATCGGAATCTGCCAGGTCAGATAGTAAAATACTAGCGTCTTTCTTTCTTTCTTTTTCAGTCGAGCATCATCGCACACGGAGGCTGACTCTCTTTACTCGTTGACCGTAGGAAGTATGTAACTAATTGTAAGTGAGACCATTGTCGCAAACCTGCCAAAGTCACGCAAGATTTACAAAATCGTATTAATATCATATTACGTATGCTCCAGTTCATGTCGGCAGCCTCAAAACAGCGAGTGAAACTACTGTGGCGCAATCCCTCCTGTCTAAGAAATATTTAGTTTTCCAAATGAACGTTCGTAAAACTGAAAAAAGTCATCGACTACCCTTTCCACATGAATAATGATACAGGAAGATCGAAGACAAGTGTAGGAAGATACTCGAACTTCTCTTGATGAGTGTTACAAACGTTCATGAGAATTCACAGTAGAATGTCAGCCTGAGATTGTTGCATTAACAACTGATTGTTATAAAGCCAATATCGTTCGCCGAGTACACAATGATTCAGTTGCACTTGGATGCGTTTTACGCAGAGGATTATCGAGAATAATACGCGTAGACTATGTTCAATGTAACATTCGAATACTCGTAGACAGAGTGTCGCTCGATGGAATTCTTCCAATTCTTAATTGAAAATAGCACACTCTTGTAGATACGTGTACAATATGTATACATATAATATATTACTACGTTTATATCCTCTTTTCATAAAATTTCAACTTGATCCTCGCTTTGCTAGTCTATAAAAAACATACATAGCGATTAATTGTGTATATCTGATACGTATCACGCAATTACGCTTGCTGTCGTTTGAGACCATTTTTGAGTGATTGGAAAATTGTAAGTCGTCTCATACCAAGACGCGAGTAAATGATTTTGTGTACGAGGATAATCGAAGAATAAATAATTTACAGAATTGGCAACGGATTATCGTGGAATCAAATGTTGCTTGTTGATGCGTCGTCTCTCCCCTCTCTTTTTTTCCTGGCAGTGTTACAGAAAATGCACTCCATAAAAAAGCAAAGATTAATTTGTATAAAAATATATAAATTTATGTAGAAAAGGAATATTAGATATTGCAAGTAAACGAACTTACAAAATAAATAAGTTAAACAAATAGTTCTTATTCCTCTCCTTCTTCGGTAGGATCATAGAATTAAAGATACTTTAGTCGAAGGCTCGCTCAAAATTTTGCTCTCTCAATTCTGGATTCCTAAAAAAAAGTCTCTAACTGCAATTTGAGCTTCGCGAATCCTTCTCGCGAACGTCATTTTCGATATTGTGTCTCGTTCGAATCAATTTTCTTTTTTCTCCAATAAACTATGATCCGACCTACGCGCACTACATATATTAATTAATTACTATAAATCATAACGTGTGAGTTACAACAAAAACGTAGCTATATCAATATTCACAGTAAAGAGATCATAAAGTCTCCTAGTCCAAAGAAATGTACAATTCAAATTTGTCGCTGGACAAAGACAGGGCGCGTTGTCCTGCGACAAATTGTAATTTCGATGTTTGATTTCATATGAAAAACTGTTATCGTTTCCTTGTAATGTAACGATTGTCACCAAGTCTAAGCTAGATGGGCAACGTAAAATTGTTTTACGAAAGAATCATTATGAACTTTTGTACAGTAATAGATTTCGATAAAACCAGAAAAATAGATAGCCAATATAATCGAAAAGGAAAAATTTACTATTGGACTCAAGGTCTCCGAGATTCAAAAAAGAATTCGGAATAATTCATTGAATGAAACTTGATTATACAATATCGTGAGTATTACACCGTGCAAATTGAACAATTGAGTTTCCTAGCTCGATCGAGTAATCTCTCACTTGTGCGTTTAACAGTAATGGAGTTAAAAATTATTAAAAACGGACTCTACCCGTTGATCACAGTGATCGGTTCCCGACACAGGTACTTTCATGTGCTTTTCCTCGGTAAGTGTGCCCATCTTTGAAAACTAGGAACTAACAGTTTTCACTTATTTATCATTAGCTTTTACATTACCTTTACGTTACGGTGTCAAATCATTCGGCTGTTAATCATTCCTTCTTT
This sequence comes from Trypoxylon attenuatum, assembly GCA_963989405.1. NCBI lineage: Eukaryota > Metazoa > Arthropoda > Insecta > Hymenoptera > Crabronidae > Trypoxylon > Trypoxylon attenuatum. The sequence goes on along the minus strand of OZ022489.1, from coordinate 13,413,507 downwards.
TATATACATATATATATTTATATTTATATATATATATATATATAGGCTGCAACCATCCTTCCTCAAGTATCATAACAAAGTTTACTGGTCCATTTTGCCAATCTGATTGCCATATTCTCATTCGATTTCCCTCTCTAGTAATACTGCCTAAATATATCATCATATTGATATGATGCTATTCAACAGACTTGAGTTATTTTTAGTATAAAGTTATTACACTCTTTGCACATTATTGCTATTCATGGGGCCAGGATTAAAGTAGTACCCGGAACACACGCACAATCTCTTCTTACGTTGAATTACTTAATTTTAACGTCATGGACCTTTGCGCGAATCGTTCTGAGAATACGTCTGGTACAAGGTAGCCATAGTGTGACGTCCGAAACGCATTTGATGTTTCTTTAATCTTTTTCATCACCATTTTTCAAGCTTTCTCTTTTTTTCTTTTGTTTTGGACCCAAATATTCGAAAATTGATTGGCATCTTGGAACTTCTGTACAAATATTCACACGTACGATTGCGATGATAAAGGAGCTACCCAGAGAACTAAAGCTGTGGATAAGGAGAACCTTTAGACGATAGAAATGTTGCCGCTTAGTAGCGACGAATAGCACGATAAACTGCCACATGCCGAATAAAAATCCTATATCTCACGTACTTTATAATGTCATCACAGTATTTTGATGTATGTAGCTAATTATTAGACTTACGAGATAATTGCAAGCTTCCCATCCCAATCCAAAGGAGGAGGAGGAGGGGGAAGAGATTGCAATTGCAAATGCTGGCAGTTTACGAGCGCATTCTACGTACACTAGAAACCGTACTCAGTAGAAAAATTGTGCTCTTTTGCTCGAAGCATTTCGTTTTAAAAAATCATCTAACAGACGTGAATAACAAACATCGATAATTCACGTCTATAGAGATATTATATTATACATAGATTATCTATATATATTCTTTGATCAACAACCAACGATCAGGGACACGAAGAATCCTGCACAATCTTTCCTAAGAGCACTATCCCGTCTACCGTACAATATCAACTGTACATCAACAGCCGTTCTAATTATAAGAATCCACTTTGCACCATTCGTAACGTTATAAACTCTCTTTGTGTTCGACAAGATAAAACTTAAACACATATCCGATCCATAGCCTTTGTTATCTGGGTTAGCAATGGTAGCATACTTCTTAACGCACAAGTTTCGTATCGTAGCGTACACACCTATCTAGGTAAGAGAAAAAAATAATAATAATAATAAAAAAAAAAATAAATTAAAACTCTATGAGGGACTGACATTAATTAGAAACTGACTGCCTAGATGAGGCTGCGTGAATGGCAAAATCGACGAGCGGGTTACTTGGGACGGTAACGATAGAGTGTGAAGTACTACCGCTTAAAGTAACATTGGCAGACGAGACTAAGGATAATGGCTTACATGATAATTGATCAATTTGTTTTATAGGTACCAATTTAATTGGCACGTCCGTTTTTAACCTGACAGCTTCCGAAACAGGTATAGCTTTCAATTGAACACTTTTCAATGGTTGTATCTTAACCGCTTGTTTTACAGTAGCACTCGTATTGTGAATAACTTTGGTGATCTTACTCTCACCAACTCCTTGATTAGACGACTCGTCATAACCAGAATCGGATGACGAATCACTGAACGTTTTGCTTGTCTGCTTCGAAACGGTTGTCTCGGTGCCAGATTCAACACTGTGAGCAGGACTAGCGGATGCAGAACTATGAACGGGACTTGCCGAAGCTGAACTGTGAGCTGGACTACAGCTAAGGCCGCTCGTTTGTTGCTGCCGTTGTTGCCTGGCTATGCAACCTATGCAAGGCTTAATCAGTGAGGGATCTACTATGACTTCGCCGTAGAGGCCCTTGAATATTGTACCACAGCAAATAATCTCCCTGGAAAGTAACAGAAGAATCTCATTTGTGCATTCGTCTTTTCGCATAAAATTTATTCTCTTGTTGCAGTATTTACCGTTTGAAATAAGACAAGTCAATGAATCCGTTGACGGTTAGCTCATCTTTCGATTCCGCATCCTCGTGCAACATGTCCATCTGCTTCTCTGCGACCGCAATATCATCACTGCCTGCAGGACTTCCTGCACGGCTCGAACCTTTGCTACCATTGCCAGTAATGTAATCTTCTGAAAGGGAATAAAATCATTTATCGTAAGGATCATAGTGTAATTTTTGATAGAAATTAAAAATGTGATTCGGTTACGAACCTGTCAAATCATCGCTCATAGCAGGACTCTGTTCCCTATCCCGCTCTGTCTTCAAATATATATGTTTCTTCTTCATAATCTTCTCGAATTTTTCTGGTATATCTTTAATTTTCTTTTTATTTTTTGATTTGAACTTTGTCAAGGACTTGATCCCAGGTCCTGCGCGTGCATCGACAACCTGTAAAAACCAAAAAGAAGGTGAGCACACGCGTCAGGGTTACTTCGGTACGCGATAGTCAATAAATTATTTACGTGTCTCCAGTTCCGGTTGCTTCCGGCGGGTAATTTCTTCCATCTTTTAACCAGCAGTACGCACGCATTGCAGATCTCTCCCGTGCGTCTTTCTTCGAGTTGAAAACATTCCATGAAGTCATCTTCATACTTTTTACTGTCGGTAAATCTTGAGCTGCGAGAGAAATTAATACATATATATATATATATATATATATTTATATATATATATTGGCCATGAGAGGTATCCAAATATTATTGTTCGAATGCATACCTGCTTGACTTAGCTTTGCAAATGCAGCACCCAGTACTGGAACGATACACCTTTGGTTTGTGAAAACTAAACATTTTGTTGCGATTTATTACAGCGTTGTTTCTGTAAATAAAAATCAGAAGAATAGAGTGACGCGACGCTGATTTACGAACGAGGCTTGTTTTCATACATGTACGCGGGATAATCGGCATGACGCTTGCAATCGAAGCAACGCGGACTTCACTAAAATGTATTTTTCAGTGAAAGTAAATTCGCAAATAATTTGCGTCAGCACAATTAGGACATATTTACCTATAAAAATAATCGTAACTGCAGCAAATTCGGAACAGTAATGAACCGTATGTTTAATGCATCATGGAAAAGTAGCACTTTTATCGAAATCACCATGTTTCGCCGATCGACGCGGAAGACGAAGTTTCGTTCTATTTCACTGAAGATAGAATAGAAGGTTGAACGAGTTGTAGTTAGCGAAGGTAATAATCCGCGGCTATCAAAAGTGAAATCGTCACCATCTTTACACGCTACTTGTTTACATCGATTCGTTCGTTACCAGTCCAGTAACTAACACCGCGATTTCGGATTGACAATGTATACGTGCAAGACGCTACGCGCCGTGACGCACGCATGCTACTAGGGGGCGTCCATAATCTCACAAATCCCCACTTTATTCCATGCGTACACCGATAAAACTGCAAAGAAAAACATGCCTAAGAAAATCAATCGATTATTATTCACTATTTTCTTTTTCTTTTCTTTCATAATTCATAATCACGAATTAAAATCGCGGTTTTCTCTCTCGCATGCTGTCGGCGAGGAAAGTCTAATTGAGAACTTTGTCGCCAGACGGTGTCGAGTGTCAAAGAATACGTGACTGACACTTACGTTGTCAGAAAACTGCCGAGAGAATTCCTAATTCCATTTTGTGTTACGATAACAGAGGGTTATTTAGTGTCTCGAACGAACTTTCCTCTTTGTAACGACACTCACGAGTATGTATCGAGGTGCAGGCTTGTTTTCTGTCACAAAAGCATTCGATAATGTCGAACGATGTCAGCGTAGTACGTCATTTTGTGTACACGGGACGGCGGATCGAGTGTTCGGAGCAATGTGTATCACTCCAATCAGGGTTACCGAGTGCAACATGTGATCTCACAGACATATGCCAAACCATAATTACCTCGGTTTCTTTTCATAACTTAAACGGGCTGCAATTCGATATCTTTCGTAAAACTATAAAAAAAGAAAAAATACAGTATTGTCGTCGCACCGTAATGTCAATGGTTAATTAAAAGAAGCCTGTGGATTGCTTTCACAAAGAATTCGCAACTGAGAAGGATTGGAGGCGGGTGAAGTAAAAAGAAAAGAAAAAAAAAAGAAAAGGTGGGAGAAAGAGAGTGAAAGAAGGAGAAGTATAGAAAACTGTGTAGCACCGTGGAGCACCAACAAAACATCGAGCTAAAAATAGGAAGCGTGAAACCACAACAGAGTGCAATGCGCGGATAATATATCGAGATGCTTAAAATAACGTTCTTTCTTTCTTTCCCCGTCTTTTTGTAGTATACATCCGAGATCTATGTATCCTCAAAGATCGAAATCCTTGGAGAGACCCGAGGTACAAAGACACATTTTCCTAGAAGAAGTTCATAACAAAGTTCTCTGATTGTGAGCAGGCGAAACACGTGAAAGAGAAGTACATATTCCGTATATTCTCACGCGCATAACATTGTTGTCGGGATCTATTTATATCTCGGCGTGTCGCACCTTGGAAGGGAGTGTCGTTGCGCCGAACACGATCACGGACCGGTGATTGCAATAGTCCCTTCATTTTTCACGGCACCGATGCGGTGCAATTCGTTACCAAATTTTAAAAATAGGTCAGTCACGCTTCTTGATCATTGTGGAAAGGTTTTGACCAATCCAATTCGTCGATTTCGAGGGGCGTGCGCGAAACTGCAAATTTCGTTGGTCACTCGAAACTCTCGAAAGAAGCTTGTTAAACACAAGGCGGCGTTCGTCCGACTCCGCTGGACGTACACACTTCGCCTGCTTTGCCAGCTTTACTACTTCGCAGTGTTGCTGCAATGAGCGGAGGCAAACCAGTTTTCCTTCGATCTTCGTTGTGCCGAAACTGCCCCATGTAGTACACATGTACTCGTCCGTCCTTGTCTCTCCCGAGGATAATATCACTCAGGAACGTAACGACGACTTCATTCCTCAAATCTGTTTACTTTATCGGTTCCTGGGGAACGTTCTCTATACTCAATTATCCCGTGCACCGTGCAGCTTTTCCTACTAATCGCTCCCTCCAATTTTTACCTGCACCAAACCGGCCGACCAGGTAGAGACCGCTAATTGAATTTTATATAATAACTCCGAAACTGCTCCGAAACTCTTTACGACATACGCATACATAAGAATCTATGAGAGCATTTATTTTTTGCTCGGTAATATTTGCAACCCTGAAAAGAAGAGTCCTCGTTTAATAAGTACACGCGTGGATATCAATCGCGATTAAAATCTAGATAACTCTGAGCGAAGCAAGATCTCGAGTACATAATCGGGAGATTCTCGTGTTTGCTTTTTCGCGAGAAATCATCTGTTATACATCCCTGACATTCAGTGGAGATCTTTTACAAACTCGACTCCCCGTTCGACGCACGACGCACGACGCATTTTTTTCGTTGGTCTGGGAGTGGCGCCATCGGTTGTTCAACTCACAAAGCAAGAATGTTGCAACGCACTGCACGCAAAAAAATGTAAATGTGCTTTCGCCCAGTTGCAGCCGGTGACAATGGTGGGGGACGAGAGCGTGAGCGAGAGGGGATCACGCGAAGCACGGGAAAAAAAGAGGCGGGTACATAAGGTTGTTGTCACGTGGTTTGTTGATCGGCAGCCTCTTCATCCCAATACGACAACGACAAGTTAGATCTGTGACCCCGCGCACCGCGCATATTGAATATTTTGCGTGTATGCACGCGTACGATGCCAATTCTCTCTCCCTCGTGGCGACACTCTCGAATCTCTTGACAGTCTCGATGCTGTTCTGCACCACACGGAACATCGAAATCTACCTAACGACGCGATACTGATTCAAGCCCGTAATCCTACATTGCATAATCTCGGTTGCACAGCTCAATGTTGATTTGTTATGAAATGCAATACCCCTGGTCTCGAATACTGGTTAATTTCTATAGATTCGTAGAATTTTTTTTATAAAAGTAGTAGTAGTAGTTTCTCGATGGGAAAAAAATTAAGAGGAATCGTATGGCGAAGTGACTATCAATGAAAAGTTTGCTTCCAAAACATGAAACTACGATATAGGGAGGTAACGCGGCCGTGACACGCTAACCCATTAGCTTAACTTTCGTTCTCACTTTTATTCGAGTGGTCTCGAATTTAAAAATAGATCACGCTGCCAATCGGCGAGTAGAGATACGTGTGCGTACAATACAGCGTTACAATGATTATAGAAAGAGAAGACAATGCGAAGAGCTTCGCTTGGTGAGATTTTAACGAATCACGTGGAATCCTACCGAAAGTAGTTTTACTCACAAGCCCCTGGCTTTAATTTCACTGGGACAGTATTTAACGATGTCGCAAGCATCCGAGATGACCTACATCATGATAAAACAGGTTCCGGTATTTTGGTACCGAAGAAAAATGCCATTGGGTCTGAATCTCTGCAATTATATAGATTCGAGTTTTATTCATTGATGAAGAGTGCTGCTCGAAACATTTATAAAATCAACTTTGACACCTCAGGCACGTATCAAATTATTGCAGCTACAGCGATAGCGAGCACGATTAAAGCTTTCTCGAATCATTCTACGGATTGGTCCAGGTCGCGTCACGTGGTTCTCATGTCCCCCACTATGTATCAGCGATGTTTTCGAAGGAGAGAAACAAATTTGCAACAATACACGCACTCCAGCATAAAGAATAATATTCAACACGGCAATTTATTCTCAGACTGCCGCTGAAGGTCAATGTTAATATGTTCGTAAGAGTTTAGAATGTCGAAACTTCCCAGTGCAACGAATATGCATATATTGCGAAATCACACAATGCGAAAAAACACCTTGGCCTCAACCGATTAGCAGCATTAGAAAATCCAGAAAAAGGCAAAATAACAGTCGAACAAAGCTACCAAATCTCTTATACTCTCTCGTCTTCGACAGTTTCACCCATATTATCGTAGATCAAACTGATTAAGCTTATGAAACTTATTTTCAAAAATTCACACAAATTTGTCGATTCTCATATAAACGATATTCATTCTCAGCCTAGTGATTATTGTTGAGATAAGATTGGTCGAAGAAGTGAAAATATCTCGCTCGCGCAATCGAATGGAGAACCCCTCCGATTCCATTTCCTAACAAGTGCACAAATTCGAGGAGAGTGATACTCTCTAAAAATGTCTCGCGCTTTTTTTATACGACTGCGATGTGAGTGAGGGAATGAGCGAGCGAGAGAGCGAACGAGAAAGAGATAGATAGAGTGAGAGAGCGAAAGAGAGGGAGAGAGTGAAAGAGCGAAAGAAAAGTTCCAAACTTTCCAAGCATATGACTCGTAGAGTGATCGTGGCAGTTGACAAGAATGTCGACGCTACATTGAAGATCACTGAGGACAGGTCGCGTAGGATTTTCACGGAGAAGAGAAAAAAGAAACGCAGGAAGAGCTGGAAGAAACGTGGCGTATGAAGAAGGACGTGCGCGAGCAAGAGGCCGACATGGCGCGTGGCATAGAACGGTAGCCGCCATCGTCGGTTCCTTCCCTTCCCTCCGCCCTTTCCAACCCCATCCTGACGAGCACCCACACACAGTATGCCTGCGGTAAATACGGGAAAAAAGTAGCTTCCAAGACGCAGCACTTTTGGCAAACCGTTCGAAACGATGAAATCGAAAGATTCTTTATTCCAGCGTCCACTGACACGGGATCTGAAGAAGCAACAGCGTCAAAGTAACGAGCAGTGGTAAACGCAGTGCCCGCCACAAGCGGGCACGCCATGACAGATGATACGGCACGCACAAACAAACAAGTCCATTTGCCAAGTGGAACACTACGCTGCTAAAACGCGGGAATCCGCGGAAAACCAGCAAGAAATATATCGATAGGGACCCATGGCGATGACGGAGATCCACAAGGATCGTAGCTACACTTTATCTAACGCTCTGTCAACACGACGGCGAGTGCCGACAGCGAAAAATCCACGGTCAAACACGGCAGCTATAATCTGGTGAAAGTTTCCTGACGCACCTGACATAAACTGACAGAGGTTCTACTAATGCCAGATTAAATCATCACCTGCGAATCCATGAGCGAATGCTAAAATGATCGAAATCTCGAAGGAAACGTCAAATCGCGTTGGCGATGATACAGCAGCCTGGCAGATTCCGAGCCCGGAGCCGAAGACGCTGACGTCTTCGAACATATTTGTTAAAGACACTTGGATAATTCCCCGTGACAATTCGCGAGCCGACTGACAATGCATCGCGTTATCGATACGTTGTACTTTTGCCACATGTGCGCACGAAATTCATATTAACATGCTTAGATTAATGACAGCAGAGTCGCTTACCTTTTCAATACAGGTGACGGCCAGATTTGAGAACTTCTATGCGCAGACTCACGAAACTGGCTCTGTTGCATACCTGCGTCAAATCAGCGACTGTTTGCAACGCTCGGAGAAAAATTGCTTCTCGAATTTTCGTTATTATTGCTTCATAGTTTAGTTGCGAATAGCTGGATCAGTAATTTTATAATGTATATGACTGGATGTAGCGTCTCGTTAATGCAGATGCAATAAGTAAATAATATATTAATAAGACAATTTGACTTCCGGTGGCGGATTTGATTTTTGTCCGATTCATTTTTGTTCGATGACATACCACCAGGGTTCGAATGAGAGTCGGCATATTTTTCACGGTTTACTTTTCGTTAATTGTACGTTTTAAGGCGATGAACGCGGATATCACTCGTTTCCCAAAGAAAATGGCATTTATGCAGAATCTGCCTTGAAGAAATTGTGGAATGTCCCTTGATAGCCATTTCCTCAAATAGTCCTGAAAAGGACTCGTGGAAAGTTGGCGGTGGGTAAGTTGCCCGTAGAGCGCAACGCGCTCTGCTCACGATCGCTGGAATAAAATAATATAAAACTGATGAGATAAGTCTTAGGTTTTATTCAACTTTTTTGTACAAGAGATCTACAAAGAACTCTAATACTGTTCGCTTTATAGCGTTTCGAAAGCGATGATGATCGAAGTTCTTCTAAAGGTCTTATCGCGGCCAATGGTTTCGCGTCTATTCCCGCCAATCCAATAACGTTACGTTCACTTCGTGACGTAACAATCTCGAGGTCTCGACACTGAGATCGATGTCGATAGATCGATTAGCAGTGGTGCTGCCACTTGTGGCAACGAAAGTGTATCCGGCATAATTAAACTCAAGTACGAGTTTCTGTTCTATGTGTGGACGTATTACTCCGGTGTAAAGAAACACGTTCTTTTCGCATCCCCCGGTGTGTTCTACGTAAAACTATACTGGCACTCATTTGGAAAAAATTGTCTATCCAAATTTGTGAGAGTTCTTAAATAATTTAAACATGGCACACAATATGAGACTACTCTGGAGATCAACAAAAGATGTTATTCATCACGCGTTATTTCGAAATACTATTTCAAATGGTACGTAAAATATACTAACCGCACAAAGAGCGCCATGCAACGTTGTTATACAGTGTATTACAGCGATATTAGAATTTCAAGAAAACTTTTAATTCTTAGTATGCTAAAGTAATACTGCGTGATGATCTTAATAATTAGCCTCTTATATGCGAGCTTATTAATACCTACATTAAACAATTCTATTACTAATTTTATAACAGTTCAGTTTTGTAAAAAGATTAAACTGATCGGAATTCTCGAATTGAACTCTGACCGAAATATTTTTCAAAGTTCTTTTTGGAATGACTCAATTAAAAATTGCCCAAGCAAATGTAACTACTTTCTATACGCATTAGCGTAAACATTTACATTATCGGTGAAATAACATTTGTTAATTTATCATGTCCACAAAGGCATACTACAACAAATACTCTACTTTTCTTCTTTTGCTTGTATTTTATAAAGATACTATTATTCATGAATGTGCGTTTTATTCTGATATACATATATATGGGTATTTCTCACATTAGTTGATTCATAAGAAGTGCCGCCACCGTGAGGATTCTTCGTACTTTGGACAGTAGCAATGACCCATGCAGAAGTAACTTGCTGCGGTAGAAGTTACCTGAACGATTCAGTTGTTGAGAATATTGCCTAAATCCAAGGAGTCTACTAACGAGAGAAATACACTTTATAAGACACAATATAGAATAGTGAAATTGGAATTGATAAACTGATGATTCAATCTTATTAATTAATACGACTTATAACACTTATACAACAGTAGTGTTTTCGTCGAACTTAACAGTTGTAAAAAATTATCTATGCATTATATTATATAATATCTCTATTTTAAAGCACGAATGCTGAAAACTATGGAGTCTCATCTTTTGGAATGTTTCGTTATAAATATTATTGACTTATATATTTAAAATCCACTTAATTTTGGAAGTTGCAGTTTTTTTCTTATTTTCAATGCTTAAATCTGTACCAGCAATATATTTTTGTTTCAGCGATTAAACCGCGATATTTGTACACTGACGGTGTATTAAAAGTTGTCGATTATGAAAAATCAAGACAAACCATTCGAGCCCAGTATTTGGTCGTCGAAGATGCATTTAGAACAAAAATGAAGGCTGTATGTGATAACGCAGATGCTATACTATATTTGGAAGACTTGAAAGCAATGGCACACATTGTGCAAAAAACAAATACAGATTTAGAATTATTCGCAACTATGATAAAGAAGTTCTGTTCAACAGCTAATGTTGCAAATCAGACATATTATTTTGGACCAGTTATTATGAGAGCATATTATTTCTTGAATGAACCACAGGAAGCATATAATATTCTTATGGCACCTGAGCATTCAGAATTTTTTAATAAATATAATTCGTATATCGTGTTAATGGCACTTTTATTTAAAAATGGAATGTACCAAGAAATTATTAATGTTTGGAACAGAGGCGAAGAGATGAATCCAAATGATCCTCTAGCGAACGATAGGCGACGAGTTTTACTGTATGCAGCGCTCGCTAAACTGGTAAAGACTTCTTTGCGATACTTGAATGATCAATTTTATCTATGCTAATAGTAATTGGTATGAAATTTGAAAATGTTTTCAGAATACTCCAGAAGCGCTAAAAATGGCTGAAGATACATGGGCAGCTGCTGTAGCGAGATACAGAAAACTTTCAGTCAGAGAAACAAATTTGTATTTTTACATATTACTACAACACAAGAAATTAGTAGAGGCATTGCTTGTCTGTGGTGAACTTAGATTCCGAACGAGGATAAATGATTACGTTAAACTACGATGTCTTCTGGGGCTAGGCGAATATGAAAAAGCGTACGATGTCCTAAAAAGCATTGCTGACGGGCAGCGTTCATATTGTTTATGGAGTGATTTCGTAAGAATCTCCAAATTATTCAAGAGTTGGAACTAGTAAAATGAAACTGAACGCTAACAGCTTACTTCACATATATTTTCAGCGAGGAGACATAGATAACATTCCAGCAGGGGAAATACAGGAGAAAATATTTGACCTGTGGCCATTATTAACCCGAAATGGTGCATTTTTCACAGTAAGCTTCTGTTTTTATTATAATTCTATATTATTATCCCAGCTCTAGTACATATCTAACGTATATTCGTATTTCCTCCCACAGAACTCATTCGAGAATTACATTTTCAACCCAATCAGTACTACCGAAATATCTACTGAAAAGGCAAAACGGGAAGAAAATTTAAAAAATAGAAACATAAGGATGCGAAGGCTCTTAGTATAAAGGTATGATTGTTCAGAATAAAAATATTGTTTGACTTTTCATTTCGTTTGTAGTTGAATGCGCCTGACAAAAAGCATGAATTATTCAATTAGTACAATCTTGCAAAACCCACTAATTTTTCCAACTTCTGTTTACGCAAAAAAATGTTGATCACAATCAAAAATATTGGTTTCGGCAGCTTCAGAAGTTCATGTACAAGAATAATTTTTAAATTGACATGTTTTTAGTGTTATTCCGTCAACTAGTCATTCTATAGTTATGTACTACTATAGATAGCATTCCAGATTGAAATCTCCCAATTTTGTCAACAGATTTAGGATGTAATTTTCTACAGAAAATGTTATATAAACTATTAACGTTACCAAACTTTTTGTTTTACTCATTTATATTCAATTATGTTCTAAACTGATTTATACTAATCGTGAGTCGGACCACTGATCTAACCGAGACAAACGATTCTTATGTATTAATAGAAAACGCAGGAATGACAAAAGAAACCTGTTTTCGATGGATATGGGAATACATTGTGTTTACACTATAAATGCGTACAATGTTAGGGAATTTTATAGAAATTCAAGAACGCTTAATAACAAAATGTTGTTATAAGTAAAACGTGCGAGCACGTTGCGTGAATGCAACAAAAACGTTGCGAAGGAATCGTGCTAGTATTAATACAGACATCTAGAAAAAATTATAGCTATAAACAAAACATGTTTAAAAAGACGATATTAAAGGGAATTGGAATTACTTCCCAAATGTATTTGCAATTTACACAATTCTTACTATAATATATTGTATACTAGAGCATGTTTCAGTATTCTTTATTTCTTTGAACAAAATCTTCAACACATTTATTCTAATAAACATTGTCTGCTAACAAATTAAATTGATATTTTGGATATTATAGTAGTACATATACATATATATATTATTATAGTAGTATAATTACAAAGTGACCAATTAGAATACTATAATAACTGAGAGTTAATCTTAATTAAAATTCAAAGGTTTATAAGAATATTTTAAATATACAAAATTGTATTTCATTTATTGTACAGTTTTTATGTCGTGTAATAAAATCATAAGTAACGGGTTTGAATCGATCAGAATTTAGGCATGACTTGTATCTTTAATTGATTTGCGTCAATGTATTGTATTTTTAATGTGTACTATCTCTTTCAAAAATATTTATGAGTTCATTAATCAATCATTACTTAAATAATTCTTTTCTTTTCAGATTCAACCCATTGCGAAGATGATCACGATTGATCAGTCATTTTCTTTTTCATCAATGCTGTCTTAGCATTACACGAGTCATTGTTATTAATTGAAAATTGTATTCATTATTATTATCTATTTTGAATATAATTTGACGGTAGTAAAAATCACTGACAACAATTCATAACTGTTGATACATTTTCTTCTCTGCATTGACTAATTTTCTTTTGTACAATACATAACCATTCAGCCAAAGCACCCGTTGGACAGAACATTTCATTGACTGCAGATATTAACATTTGTAGCCATTGTAGAGCGTACTTGTTGCTGTGTAACCTATAAGTAATAAAGTATTACATATTAATTTGAGTTGATCATATTTATCGTTGATAAATCCATTTATGTTATTGTTATAGTAATTTACTTTGTATCTGCTGGGAAAAAGATCGCGATGAAAGTACTCCAAGCTTTTATGCTATCCGGATAAGTAAATAGAATCTTTTGTATAGACTTGAGATTATTAGCCGTGCTATCTCCTTTTTTCAAAAGAGATACCGCACAAGCAATGTCTATAGTTTGGGTAGATACAGCATCCTTATTCAAAAAAAGTACTTTTTGTGCACATCTCTCAAAAACTTTTGGATTCACCTCCATGAGAATCTTTAACAATCCAATCCAATATCTCGCGTCATCTGTAAATTGAAAATGTCAACACTTATTTATATTCTTAGAACGTGTAATTGTGAACACTAATGCAAATTATACGAAACTAATATATTTTAACTTTATGGATTGTTTTTTTCTGTTTTCTTTTTCCTTTTTTCATTAGCATTTACCGTTTACAATTATCAGTTCTCCATTTTATAATACTTACATGGATGCCGATGAACTCCATCGCAAAGGCTTATGATTGCATTTTGAACTCTGCCTTCGATAAGGTGCAAATATGCTACTAAATTAAAAATATCTTTTCCATAGACGTTATGATCTTTGTATGGTTTTAACTCATCTAAAATTAAACCAGTCAAAGTGACATCTCCGTGTAACAATCCAAGGGCAGCTGCTGCTAATAATCCAGGTACGATAGGTTGATGCATTTGAATACATTGAAACAATAATGTTTTTGCATCGTCCGCTCCTTGAAAGATGTAAGCCATTGCTGCCATTGCACAAAGGACATTAGCTTTTCCAAAATTGTCTTTTGCTTCCGATTCCAAAGCAGATTCGTATGTCGCATACGATTCTTCGTATTTTTCAGCTTGAAAATGAATTGAAGAATTATAGTAATAAATACTTCATATTAAAAATTCTTTCTTTAGAACTTTGTAGATCAACAAAGCTGATGAAAAACAATTAATACAAAATTCAATAAATATTATACCTTTAAATAAAGCTAATGCTAGAAAACATTTCACTTTAAACGTAACATTCTTCACCGTTTTGTACAATTTTATAGCTTCGGTGTATCTTCCTAAGCGTATCAATGTCCGGCCCAGATTTATACGTAAACAATCTCTTTGCTCGATACTGCAACCATTTTGTAAAGCTGTTTCAAATTGTTCCATGGCAGATCGATATCGAGATTGTCTTTCCAATAGCAAACCGTAACTATTTCTTGCATATGCGCTCTTGGGGTTTCTTCCTGGATACAAAGAAAATATATGTTTTACATTAATAACGATTATATTATGATTGTTACCAGTTATTTATAGTAAATAATATTTATCTAAGTATTTATATTTGTGAATCATACCAACAAACCAATCTAATACGTCCGTCGACACGGATACAGCATGCATATTTTCTATCATATACGAATGCAAAAATTGTGTCTTTAATTGAGGATTCAAAAGCACTGTAAGTACGTAATGAGCATATCCTATTGCTGCTTGATCATGATAACCGAGATATATTGAATGTCGAAATAGATCGATAGCTTCTTTTCTACCAATTTTCTCAGCAATTAAACTTTGACCGACCCAACAATTTATATATGCAGGATCTGAATGTTGAGCATGTGAATATGCTTCATTTGCTTTGACAAGGTCACCTGTCAATAGGGGAAGAATATTGTAGATTTACTGTTTAGATCAATTTAGATCAATGAAATACATAATCGACAATTACTTTGAATACGTTTAGCGTATACAGTTTTCTACATACCTATCAATAAATACAAGGTGCCCAAATTGGTCCAAACTATAGCATTGTTTGACTCCTTGTCAATTACCGTAATGAAGCAATGTTGTGCTAAAGCATAATTTTTAATATACGGCGAGACACAAATGACACCTAAGAAATTCCAATGTATCGATGATGTAGGACAGAGTTTTACTGCATACTTTGCAGTAGCTAAACATTTCGCTGCAAGCTTCTGTCGATCAACTGTTGGATCGAGTTGTAGCCGAATAAAGTAACAAGCAGCTAAATCATGCCATAATAATGCCGATTCTTGACATAGATGTAAAGCACGGCAATAAGATCTGAAATGTTGAAAAATCATTTTTTACGTTCCAGTTAATGCAATATAGTACTTCCATTTCTATAAATTGTACAAACAATAATAGTATTGAACTATCTTAAGTAATTATTATTCAAGATTTGTGAATTAATTGTATTATTGATAAAACTTGTACCTTTCGCATAATGCAAGTATTTCAGATCGAGTAGCTGTTTGATATTTTTCTTCATTCTTGTTATCGTTTAACGCAGCATGTATGTTTAAGTAGCAATATTCATCTGACAATAGAGCAGTTCTATAGAATACATCAGCAAATAATTTCCAGAGACACGATAATTCATTACGTTGTATTATCGCATCAGCTAAATTGTCATGTGCTTGTTGAAGATTGTCTCTAGCGCGGCCAAGAAGATGATTTACGGTATTTTCTTTTGCTAAAGATAGACAGGCTTCTCCCAAGCCTTTTAAAGCAGGTACGTAATGTGGTTTGCAGTTTAATATTTGTATGAAATCTTCTTTTGCTTTAGTGTATTCTCCAATATTCTATATGACAAACCATTTTAATATATGAGATATATACATAATTAGTAAGGATTATATGATTTCATTTGAGAATCGTACCAATTTGATATTTGCGAGCTGTATCATTGAGTAAAGACAGGTTGAATCCAATTCCAATGCCCTTTGATACGATCGCAATGCAGAAGTATACGCTCCTCGTATTAAATAAGCATCTGCCAAAGATGACCAAATATGACTGTAAAACGTTAGAATTATTTTAAAGTATTATCACATTCATAAAAAATATCTAATTATAAATTACGAAATTTGCTATAAAACATTAGATGTCGATGAAATTAAAGAAAATGTAGTTTGAAAATGTACCTGTTGCTTGGATCTGCCTTAATGACGTGTTGAAATGCTTTAATCGCTGGAAGTGCATTTTCCTCAGCTAAGTATTGGAAACCTAACTGAAGCCATGCCCATTTTGGACCATTATCTTGCATCGTTAAACTTTGTAGTAATTGCATATTAGCATCCTTGACAACAAGAAAAAATCATTTAGTATTTCAAGTATTTGTATTTCCATTCATTATACTATTTATTATACCTGATTTTTTAAGAGTCGATATGCAGTACTTAATCCGATACCAGCTTTTTCCGAATTGGGATTAATTTGTAGTGCTGTTTGATAACATCTTCTTGAACGTTCTATATCATTACCATGTTCTCTATAATACTGTCCCAAATGGATCAAACACTCCCAATTAAAATGATTAACTTTTACTCCATTTAAGAAAGCCAATAAACTACGATTATACTCAGACATTTCCCAATATATTTCACCCAGAACCAACCAGGCTTCTGAAGTTTCTAATGCATTTTCAAGTTCATTTACTGCTTCTTCAAATTGTCCTTGTTCTTTTAAATATAACGCTTGTAAAATACTATGTTGAACTTTGCTAATTCCAGATTCTGATTTCAAATTATTTAACTCAGTCGCGATTTCACTATGATTTAAAAATATATTAGCACGTGCATGAATAATTTTTAATTCGACCGAGGGCTCTTCCTGTAACAACTAAATATGAACATGTGAGTATGCTGAATTAATATTTTTAATCAGTGACAAGAACATTTTTCTCACCTGCGCACATCTAACTGCTGTAGTTTGCAATTTCTGTTTATTTGTACTTCTGCTCATTGAATCGAGCAGCATAACTTCAAGTTTATGCAATATATCAACAGGTAATTTATTTTTACCAAGTTCAAGCGTTTGTTTTATTGCATTTTCTGCACTTTCCCAACATAATAATTCTGTGTGTATATCGCACAGCAATAACCAGGCGTATAGCGATTGGGGTTTCGCTAATAGTACTTGATTCGCAGACTCTCTAGCTTCTATTAACTTTCGCATATCCTTCAGGTGTATTGCTTTCGCAATTGCAGCACTTTCAGACTTTGGATTCATGGAGGAAAGTTCATTGCAGATCAATTGGATATCAACGTTCAATTTGCTGCCTCTTAATAGATGATGTTCATTATATACAGCACATAGGTATTCTAGAAAAGTTGTATACGAAGTTGATTACAGATTCTTGTGACAAAAGATCCAGTAGAACCAATAATGTTTGTTTTTCTTTCAAACAAACTCATACTTACCCAAACAAAATATATCATTCGGGAAATCTTCATGCATTTCCATGGCAACGTTGATAAAACTCTCTAACTCATCATTCTCATGTAATAATTCCAAATATATTTTGTAGCAATCTAGCCGATTAACAACATTAGCGTCGGATACGATAGATGGCAAAATTGATATAAGTAGGTCCTTATATTTGCCAGTGTTAATTGACTGATTCGTTAAGATCCATGCAATTGTTTTTGTTATTAAGTTATCAGTTACTGTATCTTTCTGATTACGTAATTTGCAAAGTGTTTGTACTGTTTCGTCTAGTGCAGCTTCGTCATTAAAACGTAGACATAACTCTGATACTTTTGCCACCAGGGATGAATACTCCGAATCGTTCCTAGATAAAAATTTGAAATGATGGAAGCTTATAAAATAAGCGTCAAACTTTAAAAATAATATTCTGCGATTATACCCTTCCAGTTGTAGGGCATTACAATATGCCGATATTAGATTAGCTTGATCTTGACGACTTTTTCCATTTGTTTCGTAATATGATATCAAACCTCGCCATCCTACTGGATTGTTAGGCTCTATTTTTACTGCTCTTTGCAATACAGATGGGATGCGTTCTTTGTGAGTATCTACTTTACACATTGCAGCGGCGAGAAGTACTAACCCAGCATAGTTGTCTTTATCTTTTTTCAAAATCAGTTTACATTTCTTTATGGCATCTGGATAATCATTTTGTTTGAATGATTTTCGAGCCTTTTTAAGGATACCTTTAATTTCCTCTGACATTTTCTAAAAGTAACATTAAACAATATATACTACGCAATACGTACAGTAAATAAATAAACCTGAACCTTATGCATATATGAAATTATGTCACATTAAATTTCAAATACATATATTCCCATTATTGTTTAACACATAATAATGTGGCTGCTATAACATTACTTCAATCTATCAACAATACATAAGTAATATAATTTTTTGAAGCGTGTAGCACTTTTATCTTTATTAACACTCCAGGAAGGTACAGTAACACAAATAAGAATATTATGCCTCTCCAATTGTCTGAATTAAAAAACAATAAGGAATATGAGTATTTGTAAATACTGTCACTACACCATAATAATAATAAAGATTCTTTACTCAATGGAATAAACAAATTTCTGTACCTATACATGTAGCATTCAAAACAGTTATTAAACAACTAATACTCGATAGAATTATGTATTTTCTTTGGCCGACGTTTAGAAATCTAAATCTGTCATAAACTAAATTTGAGTTGGTATTAGATTTAATATTTCGAATTTTAGCCAGTTCGGCTGCTTTCAGCGCTTTCACCCAGCTGTGATCTATGATGGCTGTTGTGTGGTATAGTAGTAGGAGACTGTAGCGCCTCATTATCATTTTATAGTCGCGATCCAACGTTACCGATTGAACTTAGAATTCGATATAAGCGCTTCCGTGATAGCAGAACATTTACCTGGTCTACCCATTGCATATATGTCCGTAATTTCGAGTGATTTCGAGTGCAGAAAAAAGCTGGACTTACACATGGATCCTGTACCTCGTTTCTAATATAAGTATCATAATGTAAGTGAAATAAACGTTAGTATTTATTTAATTCTCGGTCCATACCGACAGAGCCAAAAAATCGATCGTCCATGTGGCGCCATGTTAACGACTCAGTTGATAAATACATTATTATAGTGACGTTAGTGAACTGGTTCGGTTCAGCTAACTCTGTTGTTGTATTAGTGTTAGTTATCTCACGTTATATTCAGTTATATATTCCAATAAATACAGTAAATATATCAAGTTACAAAGTGGACGAAGTTTTGTAAATACAAGATTGAATAAAGTCACGTTGAAAATATAACTGAAAATACAGAAACGAGACCGAAAAAATTCTTAGAGAAGATTACAAATGAATCTGCGTATTTGTCGAAATTACATTTGCTCTTTCCGGAGTAAATATCGACATGTACTTTTCTGCCCTTTTAGTACGGAAATACAGGAAAAGCCGGGTATAAGACAAGATAAAGAAAAGACACGTGTATCTGCTGACGCAATTGAAAGAATTAAAAAGCTAGCATTGATCAATGTGGAAAATGAGCGTGGTGTGACAGTTTTAAATGCAGCAATTGATTTTGCGGAACGTTTACGCACTATTAACATTGACAGCCAAGTGGAACCTCTTTATAGCACATTGGAAAATGAGCACATTCCGTTGCGAAATGACGATGTGTGTAATATAGATAGAAAGGAAATTTTAAAAAATGCTACGGTCAGCGAAGACGATTACTTTATAGTACCTCTAAACGTCGGTTTGAAAAAAACATGAGTATAAAACAAATTTTGAAAGCAATTGGCCCTCGTTTTATTAACATCACTGAAGAAGGGTTTACGTATGGCCCTCAGGGAAAAATGATGTTAAAAAATGTTGAGAAAGAATGGTACTTACACAATGTCAAAAAGACACCGTTTAACGTACTTTTATCTACAAACACTTTAGATACCAAAAAACCAATGAGCGATATACCATTTGGAATAGCTCGTATTGAGAATTCAAACTTACCTTGGAATTCTGTCGAATCATTACCGTGTCATACGATAGAGCATAGACTGACAAAATTAAATATCATTGATCAGAAAGTAACTATAGAGGATACACTTCGTAAATTTCAAAGACAACGCAAAGTTTGGTGGCACAAGATTTCTCAGTGGCCTTCTCGATTTAAATTCGCCGAAGAGAAAACCAAAGAGGATCTTAATATTGTAAAGTTACAAGCAGAGTTTCCATTTGGAACGTTAACGGTAGAAACGATAGCTCATTACAAAAATGTAGATGGCAATTGTGCAATGGTATTTTATATTATATTATGGAATATTATGGTATCAATGAAACTTCATAGATAGGTGTTACCTCATTTTTATTTTATAGGTACATAATGGTAGAAAAGATTTTACTGATGCTCAAATGATCGAGCATGTTACATCCTTAGATTGGGCTTGTGTAGCGTTAATTTGTGATTCATACATCTCAAATACATCAGCCACAATGTATCTACATCCTAAATTGGTACCATACAAAGTTGGACTGTTTATGGAAAACTCTGAACACGAAATTAATGAAGGAGCGGAACAATTACGTCGTTTTGTACTTTACTTGAATAATATCCTCAAAGGAAAGGGCCTAAGTACTATATTAAATTCTAAGGAAATAGTAAATGGGTATTTGGTTCCCTTTACCGTAATAGCCAGTAAGACTAGTGTGAAAAATGGCATTGTACACGTAATATGTCGATCGACGTCTGTCAAAGAACATGTTCATATTTCAAAACTTGCGGATTACATTTTTAGGTATTGTTACCAGTCATAATGATTTTCGTTAATAATAATTGTCATGAACATTAATTGAGGAAATAAGTAAAATTTTGGTGGAATTTATCTTATGTATTATCATGTAATTACGACATTCTTATTATAATTATGTTTAATGAATAAAGGTCATAACAACTTTAATGTTACAAATTATATTCTATTATCCAGTCGGCTTTGTCCTGTTTATCGAATACTCAATTATACAGCTCCCAATATACGTAGTTAATTTTTCAGCCAATATATGTACATGTATATTGTATACATACGGACGTAATGTATACATATATACACGTACAAACATATAGCACTACAAAATCAAAGACAAAACAATCGATAAAGTGAAGGTAATCGCAGTAGTAGATAATGTATCGATACGTATACTCAAATGAGAAATGACATTATGGAACACGTGTGCTTAATGATGTATCAGAAGATCAAGGATTCGCACTGTGCCTAGCGTATAAGATCACTTATACTTCTGCACAAGTATTCCTGATTTTTCATGATTTTCTTCTTTTTAAGTTATGTAACTTACTGACAGTGATACTGCAATAAGCGACAATTTCAATAAGCAACAATTTTTGAACAGTAATACTCTTCAACTGGCTAAGCAGGTAATTGTAATTTTTTTCCTTTCAAAACTTTGGTAATATAGAGGTAGAAGAAGTCACAGTACAAAACGGTTTGTACTATGCCGGCGACCAAAGCGATTAACTCATAATGGAGTTCTGCATAGTAACGATAAATCCAATTTAATAAATAAAGACCTCTATACGAGCCCAAAGCAAAAAGATAATGGCTAGTAATGCTTTCCGCTTCTCCAGTCTTGGAAACTAGAAACAGTTGTGGCAATATTGCTACTGACTCCAAATAAATGCTGAATGTCCATAAAACTTCTAATATTGTGAATTCGTGGTTAATTAGCAATGCCAAAATGAACGCTGGCAAAAGTAAGAATTCAATTCTGCAATACATCCAATAAACATATTATTAAAAGCAACGCACAATAAATATACCAAGATATACAGTATCGTACGAACTGTCAATAGATAACTAGCATAGTGCATACCTGAACGTATCATGATTCCGGTCGTATGTTGCTTTGAATTTGACGTATATTAAAAATACAGTAGCATACGATGTAGCAATAAAAGTGACTTTCATAAATGTATTGTATGCAGAAATGTGTGTTGTTACCAAATCTAAATATCGCATAGTATACACAATCGCATATAAGATTTGCGATTTTCCGCTAATGCCTGTAAACATGAAATACAAGTGAATTAAGATTGAATTGATCCTACAGATACATTATATCTGGCTAAAAATATCCCTTTATGTTGAATTTAATGTGTTCTCAGAGGAAAATTAACAATACTGTGGAAAGTATACTTGCCGGCACAGCTCCGAGTCTTCCATATTTTGAGAAGAAGTATAATAATCGCCAATGAATGCGACAAATCACCTAGGAGTCTAAATATATTCATGGTTTTCCTTTTAAAAATTATTTTTTACGTGGAAAATAGGAAAAGACAGCCTCTGTACACGTATTCCCACGAACATACAAATATGACGTGGCTTCGGCTGTAACATTGGCAGATGGTCGACCCAGCCAACTATCACAATTCGAACAACCCAGTTTTCATGTGTACTGTACACTACCTTGCGTTGATATATTATACGTGAACTCGCATTAATATCATTACTTGCTTTTCAGAAAAATAATCATTTCCTTATTATAACTGATTATTTTATTTTAAGAAAACAAGATGTCTTGATATTTAGGTTGACGAAATTCTTTTATTGGAAACCTACCTTTTAACTATTAGTTAAAAGGTCAGGTCAACAGGATTTTCCTGTAACGTGCCATTTAATGGTGTGGCATATCATCTATCGCATCTATCTATTATCTATATCTATAAAAAGTAAATTTGAGGAAAAGATACTGCCAGGGACAGCGCACGCGTCGTGGAAATTCTGGGCTTTTGAATGTGCCTTTCACATATTGACACTGCTCATCTTTATTAAGATTTTTTTAGCCAAGTAAAATCTTAGATAGATCGACTTTTTCTAATTTATCATTTCTTCAAGTTCTTCTTGTGACCCGTTAACAAATTTGTGCTTTTGAATCCACTCTGCTTAGCGAGGTATAACATCTCATACCTTTTTTTTTAAAATACTCTACGGCGTTACTGACTTCAGTTTTTGAATTCAAAATGGTCAGTATAGTCGATCAACTTGTTCAACCATCAAACTCACGCGTAATATGGACACGCACTTGTTGACAAATGTGTAGTTCAATACAAACATTGTAATATCTACGAGTTCAAAAATGTCTGCAGCACAAATCATACTCATTTGATTTTACAAATTTGTAAGAATTATTTACTATTCGATATTCTATAAGTAATCCCGGCCCGCCATTTTTACAAGTTTAATTATTTATGCCTTTTTTTACTGAAAAAAAGAATTTTTCATGTATTTATCATTTGTCTATTACAGGACTTTGTGTTGCATTTCCAAAAATATTCAAAAATTGTATGTTCGAGGTAAGTATAATTTCAACAGTTTACTGGATAGAATAATTACTTAGATCTAGTTTATTGTAATACTTTTCAGCCTTGTCAAGTCATGACGGATCCAGAATTAATTAAACTAGAGGAAGAGAAATCTCAACTGATACAAAGTCTATCGGATACATTGACTAAACTAAAGAACAGAAAGCCTAATGAGTGTCCATCAAATATGAATCTAAAGCGGTATTGTAATAAATTAAATTATACTTTATATTTAAAAATGAAACAATATTAATTGACAATTGGATCGATGACTTTCTAAAAAATATAGAGAAAAGTAGGTAACGCATGTTTCGTTGACTATTTTATAGACTGGCAGTCGAGGCTGAAGAACATTTAGATACCATAACAGGGGACAACAATGAACAATATGATTATAAATACCTCGAAATGGCAAGCCGATTTACTGGTATCTTATTTACAGACGTTAGTAAGGAACTAGTACGTGACAACTTATATCGATATTATGCCTTAGTTGTATCTAAAGCGTTGGAGTTCTATTTAGAACTTACAATATTCTGGAAGGTATATCGAGTTTAATTTATTGCTTTAAAATTATTGATGGATATTAATTTGCATTGATTTACGACAGGACAAAAATATTTACGAAATTCATGATATTACGTGTCATTTTATAAATGTGGATAAATGCTTTTTATTGGAGACTGGATCATGGATAGAAAAAATCACTAAAATGAAGAACTTTCCACTTCTTATGTCTGGTATGGAATAAATTATATATACTGATTTTATTATAGACATAAAGGGGTGATAGTTGTTTTAAAGAAGTGTAAAAATGAGAGTAGGAAAGTGATTATATGTTTTAAAAATCAATCGTATACTGATTTCAAGAGAAAACATAACGGTGGTACAAACGCAGACACAATATGTATAGTCCTGTTAACGAAAGAATATTATTTAGAAGGGTTTATATATATACATAGTACCAAAAGCACTGTACGTTTAAAGCAAAGTGTACCTAAAAGATGATAACTTTACAGTTCTCTCAGAATACAGTGAAAAATGTGTACTCAGAGAGAAAGTGTTGCACAAAGTTGAACGTGAAAGTTATGGAACTGTAAAGCGCTGTAAAGATGGTGAAGGTGGACTTTTAGTGCATTTACATTCTTCAAAAAATCCAAAAAAAGCATATTTAGATCTACAGTGGACTATTATACTGTCGAAAAGAAAATTTGAAGTTGTACATTTCTTCACGATAAATGTGACCGACAAAGGTAAGAAAGTTACGTTATATCAACAAATATATGTAGTAATGTGGATCTCTCAGATACTTCGATACTTAATTTCCAACAGGTGGGAATTTCGCAAAGAAAAATAGTGCATTGTTACAAGAGTTCTGTGCAAAACCACATACAAAATCAACGCTTGTTGAGCATTGGAATACTTTGTTGACGGCAATTAACGTATATGAAAAAGAATATAAGAAATAGTGCTCGTAATTATTTGATGTAAAGTGAAGAAATTGATTTTCGAAAAAAGAGACAAATAACCTAAGAAAATTGTTTTGTATTGAATTTTAAGACTGCTATAAATATTCTATAACTCTTTAGTAATTTTTTCCATAGAATCGTAATATGCCTGTATGGTGTCAATAATAAATCAACATATTTGAAGAATAAATGAAGATTTTTGTTGAATTTATCTATTTTGAGCTATTTAAGTTCATAAGAATGGTGAAGGCAATCTCCCCAGTGGCGCAATCGGTTAGCGCACGGTACTTATAAGACAGTGACGAGTGAGCAATGCCGGGGTTGTGAGTTCGAGCCTCACCTGGGGAATTTTTTTTCTCGTCATTATTGAAAAGACGAAGCTCAAAGTCACTGGATTTCGATAAGTTCATTTCGCAAACGGTAGCGAAGTGTAAAGTTATAAAAAAAATCGGTTAATTTCTGTTAACATACTATATACGCATTCTTTAACTATACAGTGTTAGGTTGCAAAAACTATGTATTAAATTATGATGATATAATCTAATAAAATGCATCTGATTTGACCTACTATTTATAATAACGTTCTTCAGAAAAATTAACTAAATTAAGTTTGTGACACTGCAGATGTCTCGTTCGATTTACGTCTGTTTCTCCATGAATGTATGAACGATGCTGGATGGATAGGTAAAATACCAGCAAGGCCTAATAGCACAGAGACGGGTTTAGATATTGCTGCTCCATTGCTAATCCAATGCAGTATACGCTCTACGTTTAATGCACAAAGCTTCTCATTATATTTATTTTCCATGGGGTCGAAAGAACCCAGTTGTTCGACAGGAGGGCGGCGTTGTTCCAATTTTGGCTAAAATAAGTTCATTCAAAATTAACTAGTGTAATTAAATGAAAATGGATAAATTATTGTAAGAAAAATATAAATACTAAATAGTCAATAGAGAATTAAAGACTTAATTTCAGCTTGATTTTCTTTGTTAAAATCCCTTTTTATAATTAGTGAATTATTACTGTTAATTGTCGGTTTGTAAAACTTACATTCATAACAACAATGTGAAAAAATGGTCGGTTTGCACAACCATATCGCACAAATCTTATTACAAGATTTTTTGTGTTTGCTATACCGGTTCCTGATGAATTATGTAAAGGAAGACGAGGCATGTTTATCAACGATTTAATGTAATAGAAAAATCACCGTAATAATAGACTATTTAGGTTATAATAATTATGAAAACATCCAAACTGTCGTAAACACTGCCAAACACTCCGAAAGGTTACCGAACACATTGGAGTACATGAACCCTTTCGCATACAATGCGTACAGAACGCCATCTACAACACAATTTCACTTCTGAAAACATGAGTTGTCTACTTGCAAATTATTATACATATGTATACATTGTATATACGTGAATTTGATGAATTTCTTTAATTATTTGCGAAAAATTGAAGGAAAACATCCATTTGCAAAGTTTATTCAAAATGATTTCTACTCGAAATATAAATAAAAATGACAATATTCAATTGTCCTTTGATAAACGTTTATAATAAATTTATAAAAATAAGAATGAAAAGGATATTTTTATAAGACCACATCTTTAAACATAAATTTCATGTCGGTCCCATGGTGTAATGGTTAGCACTCTGGACTTTGAATCCAGCGATCCGAGTTCAAATCTCGGTGGGACCTTCGGTGATTATTCAAGTAATACCATTATTTTGTTTTAATTTTCTATGTCAATGAATTATGATGCAATGAGAAATTTTTGGATTAGGATGTAAATTTGTTTTTCATATTTATACTAAAATAAATACTGCCTGATAGATACTTAAACGAGAGAGAAGCCCCTAAAAGAAAGAGTTTAATATAATCTTTAGCATAACTACGTTAGAAAACTACGGAGAAGAGCAATTAACAGTGATTATCTGCGATTGTTATGTTTGTGAATATATATATGATGTATTGAGTTAGAAAAAAAAAAACATTGGGATTAGAACGTGTAACAGGAATACAATTTATTCACAGAGTGTTTCATACAATAAACGCGTTTAATGAATGTACGAATCGTTGATTGTACCAAAAAGAGGAGACAAGTACCCGATATGGATTATTGTTTTAATAATGTTATTCGAATTACGAAGGAATGTTTAATTAAATTGGTTTTTTGCCACACCTTTAATAATTTTGTGTTAAACTTATTTGTTATAAATGGATACACTATGCATATCTTCAAGAGATTTCCATAATACATATTTTTTAGTGTTTTGTATATTGATGTGTTATTTCTAAAAGAATCAGTTCTGATTTTTATATGCTTCAAGATTTGTCATCTTACGCGCATATACATACGTTTACGAACTTGTACCTTTACAAGTATAGTATTTCGTTACGACACCGCTCTGATTGTAAATTTTGTCGGGAAAAAAATAAATTGAAAATATTAACAAATTTGATCTATTATACACTTTTTGATATGTTTAAGAGCATGGTGTCCACGTAAGTTTAAATAATATACAGTTGTATAGCATTTCTTCGCGAATTCCTTATATTGAACATTTCAAAGCTTTATATTCAGTGTCATTCAATAAAATTTGTTAATATCTAATAAAGGAAGATCGTGATTATCGCTTGAGAAAAAATGAATTTATATAGTTTGTTATGTTTTTCACATCTTAGATTCTCACTGGGAAAAATACACGAGAAACTGGAACTGCAAGATGAATATCCGTATTATAAAAGTACAATTAGGTAATAATATATCAGAATACTTGGCATTTTTAATGTAATAGGTCTCCTGCTACGAATTCTAGTTTTTCGTAGATGTATTTCTGTATCGGTAACATGTATAAGTTACTGTTTATTTAGGAATTCAAATTCTCATGAAATAATGGTATACTGACAAACTTAAACTACAATAATATGCAAATTTTCTGCAACAATGGTAAACAACTTTTCCTTGAATTAATTTCATATTCACCGGTCTATAAGTTTATTACTGATTGTGTGTGTGTGTGTGTATGTGTGTCTGTCATATGCGAAGTGGATTCCAGTTATACATTATTCGATAGCTTCTAATAACATTAAACAAACTCATCAGATCAATTGTATCATGCTTACATTCAAGCGAAATATACAACACATAGAGTAATTTTAATTCAACATTAGGAGTTCTTTGGTTGTGCTTGGCACCATAGTGCACTTGTACTATATTATTAACATAGCGTAAGTGCGCAAGAAAACTTATAACAACCAGATCCAATTTTAGATGGCACTTAATATAGTTTTATTCGTACACATTTACTAATCTTTAACGTTATTTGTGTATTCGTTTCATGTTTGTGCAATAAAGGATAGTATTTTCAAATTTCGGCGGTGCACTTCATCATAAAAAATGACGATTTAAATCAAAATGCACGATATACGTGGATGAAAATTGTAAAAATTTTAACTCGTTGTGAATTGCATTTGCCGAATGTTATAAAGATACATACATGACACCGCTGATGCAGGATAGCAAGCATTCTCTAAATATTCTGAGTAATTTAATAGCCGTTTATACATTTACCTGGTAATTTCGTGCGAACGCAAGCGTTGTTTTTCAAATACATATCATGTATGAATCTACTGGAAATATTCTAGCATAATCAGATAATACTAAATAAGATTTTCAAACATAACTCACTTTTCCAATGTAATTGTAGTAGGTAAAAGATAGTTTCATCTTAACGAAATTATATCATTAAATTCTTAATCTTATTATGTACGGATTACTAAACATAAGAGTTTATCATTTATGTGAACAAGGCCATTCGAAATAGGTGAACTGAATATGTATAACTTTAGAAGGATTTATTTCAGTGGTTAACACGCTGTAGTTTTTTTGTCTTTTTTTTAGTTTTATGATTTTCATGTTCAATTGCGATTATGCATAAGGACCATAAAATCACGTATACAACGTGTATGGCTGCAACTGGTTGTCAAAGACATGAGAAAAGTAATGCTTCAACATCCTTGACTTTGGTTTCCTGCCAATTCTTTACTCAGAAATGGCATAATATTACGCGTAACATCATTCCTACAATGTGAATGTTCATTGTAACAATATAATCGTGAAGACTAATAATAGATACTAATAATCATAATGATAATAACGACCATGCTGATGATCATGAGAAAATTAAGACGATTATAAAAATAATAGGAGTGTACTAGTGATAATACTATTGGTAAAGTTTAAAGAGTAACAGGAATGATTACGATAATGAGTATGTCGCGTCCGTGATAATAATGGTAATAACAGTAACTAAAAAATACATACATAGAGAATATGTACATCGTATCTAACACATTGTCATTGTGAATTGTAGATACACAGTAAAGAATAACTGTGATCTTATTATGCATTCAAT
The DNA here is from genome assembly GCA_963989405.1 of Trypoxylon attenuatum. Classification (NCBI taxonomy): domain Eukaryota; kingdom Metazoa; phylum Arthropoda; class Insecta; order Hymenoptera; family Crabronidae; genus Trypoxylon; species Trypoxylon attenuatum. The sequence goes on along the minus strand of OZ022489.1, from coordinate 13,384,146 downwards.
TATGGAGACAATATACAACAGCGGTTTCAAGATAAACACGTAATAGATTCGCAACATCTGAACACCTTATTCTTTGGGATGCATTAAGATCAAAGGCAGAATTATTATGTTGTATTTTTCCAGGAATAGCATCAATAACTATCCATACATTATTAATCTGCCGCTAATGTATCTTATGAGTCTCCAAAGAAAAGATTTAACACACTCGCAATTTCTGTTTTGTCTCTCTATATCCAAACTCAAATGTAAAACTTACTTCATTTCATAGACAATATTAGTTCACTGTTTTCAATCCCTCGAAATAACAGTACCGTAAAGGCCATTCTTCGTAGTTGTAAATATGTAATTTGGTAATATTAGCATAATTATGACTGATCGGTTTGACCCTTTGGCCATTAATTGTAATGGTAGCAAATGTTTTGTATCTCTTATTTTCGATAAATAAAAACTTCTCTGGTAGATTGAGGAATCTTTTCGCCAAAAAGATTGAAAATATGAATATTAGTAGGCTTTTCTTCAATAATAACAGGCGAATTATTATATTATTAACCGAAATAAGCTGTTTCGCCTCATGTGATTATAACGAAAATTATTAATCGACACAGCCTAATAAAATACTGTTGCTTGTATACAATGTGCTTTTGTAAACATAATAATAATAATTAGGACACACGCGATATGTCGTATTCTACATTGTATCGGAAATATGTTTTATCGGAAATCAAACAGAACTTCAATATTAACTTCGCTATTATTTGCTAATATACAAACGTTTACATAACATGTCCAGTGACAATCAGTTTTACATCATTTGGGAGTAACTGTTTACATTACTTTTGTTCCATTCCCGGATGCTTTAAATTAATGTATGTATATATGGCGTTTTATTGTCATTCCGATAATCTGCCATTATATTTTTTGCCTTTATACACACTAATTTGCATTAATAACAGTATATAACGAACTACGAATATATAAGGGTCGTTATTTAGAATTCAATATTACAAGGCAATAGTGAATTTTGTTTTGTGAGCTTAGTTAACTGTGACTGCAAAGAAAAACAATTTGATACAAGAGAGCCTTTTGTATATAAATGAATATACATACGATACATGTATGTGATAGTTTCGTACTGACTGAATCGTATATAGTTCATACACAATGCTCTATTGATGAAGCGAAATGTTATAATTACTAAAATCAATGTTACTGATTGCGTCGGTATTTCATCGCAAATTAATACGTCATCTAACATTCCTTCTTATAAAGGTATATACCTTGCTATATTTCCTATTCTTTGCTCTCATTGTACAATGTACGAACATGATATTTATAAGTAGTATTAAAGGTAAGCACTTATTATGTAACTTTAGTTGACATGAAATTTGTTCACAAGTTTTATCAGTACACATCATGAATCATATTAAGCTGTAACACTAATTTTGATAACATTTACGCGGACTCGTTCATTCTAATTGTTAGCCGCAACTTAAAAATCGTTGTACTCGAAACTACTGACACAGTGAAATGAATATTGAAAAATATTTGACTAATAGAAGCTTACAATTTTCCAGACTTTTCTTGTTTACTCAATTCGAGCGCTAAAGCTAGATCCGCTTCTTCCTGTTCCTTACGTTTACGTCGTTCTTCCTCTGCTTTTATACTCTGTTGTGATGCCCATGCAACTTGTTCCTCTTCGGTTAATGCAAAAGAAATATTGTTCCCGTTCCAAATTTTCTCAACATCATTCTTCAATTTTTTATCATTGAAATTCATCTTTGATCTTGAATGTGCTTGATCATGACTTTGTTTCTTTGTATCTCGATCGCCTTTACTAGCGAATATTTCATCCAAATTGATCGATTTTGACTTGGTGTTATCGGTCGTGTTCATGAGACTTCCATTCACAGTTTTTATATTCTTATTGTTGTCATCGGAAAACGCTTTTTCAAAGTCGGCATTAAACTTCACGTTGTTTGTCTCGGTCTTGTTTTTGGTCAATGGAAATGTGTTTGTAAAATCATTATCGAAGCCTTTTATTTGGGAATTTTTGTTTGTGAATGTCGATGAGGTTTCATAACCAAATGGGTCCACCGTCTTATTCATCGGGTCGTTATTTTTGTTTGCGTTGAAATCTTCTCCATCCTCGGCAAATGGATCAGTAATGTTAAATGGATCTTCGTATCGGTAATCTCTGAATGGGTCTTCCGTGAAGTCAGGAAGCTTTCGAGTTAGCATCGACACTGTATGCATTCTGCCAACTGGTCTCGGTGGAGCCGATCGATTGGGTATTGGTTCCGGCTAAAGCAGGTTTTTGTCACTGGTCAAATTTCGTTTACTGAAATGGTACAAAAAATAACGCGAATACCGTTTGTTATCACCCTACTCCACGACCAGTAAGCCACCGCTGTAAAAATACTACATGCTAATATACATTTATAACATTTTAAAATGTTCGAGTATATAAATTGCATTATGGAATAAGGTAATATACTATACAATACTTCGACTCTGTCTACTAATTACTATATATAGTATGTATATTCTGATTATGAGAAGCAGTTCTATTCGAAAACTCAAACATTTTAAATGCACTTTGTAATTGGAGATTAGAAAATTTTGTGTTACACTATAAAATTCAAAATAAAATATGTTCTGGAAGAAAAAGATAACAAACAAATTAACTTGTAGACAGCATGCTCCAGGGGTAGGTCAGTAAACAAATTGAAAATTGTGCAGCCGCTACCTAAGTATAAAAAAAATATATAATTAATATATAATTAATAAAATATATGATATAAACATGTTTTACATGTTCACGTGAACTTTATGACTAGAATCGTATATAATATTATTATGAAAATCGAAACAGTATTATCTGTTAATTTTTACCATAAATATAAAAACACAACTTGACAAATATTACAATGTCAGTATAATATAAACTATAGAAACAGTTCAACATAACAAAAATGTGTGCAAATCGTCCGTATTCACGTGAAACATGTACCTTATGAATGAATAATGTGTTGAATACATAAATAATTAAAAACAAAATGGGACATACGTAATAAAAAATGCAATAATACTTATAATACAAAAACTAAATTGGATGAATGACAATGTATCATAATGTGACTACAAATCAACAAAAAGCAAGATTTCTAAAAAGGGAATAAATTTTGTATCACCACAACGTACCTTCGAATCGAAGTTTGCAAAGTCAGCAAATCCAGTAGAGGTATTAAAACTACTTGTATTATTGTTATCGACTGATCCTTGTTGGCTAGCAAAAGGGTCGACGTTCGCATTCGTAAAAGGATCAGGAGTAGGAGAAGGAGTAGGAGCTGCGGGTGCTGCTCTAAGCGGACCAGTTGGTCCTTGAGATGGACGCGGTGGTGCAGGACGTGGTGGTGGTTGTTTTGCCTTCTTCGGAGGAAGCGCCGGACTAGGACTTTCTGGGCGTGTTGGTGCGTGCAAATTTGCAAACGGATCATCACCAAACGGATCCTTTGTGCCCTTAACAGTAAAAAATATCGTTACTATGTACATACTACTAATGTTAACACATTCGCGACTGCTGACGTCAATTCACGTCGTTTTAAATTCTATACCTAGTTGCCACTGACGTGAATTCACGTCCTGCTTATCTTTTTATTTTAAACAACATATAATTGCAACATTGATATTTCAAAACAAATTTCATCATTTTTATCCTTACTGTAAAGTGTCGCGAATATGTTAAGAATTATTAAAGAATTGCTCAATATTTTTTTAATTATTGATTACCCTCAACATGTTAAAAGAACAATATCTACAATTTGCCATACTGTATGTATTGTTAAAAAGAAGAGCAATGTCAACAAAGTATGATACATTGTAAGACTAATAATGCCACTCACCGTCGTTCCAGTTGCGGTTTTTGCATCGTTCTTTTTCCCATTTCCAAATGGATCAAAAGGATCTTGTTTTACGCTAGCGCTGTTGTTGAAAGCTCCGAATGGATCACTTGTGAAGCCGCTCTGCAATGCATACACGAGTCCGCATTGAATAATTATTCTACGCGTAAGATACTGTCTTATTTTAGTTACAGCATAAGATCTTACAGCGATAGGTTCCGATGGAAATGCACTTGCAAATGGATCAGGAGTAGATGCACTGAAAGCGTCTTTAGCTTTGTTCGATGCGAAAGGATCCTGATCACCAAATCCATTGCCTGATACTGTTCCATTAACATTTGAAAATGCGTCTGTAGTTTTATCTTTCTCGTCTTCCGCGGTCCTCGTTGGTGACCTTAACAATGATACATTAATACCATAAACTCTTTGATTATTATCTTTCGATCGGTGTTAACTAATAAAAATTGAAGAATATTTACTCTATGTCCTCAATTTCCGGATTAAATTGAAGACTAGTATCTGGTACGATCGAGGCATCTCCAGTAGCAAGGGCAGAATCATAAAGTGCAATAGCATCGCTCATTTGGCGTTGTTGTTCCTCCAGATCGGTGATTTTTGCTTTTGCTTGACAAATCTGTAGCTGAGTTTCTTGCAGGTTTTTGGTCAGTTCATTCAATTGGTCCCTGCTCTTATTCTGCTGCTGCTCCAATTGCTGTTCCTCTTGGCGTAAACCTTCCAATTCCTGCCTTTTGGAATTTAATTCGTCCTCTTGCGCACGTAACACAGACTCCTGTTCTTCTGCTTGTTGACGTAATTTGTCAACCTGAAAGTTAGGTAGATATTAAAATGATATTTAGTTGATATGGGGATTTTTCACAAATGTATGAGACTTTATTATTATACAGGAATAACATTATAATAGATTTAATTATGCGTTTTGAAGGGCCAATGAATATATGTTAGGAAAGTTTAGAATTATCGTAACATTTCTTTTCAATTGTATATACGATTATAAAATGTAATTGAAACTTGTCAATTCAATTGAACGTATTACATTCGCATCTCAGAATCAGAGTATGGTGAAGTTTAATTTAAGTTACTTTATAAGGACATGGTAAAGACTTCGATAAGCTAGAAACAGTAGGAATAATTAACGCAAACTTGTATGATTACTACAAATTAATTAATTGGTATTGAAATAGTAATATTCTAAATATTTTATGCAAGAATAAAGCACTAGCTAGCACTATGCGGCATAACATTTAAAATAGTCAACTTGCATACATAAAGACGATCAAGCAATCTTCCTTATTAAGAAACATTACTAATATTTTTCTAACTATCACGATTACCACAGATTCGTGACAATTAAACAAAATTAAAAGCAGGACTCTCAAATTACTATTACTGTATTCTCGGCTAATACTAACTTTCATATTGTTTTACAACTCCAAATTTGTTTCTTCAGATCCCTTGATAAATAATTGTTATTAAAAAAGTATTTTGGCAGAATTGATTTAATTGCATGCAGAAATTGTGTAATATTTGTTAATTGTAAATCCGCAAAGCATTAAGCGCCTATATTTTCTTCCAAATGATTACAATTCATTTTAATTTTATCCATAGATCAATCTGTTCAATACTTAATCAAGATCTATGTAATGACCGTTAATATAGAAAACTGTCAATATGTAGAAAAAGTGATCTGGTCGAATTTCTATTTGTTTGTATAAAATCAAAGACATCAAAAGCATACCTTCCTTGCAATAAATTGATAAATTAGGATGTACCTTTTTTTGTTCCTCGCAAATCTTCTGTTCGACTTGGCTCAAATCTTTATCTATTTCAGCCTTCTACAAGCGAAACATAATAAAACGAAATAACAGTGCAATTTTGTAACGATGTGTTATTGGAACTATCAAGCAAACGTGGATAAAAATATGATACATTAAAATAATAAACAAAGCACAACTAATTAATAAGCAAAACTCAAAATATCTATATATATATGTATATATAACGTTATTGTAACAAAATTGTCAAATAATTCAACTAATCGTGCAACAGCAACAAGTATCGATATTCTTATCCAAATATATACGTACATTTTTAGTATGTAGTATAGTTCAAATTTCATTTGCTACTATAAACTATATTGTGATCTGTGTGATTTTTATCTACAAAATCAATTTTTTATATATTCATGCATGAAAAGTGTGTACATACGCATATGGAACTTATGAATGCATGTGCATGGAACGAACATATACAAATAAAGTCGAATAATTTACAAATTACATGGTATAAGAAAACTTATTCATAACTATAAAACAGATTAACGCACGACTTAAACTTTTAATCACCATTTTCTAGGATCTGAATAATATATAAGTATTGTACTTAAGGCCCATGAGCATTGCATATCTTATTTAAATTCGTAGATACAATACTTTATACCAGATGAAAACTATCTGAGATGCAAATTCAACACAGTATCAAGCATAGTATTTATATTGTTTATAGTGTATTACATTAAAACATACCTGTACTTTTAGGTCATTTAGTCGCTTTTGTGCTTCACCTTTTTGATTCTCAAGCTGTTTCAATGTGGCAGCAAGCGTATCCAACTCACTTTGTAAACTCTTAATTTCACCATTCTTTATTTTAATATCAGCTTCTTTCTGCGCAATATCCTGTTCCATCGTTTGAATCTCTCGTACAAGTTCTACTATATCTTTGCTTATCATATCCAGTTCTGGATTTGAGTACGTCGGTATATTATTATTTTCCTGTAATTGAAGTATTTCGTTTAGCACACAGCAAATTACAAAATGTTCAGGAAACAAATCTTATCGTACGATAAAGATTACAATTCATACAATTGTGGATTTAAGACACTTAAATTAAATTTTATATCTATATAACATATTCTCTTTAAAAGTTGTACACTACTTTAGAATATATATATATTTTTGTGACAAATGACCAGTTACTGAAATCAATTTTAGAACAATTGAAGAAGGATATGTTTATGCAAAATATGAAAGTTATATGAGTAGATTGATGATTGTATGTCATGAATATTCGATTTCATTTAGTATTGTATCATTTCTTGAATGTAATGTCAAATTTCAGAATGAATGCCTTACTTTCTGGCAGCTTAAATAAAACTTCCCGAGTTTCGAAAGGTAACATTAATTTTGATTTTATTCTTAAAGATACCTTTTTAACCAATGAAATATTCTCTACATGAAGATGCAGAACATTCCATCTACTACAATGTAAATGAATATCCAAGAATTGATAAGTCATTACGAAAAAAGTACGCAGAAGCATGGGAAGAATATTATACATGTTTAACGGATACATACAATCGAATTAATTCTAATCGCGTGCTACAACCAAAAGCAGTAATAGCATTGGAAGGAACATCTGTTATGTATGATGAATTAAAAAGAGTTATTCTAGAACTTAAAACGTTAAATTATGACATTGTGATTGATATCATATTGTCTTTTTCAATTTTTTCCTTCTTTATTGTTCTCAATAATTATTCTACATCATATTCAATTATCATATTTCAGACTAGCTTGTAAAATCTGTGTTTCACCACATGGTATATTGGAGCAAGATAGAATTCTATGGTATTATCGATTAAATGACACAGCATTCGCGATGCCAATTGAATCAACAGAAGAGTCTGTCTCAATAAACGATAGAAACTTAATTATGCATCATGTCAAAGTGCTGTTTTCCTTAAGATAATCCAATATGTAGATTGTAAATGCATTGGAAATATTCAGGCTGTTGAATATGTATATATGCATGCAGGTTGAGCAGTCTGGAGAATATTGGTGTAGAATAGGAGACACAATTTCACTGTCATATTATTTATCTGTGGATACAGATCTTGAGGAATCTAATTATACGAATATGAATAGTGCTTCGATTGATCTTTACAAAAAGAAACACTATAGTTTACCATTATTCAATTTGATCACTTATATCAAATGGAGTAAATGGTCAACGTGTTCTACGTGCGATACCGTCGGAATCAAGATCCGATATGGATATTGTATTGTGTCATTGGACAAAAATCCTAAAGATAAACTCAATATGAATATGTCACATGAAACAATTGACTTGAATGAAACTAATCTTGAAGGTTCAAAAATATTTTTTTTTAGTATATAATATAAAATGTTATCTGGTGATAAATGCTAAACGTATCATCAAATTTAGATACCAACGAGCTATTAGAGGAACATTTCTACAAGCATATATTGACACTTTTGCATATTTTTAATAACGAATTGCCTTGTAAGTTTCGACAGATGCCTCTAAAACTGTCGAAAATTTTCAGCACCCGCGATACAGAGACCAAAAGAATGGTTCGATACTGCAAGGTACTGTATTTTAGTTTCCAAGTCTGTAATGGTATAAATTAAGGTGACAATCTTCAGGAAAAATGTGAAAAAAATACGATTTTGGAAGTATATGATAAACGAGGCAACAAGCTTGAAAATGTGAATAATAACGATCAGACATATTCAATCTTTCAAAGTATTCCTACGCTTCCACCATCCATTTCCCATTTAACAATATATGGACAAAGAGATGAAGGATTGACTTTGATTTGTCCTGGGTAAATAGAAACGTGAAAATTCTCAAGTATACGTTATAATAACTCTACACATTGTGTACTAAAATTCTATTTTCTATAGGAATGTAAACTTAGATGCACCAATTATATGGAAAAATGATAATAGAACATTTGGACAATTTCAATATAAACTGACCAATAGATTTCATTTAAACGCAAAAATGCAATTAATGTTCAAAAACCTTCAAATGAACGATGCAAGTATTTACAGGTACATATATAGGCGTATACATGACCACAGAATGAATATGTGAACTTTGGAAATCATTATGCGATACATTTTAATATTTCAGTTGCTGGCAAAATAATGAAATAAGAGGCACGATAAAACTGATTATAGTTGTACAAGCAGAGCTACGAAGTAGTCAATATATTCGATTAATTGGTGGCATTCTAATCATTGCCACGTTTTTAATAATATTTTTCAAAACATTTAAGAGCAGACACAGACTTACGTTACAATAGTAAAATCATTTTTGTGAGAATGTTACATGTATGAATAATGCAAACTAATTGTTTCTTTGAAATGAAAAGTAATAATTCGCAATTTAGAATAAGAAATATAACTGTTATTACTTACAACAATGTTGTCCGCTCCTTTCCTCATAGATGGTGGCACCATTTCAGGAATAAGAGCCGGTGGAGGATCTATGCCCTTGAGTTTTTGCTTAATAAGCCACATAGCCAAAGCAAACTGTTCTTTATTTAATTTCCCTGTTTGACACGTATCGCATAGACCCCTGAAGAACACAGATTTTCAATGTCACATGAGAATAATCTACTCAATATGTTGTAGAATTTTACATAAGTATCGAATGTAACATTATGTTTACCATATGTCAGCTAGTACCGCTTGTGGAAGTCCACTTTGTAGGAAGACGTCTTTAATCTCGAGTCCAGACACATATCCATCCATATCCAAATCGGCTTGCAAAAACAATTTTTCTGCTGTTACCAGATCTTCGTTCGAGACTACCCATTGTTGAGGAGTTTTCTGTAAAATTGAGTTTATACTAAAAGTAGTTTGCGTTGCGTATAACAATTACATCGAGGTTACTTTATGTGGTTATTTCGGAATACCTTTCCCATGTCTAGGCCAGTTAAGTTTTTTACAACAGAAGCGTTTGGTAAGGGTGGAATAGGTGGTGGTGCCGCAGTAATCACTCCCACTGCCACAGGTGGTTTTGATACTACTATTGAATCTTTCCTTTTACCAGGCGGCATCAATTCGGGTGGTAATGTGTTTGGTATAGCATGTTTTTCTAAGGCTTTGTAAACAAGATGCATGGCCTTTGAAAACAGAAGTTTATGTTACATGTCGCACGATGATGTTAATCAAACAAAGGAAAAACGGAAAGTAACATATTGTTGTATTAGTACTTACAACCACAAATTCATGTCTATCCAACATGCCATCCTTATCCATGTCAGCCAGATCCCAAATCTTTCCTAAAGTATCCAACGGTAGTTTACTATCCATCAGAACATCTTTAACTTTGGCGCCTGGTATATATCCATTCGATGGTTGCAAACTATCGAATAGCTGGTCATATTTTGCTCTTTCGGAAGCTTTTATTGACCAATCGCTGCTACTAATATTTGTTATTACAGGCAAAGCATTTACCGTTGGTTTTTGTGGAATTATTGGTATATCGCCCTATATATATACAAAATGATCGGAATGAGAGCATAATTAGACGTTATAAATAATGAAAGTGTTAAAAGATAACTTACCATTTTTGGGGGAGGTAATTCCAGGTTTATATTATTCATGCTAAGATCTCTTCCAGATTGTGCTAATGCACAAAGTTTTAAGGCGACGAATAACCCAGATTTGTCGAGGGATCCACGAGCTTGTGGATCTGCCATATCCCATATTTTACTTAGCACAATATCACTCAGCTGGGATTTCTTAAGAAATCTCGCAGCCTCCATCGCACCGATCCTTCCATATCCATTTGGATCAACCTTGAAAGACACATTGCGATTTTAACTCTTAATAAGTAACTTAATCGCTTTTGAAATATGTAAATTTTTGAAATTATTTCTTTATTTAGTGTCATAATGAGAAGCATACCTGATTATAATAAGCTTCATATATAGCAGTATGGCTTCCAGCCACCTGAAATCAATGAATTGGTATAATATTTCGCACTTGTTGGATATGTGTAAAAGTAATAAAAATGATTGCTGTCAACCACAGCCATTCAAATATTAGTTACCCTGAATATGTAACTATCGCTTGATAACGCGGTGTCATTTTTGTTCAGTTATACTGCTGTTCGTTATCGTAAATATGTTAGGCTACGAAATCGTTAAGCTCTTTAAATATAATCAATGAAAAATCTTAATATTTCTCTACGATGTCACGAAAGATCAGATTTACTGTCAAAAAAGCTATTATAGGCGTTATGTAGTGCCCATAAAAATGAGTATATGCGAGTTTTAGCTTGTGGTTAACTTTCGAAAAAAATTGTAATAAATTTAATAGTAACTAATCTATAATCTAGTAATATTGTAGTAATCAGTATTTTATGATAGAATTGTAAAAATTGCAATGTACCTGCGTGGGTGATGGCAGGGCGGCCATACTTGCATTGAATACCAGTAACCAATCAGACCTCCAATCGATAGTACATAATTTTAACAATAGTATTAAACATTTTCTACACGGATATTTAATGCTAAATACGCTATTAATTTATCATAAACTTCTATCCGTAACTGAAAACTCTCTACGAATGAGATCACCGAGACTATTGACGAATTTCAGACACTCCACTCCAACTGTTCGTTGCTGTTCGGCGCCTGCGGCGATTGGCGATTGTTCACGTACTGTTCCTGTACACTAAATCGCTTCCTTTCCTTCAACCGATAATAGTGGAAGGGATGTGTATATATTTTCTATGTAATTGCAATATGTATAATAAATAACTATAAATGCATTCAAAAAATATAAATATAGATTTAACAACAAAACGATATTCATTATAACAAAATAGAAGACGTTCTATAGCATTTATTAATATTGAATCCAAGACAACCATAACGTTTATTAAACGTGTTAATTAAAAAATAAAATATTTGATTATGCAAATATAAATAATAAGAAATTCAATGAAACAATCTTGCGAGTAGCTGATTAAATATGCTGATAATCGATTTAGTACAGTCATTTTTTGACAATCATAATAACTTTCAACTGAAACAAAACAGAAGTCTTTGTTTTATATGAAAATACTGATTGATAGCAAATTATATTTTTTAACCATTTTAAGAACTTTATTAAAAATAAAGTGTGTACATACAAGTTTACACTTATGGGGATAAATATGCAATTATGGTACAATAAACAGTCGCGGAAATGGATTTTGCTTAGAGATGACCAACTTTTTATGTTGATGCGATATATATCCTTTAATTTTTCCTTCGTATATTAGATTCGCAACAAGACATTCAACCTCGTCCATATCTATATTATCAATTCCATGAATTTGCAGAGCGGCAAGTAAACTCGGTATCGGTATTTGATGTGTATTGAGCACCAAATAAACTTTTTTGAATAAGTTTCTATATGCAATTAATTTTAGCTTCTCTACAATCAAATATATCCCAGCACCTATAAAGAACATTTCATGTTTTTCCATAACATTTTCTAAACTTCGCAAATCGCCTTTTTTCACTGCTTCCATTAGTTCCCAAAATTCCATCAGATTGTACTTTTTCAAAAGGTTTTGTTTCGGCATATATCCCAACAGCATTTTCACAGGTACCAAATAAGTTAGAATCAGTCTTTTATTTTTTGCCGATTGCTTGTGGCAATGTTCAAATGCATATGTTAAATATTTGTCAGCTGAAAATAAAAGCACAATATAATTTCTAGTACATGTAACACATGAATAGGTATAAAGCTTTGTATATATATACCTGCCAGATAATCGCTATCAAACATTGCCTTACGGCCCACAAAAAACTTATATGTAATTTGTTGGGCTAACGCAAAATGAGCTTTGTAAGGAGATGATTCTATTGCCCTTATTAAGGGCCTGCAAAGATGAAGCTTGTTTATTCTGAAGTAAACTTTTAATAACTGGTTTACCAATGCCAGCATGCCCCATCTTTTGGTATCATCTTCGGAACTACGATTATCGCAAGCACATACACGGAAACAGCCCATTAAGCAGTCTGCACATTTCTCTAATACTTCTCCGGGTTTCAACGTTTTATTTTTCTTGGCATTTTCTGCGCATACTGCCAGAAGCCTTAATTCTAAGCACATCGTATTCATTACGGGTAACATCCAGTTCTCTTCTTTCTGCATCTGCAGAATCTTAGTCAGTGACTGAACTGCCAAACTTTGATAATTGTACGACGTTAACGGATCTTCTTTGTGTAACGCTGTTATTGTTCTAAACAGTATCATTAGATATGGTTAAATACAATTCGTAATGTTAATTGAGCGTAATGCGCCATTAGAAAATAATACATACTTCATGTGATATACTACTAAATCATCTAAAGGTGTAGACAAATGTTCCATAGCTTTTGTCATAGCAGTTTCAGATCCAATTTGTGGAATGGAAACATGATTGTGTCGTAATGAAAGTAAATCCTGAAAAATTGTTAGAAATGATGTCTAATCATACAAAACCCACATAATTACTTGGATTTAATCGTATAGCTTTATAACTCACTGCTAATGTTTCTCCGTCTTGATTGAGCCACATACGTCTTATCTGAAATAGACATTGCATATTTGTAATTTTCTTTTCAACTAAAATACTATAAACAATTATTAATTTACCTGCATAATATACGAGTCCATTGTTTCGTTAGGATATAACATAACCCAACCTACGGATTAATAAACAAATTTGTAATTCTTGCAAACATATAAAATAAAAATACGTTTTGAATAATATATTAATATTATATACATTCGAAATTGTTCAATATTCACTTATGTTTATCTCATAGAGGTTTTACGTTTGTCATATTCTAATAAAATATCATTGAATACATTTCATCGTTCAGTAATAAAATAAACGTGAATATATATGTCAGATATATTTTGTTTGTTGCTAATAAGGAGATACTGATATTGCTGACATAAATTGACATTTACAAAGTTTTAATTTGAAGCTATATCATCAGGGAAGAGTATCCGCCACGCTTCCTATTTGCTTACGTTTATTTGAGGGAGACAGCAACTAGCAGAACGGTAACTAAATAATATTACGGCGTATTTTCAAAAATCCTAGGCATGCGAAATCTTTTGAATCCGCGTATACACGACAAATATCTTTCAATACGAGAAAAGAAATTAAAGTTTCTTATTGTTTTTAGTTTCCTGCTGGTTTCAATAGACAAATTACATGTGGTTCAACTCAAAGGAAAATTTTTAAATACGCGTACAAAGTACATGTGGACAATCTTGCCTGCCATTTTATTTTTAGGATTAAAATTGCCTTTGACATGCATATAAGTTTTAAAGCTCATTGTACAATAAATTCAATTGCTTTTAAAGCTACTTTGAACTGTAATTTGCTTATAATATTTTAATACAGAATATATATACATAAATAAGTATATAATACATATATTTTTTATGTTGTATCAGTGCGAATGCAGGATTGCTTTGATTTTTATTGGCAAATTGGCCACGAAGAGACATATTAGGACATCTTCTGGCTGTAACAACATGTAACAGCTAACGCAGACGTATTATTTGCAAAAATCTGAAGATAAAGTAGACAACACTAGTGATTTTCTTACTGCTTTGTTGAGCATCGTGAGAAAACTAGCAGAAGAGCAGTTACAGCACGATCATACATATATATATATGCATCTGTGTAGGTATACATATACATATTATATACATATATACTATATACAGGACCTGATAAAGGAACGAGGCGGTGTTGATCCATTAGGGAGGGGGGCCTGCGGTCACGTGACCGAGCTGCGTTTTGAGCGCACTAACCAGGTACGAGTAAATTCATTGTTTTTTTCGTAGTTTTTCGCGCGCCACGGCCCAAAAAGCCGAGGCGTCGTGAATTTCGCTTACTTCTAACTCCATAAGTGTGCTCTGAGTACATAAACAACGCCCGCAATAACTGTGAGTTACCCGCAAATATTTTGGCCTAATCGTCTCCCGGAGGTCTACCGATGCTCCACCGCGGCGATGGTTGACAAGCCTTCCTCACAAAACCAGAAATGGCGTCTACCGTGCACATGGTCTATTGAAAATATTGAACTCCAATGTCATTTTTTCAATTCAACTGTTCAAAGGCCCTTTACGAGATTATTCTTTCTTCCCGTTTTACGGTTTTTCCATATTTTCCTTTCGAATTCCGGAGACACGAGCAATAAGGTGTTTTTTGTAATACGCCTTCCTATTCCTTTCCGTAGCATTCTGTATGCGCACGTCAAAATTAATTTTTTCGATTGCTTTCGTCTGTTGGATTCAAAACGTCTTGAAATTTTCCAGAAGCTTGCAGTAACTTCATTGTTTTTTTCGGTGAGCGACAATTGCCGCCTAAAATTTCATCAGGCCGAGTAATCGCGTAAGAATTTACTGAAAAGGAAATTCTCCAATTTTTTGTTTCGTCAAGACGCTTCAATTCGTTCTTTGCTCTCTTGTCGAATTATATTCGTTAAAGCATATTTCTTTGCTGAAGTGAATTAGTGAAACTTAATTCTTTTTCATTTTCGTTTAGATAGTATTAAGCTATCCTAACCTTTTTAACCATTTACCCATTCCCATTGTGAAATACGTATGAGGTTATTATAGTTGCAACAATGTAATAAGTTCCGAATACAATTTTCAATTCATCTTTTATCACAAGTTTTTTTGTCATTGTGATTTCAGTGCAATGTAGTTCCTGTTTGTGTAGTTTGAATCCACAAAACATTTAAACAAAGGGTCCTATATTTAGATTACAACTGGTTACTTTGATCAAGCTTTTGCCAAATACTAATTATACAAAAAAATTGAAACGTGTTGAACCTTTATTTCACTTTGGAGACATTTTTGCTGTAAATTTCTTTTAATTAGTACAGCACTAATATTGGAAAGATTCGATGAAATATGAAATCCTACCATGTGATTAATCGGAATGCAGTAATATTGGTTTATTCGAGAGATCATGACTAAAATTAAACAGTGTGGAATATTACTTTTAACTTTATTTTCATCTAATATGATGGAGATACACCTTCATGAAATGTATTTTTCTTTTGAAATATTCTAACATTGTTATATTATTATTGCTGATTGTCAAAAGATTATATCAACAATTAAAACAATTGTCTGTAGTTGATACTGTACGACGTACGTATCAACATATGTCGATACTGTATAATCGTTATATGGTATTGTCCCATTAAGATGAATTGCTTATTTTTCCAACGATATAACAAGTTTTTACATATTGAATACTCGTGCAATTTCTAAAGACGCAGGAAGCATAATTGATCGACATTCAGCAGCTTTAAAATGAATACACATTTGATGGGAGAACATAAGACGCCTGTTACTTAAAAATTATTCATGCTAGCTTTACTTTAATACTTAATTTACGTTTAACTAAAGGGTTTAATACACACGTACGATTGTTTCTTTTTTTACAGACTGTAAATAAAGAGTGTATATAGTGTGATAGGTGAGTGACATAGGTGTGTGGAATTTTAGTTGACAATGAGTTCAAGCAACAAATCATCTGTGTCCTCTGGAGGAAAGGGCGCTAACAAAAGCAAATCATCACAGCAGCATGGGAAATCGGATCATCACCAATCCAAATCATCAGATTCATCGAAAAATGAAAAATTACAGGTCAGTATGTTCATAGTACGGTTTATACAAGCAATTATTGGTACTGATCAAAAGTTCAAATATTATTGCTTAATAGCAATAACTAAAAATTCAAAATATAAACTGAACTTTTCAGAATATAGATTACTTAATAATTTAAGATCATTTAAGAACTATAGTTCTCAAGAATGTAATGTTTGTATAAAATGACATCAATGCCAGTTTTATTCGATCGATATTGAAGGTTCGCTGTGATTTCATGCTAAAATCAGTGCACAACTATACTTTCTAACATGGAATGAAAACCTTAGGTTACTTAAATCTATACATATTATTTGTGCGAAGTTAAAGTCAGTGCGCTTTAATTTTTGAAAAACAGCATAAACTAATATACTCTTTTCTATTATCGATCTAATTATCCCATTTATTTTACAGTCAAGCACTGTTCAAATGCGGCACGCACAAATCATTGACACTAGAATGGGATGTGGTGAGGACCCTGTCCTAAAGGAACGTATCAAGCAAGTCATGGACATGACACGGCGCAGTGAGGATGAAGTGGTCATGGCTTTGCACGATAGCGATGGTGATTTAGACCGGGCAGTCAACGATCTTTTGGAAGGAGTAAAAACAGAATGGGAAGTGCAGAAGAAAAAACCTCGCCAACCAAGTGGTTCGAAACAAAACATAGATACTTCAGGTGGACAAGACGATAGTGGAGAGTGGGATGAAAGACGCAATCAACGTAGCGGTGGTCCTCCGCGTATGCGGGGCCGGACGAATCATGACAACCGTGGCTGTAAGCTACAAATTTTCGTCTTTGATTTAATATAAACAACTACCTTCTATATCGGAATTTATGTGTATTCTAAACATGAATTATTCAGGGCGTGGTCGGGAAAACAAGGAAAACGAACGAAATATGGAAGATGGTATGCGTGATGGTAGTTACACTGGTAATAGAAGAGGAAGAGGTGGCCCAGCAAGATCCGGAAGAGGTGGACGTGGTGGAGGCAGAGGACTTGGACCGCGAACATTTGCCAATCGTAACGATCCATCATCTACTTCTACAGCTCACAGTTTCAGCCGGCCAATTGAAACATGGGCAGGTAGCGAAGAACAACAACAGAGTACGCAAGATACGAAATTAGGTAACATTATTCTGTATAGGCAGAAATTTAGGTAACACTAAATTTCTTCTCACTCGTTGAGAGTTTATCAAATTATCATAAGCAGACCCTTGGAATAATTTGGATTCTGTAGAAGAATGGGACAATGAAGAGTACACTGGGTCATTGGCTGATACTAAAGTCTTTACACCGAGTACTTCGGCTGCTGAGACTGCTCCAACCTTAGAAGAAACGAAAGCTGCAGAGTCGCAACCCGTGCAAGGAAATCAGAATGTGAATTTACCGCTCTTATCACAAGATGTGAGTGTTATTGGTGTTTTTTTTTATTTGATCCTTGTTTTCAAGACGTTAATAATCTATATAATACCAATTATTTTTTTTATTATCTTTGCCCGTATGCTAAAGGAGGTACCAAAATTATCAGAGATACCTGCTATACAACAACAAAGTTTAATTCAACAGCAATCTCAACAACAGCCGGTATTAACGTTACCAACGATGCAGTTACCGCAACAGCCAAGCTCTATCAGTGGTGGCGTACTAACGGCTGCACAGAGTCAATATTTAACTCAGCTTACGCAACAAACGAGCGAGAGTTTGAAAGCATCTCCAATATCCAATCAGGTGAATATTCATGCATTTCTAATATCATATTAGTATGTTGCTTATTCATAATTATTATTTCCTATTTTATTATAATTAAAATTATAGCGATATCGCTATTATTGAATCTAATGTGTTGATAAAGAATCTAATGTTGATTTTGCCGAATACACTGTAATTTTAATTGCAACAATTTATCTAGCCACCGAGGCCGACGAAACAACGTCCACGTATACCACCACCATCGAAAATTCCATCAAGTGCCGTGGAAATGCCTGGTGACACTGTAAACAGTGGAATAGGCTTTCTCGACGTTCAATTTGGAGCCCTCGAATTTGGTAGTGATTCTAGTTCTCTTGATGGTTCTGCAACCGAGAAGTACAATTCAGCGAATAACGCAATGTCCGGCGTAGATGTATCTTCTACTGGTAACACTGCCAATACAAATAACTCTTTGGATACCGAAACAACGCAAGCGTCAGCAACCACTTTTAATACTGCTACTTCGCAAATGGTAAGACTCTAATATAAATCGAAGATCCGTTTCGAGGTAAATTACGTTAAATTACAAAAAACGTAATAACGTGATTTTTTGTATAGTTATCAAGTGGTGATAATTTGCCGGTATCAAGTGAGCATACAATTAATTCTCAGAGCTTTTCGACTCGCGGAGGTAATACTGGACAGACGTTGGACATAACGAAACAAGAGTTTACATCTCAAGTTTCACCGGGAAATACACCAGCCTATGGAACAGCGACTAATTATCAATCGCAAAAGTCCTCCTTTCAAACACCAAGTGCAACATCAAATACCTACAATGCGTATTCGACAAACAATCAAAGCGTTCAATCCTCGTTTCAAACTGCGACGGGAACTAGCACGAACAGTTATTCCGCAACAGCAACTGTATCACAGCCAAGTTACAACTCGTCGTCATTTCCTCAATCAAATACTTCAACATTCAGCCAAGCATCTCCTTCTGCATCTGCATCTGTAACGTCTGGTTACAATCAACCGACTACTACGAATCAGGTATTTGCTTAATTTTTTTTTTTAACTGAACCTTTTTTTATATTGAATTAACACACGCAGATGTAAATAATCTACCTTAAATATTAGGTGTATCAATCCGCTAGTGCGTATGTTCCAACAACGACATCGCAATACCAAGCGCAATCAGCAACAAATACCGTATCGAACAGTAATACAGGATACCAAGCAGCTGGATATCAAGCGTCGTCTTCGTTTCAGTCTACGCCGCAAGCTTATCAAGCATCGGTTACTACCTTTACTTCACCAATCACGCAAACTACCGGAGCTTATCAAAGTGCCGCACAATCTGTAAGTTATCTTTTTAATAATAAGTGTTAAATAATAATTATATGACATATATTCTATAATTTTAATACTATAGGTCTATGCAAGCGCATACGGTACGTATGCCAGTCAGCCACAGACTGCGACACACAATCACAAATTAAACACTAGTACGACGAAAGACTCGCAATACGATAGTAATGCGACGACGTCTAATAGTTCTCTAGCGACTACAACAGCACCAACATTGGGTCTTAGTTCAGCATCTGTGAACAGTTCGCAAACGAAAGTAACCAATTCAAATGGTAAGCTTTGGTTACGAAGAGACAAGTCTTCTTTTATATTTTATCAATAATATAAGCGATAATTTTCTTTATATAATTTTTTAATTAGCAGTACCAAAGAGTACATCGAGCGGTGTAGTAACGGGTAACAGTGGCACAGGAAATATGACAGGCAGTAGTGCAGCTGGTAGTATGACTCCAATGCTGAGTCATCAGTATATTATGGGCCAAGGGGTGCCATATGCGTTCCAACAACCAATGTACAGTTACGAGGAGTTGCAGCTTATGCAGCAAAGAATACCACACATGGTCAGTTACTTATTGGTTTAAAGGATCTCTTTTATATTAATGGACTGAAGTATAATTGTATACTATGTAGCATCAGAGTATAGATTTTTTACTTCTGCAAAAAACTTTTTCTATCTCGGTTGATCGACACTGCTTCTTTGGAGTAATGCACATTGTGAAAGAATAAAGCATTTGGTTCAATAGTAATTTATTTATATGGATCCGATCGAAGAGCATTATTATTGTAGATTTTATAGTTATCTTTGAAATCTTATTCTTATACACTTAATGCGTTACACACTATTATTCCATTTATATTTATATATATTTTTTATGAACATATATAAATAATAGTCATAATTTCTCTTATCGAGTGATCTATTTAGTTATTGCTACTTTATTTACGATTAAGTAAATATCAAGGAAAAACTAGAATAGCATCAAAGTGTATTCTCTCGCGAATGATGATTAGTAGATTAAATTGTTTCGATTAATAGTATATTTGAGACTAACGTTGAATATTCTCCTGAAATTATAAATCTGGAGCCCTAGGCTCTCTTTTTTTATCAGATTCATACAATACAAAGAATGCTACTGTAATTTTCTCTTGAATGCTTGATACTTGCTCGTAATTCTATCATGTCTGTATATGAATGCGTTAACGAAAATGTTCACGCCCTATCATAGTATTACACGTACAATATTTATTAATTCAACGGTAAAACTGTGCCAGAAGTTTTTAATTAGAGTTTTAAAGAACTGTTGATAATAATCGGTGGATTTTCGAATAAAATCATAGGTATCTTGAGTCTCTGATAGAGTGTGTTGCATTATATGACTGAACAAAGGAATTCCGATTCTGAAACTATATCTCGTAGACATCTCATCTTATTTCACAATGGTCTTGGAAAAATACACCAAAGCTTATTTAGACAGTAAATTCTTTTAAGAATGTGAAGAATTTTTCTGATTATCAATCAATGGTAGCTTATTTATTTATCTTTCTTTTATCTGCACCGAATCTTCATTTTCCTCTTTTCTTCAACATCATGCGTCTGATACTACAATGATCTCTAGTTGTATCATGCACTTTGATGTTATTAGTTTTATATATATTTAGAAAAACTTACGTATATAGATCTATCGTTAAATAAATTTCAGTAGAAAGATTCAACGAGTCTAGTAGTAAATGATGTATATATAATAAAGGTTACGAGAGGCTGCATGTTGCCTAAGTTTTATGCAGTATGTGTAGATCTTAGATCTTAGATATTAGATATTAGTTAGTCTTCTTGTCTTTAAAGTACACAGTGTATGCATGTAGTTTTGTGTTTGGCCTTCCTGACTAATCTGCAGCCAACTACTGGTTACTATGACGCGGCTTTGGGCTATCAGACAACCGGTCCCGCTACCAGTCTAGGAGGTGGACGAGGCGACGCGTTATCCGGTGTACAAGGTGTTCAAGGAGTACAAGGTGTACAGGGAGCCTATACCAGTATTAGCGATGCCAGGTTTGCCAGGAACGACAGTAATGCATCTCCAGTTCCTTCCACCATGTCTCAACAGGTACGATTGAATTCAATTTTCTAAAAAAAAGAACAACAAAAAAACTGTATCGGTCTACAGTGACTTTTAATATGTTTACACTTGTATAGACTGCGACGCAACATCAACAACCGATGATGAATCCCACTCTACCACCAGGTTATGCATATTTCACATACGGTGGTGGAATAATGCCCGGTGGTTTTCAATATGGCACTCCAGCAATCTATCCTGTGAGTGACATTTTAATTTAGAGTATTTCGTACGATTCTCTTAATTTTTTATTGTACGTCGTAAAACATGTATCATTGTCTTTTTTTTTCATTTTTTTACAGCAGATAGCTACTGCTGGAAATGCCGGAACAAACAGTGGTGCGTACAGTGCTAAACCGGGAAGTTATGGATCCGGCTATGGTACTGGTGCAAGCTATGATACTTTAGCCTCTGCTGGTCCTTCTGCTGACTACAAAGGAGCAGCGAGTAGTTACACTGGTACACAGACTGGCAAGACAGGAACTTCAACCGGAAATACCAATACTGGCGGATCATCGGCAACCGATATAAGTGCAACAATGTATGCGAAGAGTCACGTAGCACTTAGTAAAGTGAACGTAAGTATTTAGATCGATTTATCTCTCTCTCTCTCTCTCTCTCTCTCTTTCTTCTTCGTAACAATTAAATATTTGTTTTGAAAATTACTAGAACTTCAAAATGTTCATATGTTTTAGTCATATGAAAAACAAACTTTTCATTCAGCAACACCACCGCCATTTGGCCTAACTGGCAGTCAAAATGCTGGTTTACCCGGTGGCTACGGTACTCCGCATTTGTTTATACCAACTATGCCTCATCAGCTACATCAGCCATTGCATCAAGACGGTGGTAGCAGTACAGGCCAAAGGTCCAATACAAGTTCACAAAATAAAGCTCAGGCAAAACCGGGTTATAGCCCCAGTTACTGGACTGGAACCAATTAAAAAAGCAAAAAAAAAACAAAAACAAAAAGAAGTTTGAACTACATAAAAGGGAAAAGAAAAAGAGAAACATCGCTTTAGATAAAAATAAACCTTCGCCGTTGTGATGCACTCTGGTGCGACATGAGGACATTGACGTAAACGATTTAAATGACATAAAAGGATATGGGACGAAAGATTTTTTGGTGAGACTAAACGATACTGATGCGAAACAAGTCAATGTAAAATGTAAGGTGAATATTAAATAGTGGAAGGATTACGCAATTTTTTTTTATGGTTTTTTCTCTTCAAGGCTTTGATACAGATGATGGCGGTATTGAGAATTAGCGCTTGCTGGCTTGTACGTTCCCTAATTACTTTAATTATTTCCTTTACCCACTTGTAATAGTTTGAGAAAAAAAGAAATCTGATTATTAAAATTATTTAACATGTATTATTATTACTTACAATGTCTCTTAGAAATCATTAAGAATGTTAAACAAAAAAAGGCTTTTGGTGTGTAAAGTGCGACTATGTTTGTGTATAAATATATCGAATTTTTTTTTTTCTTTGCGATGAGAGTCGTATGTAAAAAGAATAAGTGAAACTGTTAGCGTTAATACTAAAAATTGCATAGTTCTTCCAAATGTGAGGCGCTTCTGTGCCAAATGAACATGTAGCGTTTATTACGTGATACCCGTGGAACGCGTCATCCCCCCATACGTACTTGTCATGATGATTATAAGCAGAATTTATGTGGTATGTTGAAACGCTATATAAAAAAAAAGTCAGTTGATTATGTGAGTAGCATAGCACTCGTGTGAAATACTGATAAAAAAGATGGTCCGACGAGTAACGACTGTTGAATCTATTTCAGATCTCCTGTCTGTATACTACTGTGCAATTTGCAAATATAATGCATCGACTGCAAAGGGTGATAGTTTTTTTGTATATTATAGGCGTCTCGGGACACTAAGATCTATCTAAAAGTGCTTCTTTGCAATGGAGACACACACACACAGCACCCATTCATTGACAAAAAAAAGACCCATAAAAAAAAATATATTATTGTAAATTACAATATTTGTATGTATTTAATCATGGAAACTACAGGTATATAAACTAATACTCATTACAGCGTTTGTCACATTTGGTAGTTAAAACGAGTGCGTAGTCGTAAATTTTATCATAACACGCACCCGCAGATGGTTTTCGGATGATTTTGCACTAGTTCATTGTCAGGACGTATTCGTATCTTCTTCTTCTTTTTTGTTGTTTTTTTTTCTTTTTTTCCGTTGTAAGCCACGAGCCGTTGAATTCAACACACAAAATTCGAGAACGGATTTAATTAAAACTTCTGCATCGAAAATCCGATCGTAACTCACCGAATCAGTAATTATACTAAGAAAGAAAGAACATGATCAAATTACGATGTGCCACAATATCGACCACGCTGGCAAATCAATTTCGGTATTCTTCTTGTGGTGCCTTGAATAAACTTCAAACATAATAGTTTTATCTTTCGCTAATCGCAGAATTTCTAATGTCCGTTTTTACAACCGCTCCAAATTCTTCATTTTATAATCATTAAGATATATATTTTCCTTACTCTTATTCGCGTATTAACATTTATCCGGTTGATCTATACTATTCAGATTCAATTTATCATTGCGTATAAAATTCTTGTGATGTATTATCCAGATAGCATACATACATACATACAGAGATACATACATACATACATAACAGGTTTATATACATAAATGCATTCAAAGATATTTGCGTCAGAAATGCATTTTTAGGTGTATCAGAATGGAGACGGAGAAATAACATTTTTTAAGCGTATAATTTATCTTTATTAGATCATGTAGTTGCCACAGCTTTAATGTAATTTTCCCAAGGTCATTTATTACGTAAGAAATTTTCTTCGCATATCGAAGAAATGATCAAGTGACATAATACGACATTTACATTCTACTTAATGTTCATGAAATGTATAGTCTGAATATTAACATTCTATGAATACGCTGCAATTTCTACCTTTTTTTTTCTTCTTTTTTTTCTATTCTGTCATCTTTGTTTACGATTTGCTTTTTTTTCCTACGCCTCATAACGATCTGCTTAGAAATACATGTGTATTAATAAATATTTGTTAATATGCTAAGAAAAAATTCGGAAATTTTAGTTAACCGAAGTGAGGAAATTTTTGATTACAGTTTTCATTAACGATACGTGTGATAAGAACGGATGAATGCATTTCACTTGAGACATTATTTGAGATCTTAACTATCCTACGCGTTTTGAACGTGTACCTTGCTGGTTTGTAAACGCGAATCGAAACTAGGAAATCACAAGGTATAACATTTTCGTTTTTTTGTTTGTACGAGATTAAAATGTGAGCCAAAGCGATTGTCTTGTCGGTTCCATCGAGCAAAGGTATACGTATACTACCCTTATGTTGCTAACGGTATTCAGGAGACATACATTGTACAATTGTAAGCTAATTGCAGAAACAATACACTGACCAACAAAAATTCATTTTAAAAATATACTTTTTGCATCATGCGTGAGATTCATTGCGAATAATTTCCTTCCTGAAAGATTAACGTACATATACAAATACAAAGAGTTAAATTGAACATTAATTATTATGTCGTTCGGGAAACTTTAACACGTACATATTATATGAAAGATTTAATTTTCTTCTTCAGGATCAAGTGGATCGACTACTGAAACTTACAATACTTTACTCACAATCACTAATGCTAATATAAGATGAAGTGAATAGTTTTTAAGTAAATTCTTATCGGCAGCTGCATGTATTTATATTAGTATAAAATTATAGAAAATTTTGTTCATGCGGCATTAATCTGATATAAGAACTTAGCGATCATTTTGGATTAACAAATCTTTTGAATATGTTAATTGCACTATATAATATTACTACATTTTATGTATTTGTAGTAATTGTATACTTTTTAAAACTTTCATCTAATATTTTACTTAATCTTTATATCTTTCATCGTCATCAGGTTTCGACGGTTACAATCGAAATTTTTGTTTCTTATTCTTTTGCAGTAGAAAGTTTAATATTTCGACTAGTCATTTCTATAATCGAACTGCGCCACTTCAATTAAAATGAAAGATATTCTGTGAAATACTACATGTATAATCGTAAATATTTCAATGTACATTGATGCATTCAACTGTCTTCTCACATAGCTGTAACATTCTGATCATTTCAACGATTTCAAGTTTTTCCAACACGCTCTCATTTTGTGTACATACATATATTATATATACAATATAATATATATATATATATGATATTCGCGTTCCCAGAGAAAATACAATGGCACGAAGCCAAATAACAATTACTCGTGATTCGAAAGAAATACGTTCTCTTACTTCAGTACACCATTGTAGTCTGTTTCGTATATTCATCGTGTATCTTGAGATGAACTTAGAACACATTATAGTAAGTATATTGTATAATGAAAATTGAATAGGATTGCGAAATATTGTGGAAGAAATCGGTAGGTCAACAAAACAACAAAAAAAAAAATACTGAAAGTTAAATTGAAACACGTTTCTTCTTGTAATAATTGTATTGTATATTGATAATTTTTGTATTTTTGTCAAATATTAACCAATTCAATGACAATGCAACATGCATTATGTCACTCTTATTACTGTACGATTATAAAAAAAAAAAAACATCATAACAGCTACTATTGTGTATAAATATGAATATGTGAGAATAAATGTGTTAAAGGGATGCTTTCATATGCATACCTGTACATAAACATAATATAGAGAGAGTATATTCATTTTTATATGATATAATTTTCAAAATTCAATAACATCTAATTGCATTGGCAAACTATTGAACGACATTCCAATGTCAAGACATTGTTACTTATTACAAAGTAACAGTTTATTACATGCAAACACCCACAAACATATCTCATTTAAGCAATAATTATTCATATATAATAATCCATACTTCCCGATTTGTCTTGGTCCCGATTGTTCCTTTTTTTTAGCGAAATTACGTGCAACACGGAACCTTAGTTGCACTTTACGTTATATTCTAAATATAATTGCATTCAATTTCATTTAATCCTAATAATTTAAAATTAGGCTGTAGGAGAACGAAACGAAATAAAATACTCGGTAGTTTCATATGACAGTATTCTACTGAATTGAGTATTTGTATGTAAGCCCGGGAATAACCGCGCTTCCTATTGGAGACCGCTTTACCCCCGTATATCAATTGGTGTGACACACAACTCTGACATTGTGATGATCATGAGTGATCATGACTGATCATGACAGATCATGCACGGTATATACATGCATTAGTGTGATTGATAAATAAAAAAAGTTGTCGAAACGCGGTGATCGTAAAAATAATGGACATGGGTTGACATGGAATAGGAAATGTGCACTATTAGTATTCGTCATATAAAAGAATTTATAATATAGACATACAAATGTTTAGTGTTTCTACAACAATTCATATATTCTAATGAAACATATTTTTTCTCCGATCGTTTCAATAATTGCAATTCGCAGGTGCTAATAAATTGTGTATCGTTAATTGACTGCATTGTCATTAATTTATACTAACAGTAATATAATAACGTTTGTAAACGTGCACAATGTGAAACAGTTGGACTAAAATTTGCATTTATGATTTAAATTACTGAATTTAAAAATCGTGGGATCTTTCTGTCATATATGTCACTTTAAAAATACTGAATAAACATATACTTACGATGGTAAAAAAATCAGTATGATCTCATTACAATTTGTGGTTCTGTATTCATCGTTTGTGATTATTTTAACTTCATTCTATGATGTAAATAAGACGATAATGGGTTCGATAAATTATGAACACTTTCATGAATAGTAGTGTTGGATTTATGAAAGTGTGTGTATTTCTTGAAAATCAAAAGGTTTATTTAATGAAGCAATCAGACGCATGATGTGGCATCAGCAAGTATTTGCTTTGGATGCTAAACATAATACCCAGCGCGTCAGCAAACTACCTACTCTTGGTTTGTATCAGTTATACTTGTTAATGAAATAAGATATCAAATATTTCAATCTTTTTCCTAATTTACACATAAATTATTGTTAAAAAGTCATTCATTTTCCAGGTTTGTTGTATATTCGTCGGCGGAATCAATTGTTAAGAGAAAAACTATGTAAAGATCCTGCAATTCATGAATGGTATCTCAAACTTCGTGCAAAGTTATTATTCTTGAGATACGGCGATATTAATGAACATGGTTGTATTGGTCATCGTACTTCGGATGATGAAAGAACGGATAATAAAATCAAACACATTACAATACCACGGAAATCAGCAGCAGAAAGCTTTGCTTTCGCAGGAGTTCATCATGTTTTTGATCAGCATAGCGCACCGGTCGTTATGTTGAAGTTTGCCAATAACGATGATTCTAAACTTTGCTGTGCATCCCTCGATGGTTTATTATCGATTTGCGAAGCTAATACTACACCACCAAAAGTAATAGCTGTACTAGAAGGTCATAAAAGAGGCGTTGCTTCGTTAGATTGGAGTATAAGCAATGACCTTATCGTGTCCTCTTCCTTGGATGCCACAATACGATTGTGGCGGGTTAACGTTGACTCGAAACCCACCTGTTTGCGCGTTATTATTGATCCGCAGCATGCTGCAGTCTTGGCATGCGCATTTGTGCCGATTAATAATAATTTAGTCGTAACAGGGAATTCTCAGGGATTAGTACAGATTCTTAATATATCTACCGGTATCTACACGCGTGGCGGATCAGTGAATATAGGTGGAAAAGTAAGTTATTAAAATTCAATACGAACAACAATTTTACGCCGATGGTGAAATACGAACATGATCTCAAAAGTCTAATATTATTTAGGTTCTGTCGTTGACTTGTGAAGGCAGTGGAGGTTTGGTCATATGGGCTGGAAATGACAAGGGAACGATAGTTTCTTTCCAATTGGAGGCTCAAACTGGATTTTTAACAAAATTATTTAGAGTGCAAGAAACAGCAGGCCTAATCACTAGTTTAACCTGGCGTTCTTGGCATTCGAAAGATGCTCCGTGGCCAGTACTCTTGGTTAGCACAGCTTGTAATGCTGTACTGCTCTATCGTATTGTAGATACCCAAGGCTCATTGTCGCTTTGGAGAAAATATCCAATTCGACATAGGTAATGCATCAATATAAATTGTTCGTTTCTACTTTAATTTCTTCAGAGACTTCTATATTCTTTGGTAATTTCTAGGCACTACTATATCAGATCAACTTTTTGTCCACAAATGGGAGCATGTATAATAGCTACAGGATCTGAAGACGGAGCGGTTCATTTATTCGACTCTGCAAGAGAAGGCAAAGCAGCACGAGTAAATAAACTTCATGGTCATGCTACGCCAACGCTTGCGTTATCTTTTAATTATGATGAGTCGCTCCTGGCCTCTGCCGATCATCAGGGCTTAATTATTTTATGGCGAAATCATCAACGTAACGTTTAAATGACATATATATCCATTTGTGAAATTTGTACCTAAAATAAGAATTTGTATAATATACTTTCATACACATGACAATATTAATTTCAACAGTAAACAGATCTCTATCAGCATTCAGATGTCCTTTATTTTGGTGATGCTTTTTAATGTTATTTACATATATTTCTGTGTAAATATTGTCGAAGGTGAATAGCATTGGTTTGCTATTGATACTTGAAACTTATAATAAGATATTACTTATGTGAGTACGTGACTGTAAAGTTCTTTTGTCAAAGAAGACAACATAAAGTAATCGGCTGCAGTTACCTTGTCAAATAGGTCTTCAATGAAGTTTTTTTCATATAGGTAACTTAAATAAGCAAACTATTTTCGGCACATTGTTTAGTATTCTTATAACACTGTATGTACTTTGTAATTATTGAGACAGTAGATATAGTAGAAACTGGTTTCTCATTCGTTTTAGAGAGGATATATAAGAAATATTGTAAAATGTTTAAAATATGATGCATACGATAGTCGATATTGAAAAAAAACAAAGAGATTAAATTTTGTAATTGTTATTTCATGCTCAATATTGTAGAAGAAAAATGATACAATACTATATGTATATATTTGTAAAAAAAATCATTAATCAAAGCAGTAATATATATTTTCTTATTAAACAGCATCAAGTGAACGTAGCACTGTTTTATAGTACTATAATACTTTAGAAGTAGAGAGCGTTTCTCCTATTAGTATCCATATAATTTATGAAACAAGAAATGTTTTTAACAATAGTAATGACAAAATATTAGTTAAAAATGTTCAAAGACAACTAACAAAAATAATAACATGTATTTACATACTTCAGTGATGTTGAGAATTCTTCTCGGAATTAGACAGAACAATACTTTGTACTGAATAAACGTATGATGAATTTATAAGCTATCATATTCATCCCAACTTTTTCTCCTTAACTCAAATGATACTAACAACTAATGATATTAAAGAAGCGATTTCAAAGGGTAACGATTAAAAGATGAGTTTTCCCTTTCGCAAAATAAAATAAAATAAAATATAGATCGCTGTCGATTTTCTGAGAAGAATTTTAAATATGCCTGAAGTTAATGATTAAATGTATGAATATCAATTATGTTGAATTAAAATTATTTACATATGAAAAAACAAGGAAGCTCATTACGAAAATTATGTGTAGCTTTTACGCGCCGATTGTCTGTCTTTACTTTTATCTGCTTTAGTAACTTATAAGCATTTCGGTGTCTAATGCTTTATGTGCCATCACCATAAAAGTAACAGTAGAAAAACTTTAATACCTAACAGATCTAGTTTGGTTATGCCGAAGTATTGATATACACTGTAAAAAGCTCTAAAGCTTTGATTGAATTAAAATGTTCG
Organism: Trypoxylon attenuatum; assembly: GCA_963989405.1. NCBI lineage: Eukaryota > Metazoa > Arthropoda > Insecta > Hymenoptera > Crabronidae > Trypoxylon > Trypoxylon attenuatum. Next base: position 13,353,717 of record OZ022489.1, on the reverse strand, counting down.
ACAATCGAGTTGCTACGCCACGAATAATTCTTCTTTCCTACATCATTCTATATACAATACTTTGAGATTCATTTCACAGTGACGGTCGTTCGTCTATTTGACTCTGTTATTCTGTACGAATTGTTTTTGGACGGATTTCGATTAAAATAAAATTTCTTAAGCCTTTTACAAAATAAATTCGTAGTACGTCAATCGTCAATTGAAACACAAATGTTTTTCTTCTCTGAGATTAAAATTACCATTGAGTTCGTTCGGCACTTATAAATGTAGTTGAACCTAAATTTATTATGTTTTCGGTTTCCTCTTGAGGCACCTTTGGCAAAACACTACTATTTTTTGCATTCGATACACTAGGTTGATTTTCATCACAAATTACATTATCTACAACAGGCTTCGGTGCAACATCTGTTTCATTAACTTCATGACCATCATTATCATTTTCAATCTCTTTCACGGCAACGTGTAAACCCGATTGTTCATTATTTATAGATAATAAATTTAATTTTAAACGATCTCTAGTATGTCTTAATTCTCCCAGTTGATATTGTTGACTATTTCCGAAATCATTTAATAAATCTACGTTATTTTCTTCTACATGCTGAACTGATACACAATCTACTTCATCCTGTTCCTCCAACGTTGATGTCGATGTAGCTCCAGGAAAGAACTGACTCACATACTTTGTATCGCCTACCGGAAACTGAAAAGGGCGATTGGAACTGCTAATAAAGAACTCCTCGTTTCCTGCAAACAGAATTATCGATAACATATATTCTTCTTGTTAATTGCAATAAAAAAGTTTCATTTGTAACATACCAATGTGATTGGTGTCACTGTAATCAGCCGGATATAAATCTAAACGTGGTTCATCATTGATGCCCTCCCAATCTAAAAAGACAATAACAAAATTAGTAATCATAAAAAATGTATCGTTACGTATGAATAGCTTAATGCAAAATTAGATATTTCTAGTTCAAATTCCAAATTTACCACTATAGGAAGTTGGTTCCCAACTGGATGGTACAGTCTGACTATCGGCAGTTGTAGTCTCCTTCGGATATTCATATACACAATGGTAGCGTTGTTTTTTAAAACATACACTTTTCTTCTGATCCTAAACACAGGCAATGCAATTCGTCAATTATAAAAACAAGAATAAATAATTATTTGATCAGATACGAATATATAAGAATTGCATGAGTTTTTTTTTATTTAAGAAATTGATAAACCCACCAGTTCCTCCTAGTAGCAGCAATTAGAATAAAATATTATGATGAATTTTACTACATTAAAAAAAATATATATATAAAAAAATTGTGTTATATAAAGCTTACACTTGATTTGAGCGTTTTGTCAGGAGATCTTAATGCAGATCTGTGAGGTGCTAACGTAGCATTCCAAGCTGAAGGTATAAATTCTTCTTCTTCTTCTCCATCATCCTGTTCTTCTTCTTGATCGCCTTGCTGCGTTTCTTCATTACCCTGTTCATCTTCTTCCTCTTCATTTAGTTCCTCTTCTATATCCGGATTAGTGATTCTTTCGTTATTTGAGCTGATCTTAGTTGGTATGTGTTCCTCACGTGGCTTATCGTAACGCTACAAGTTAAGATGCAATTAGGAGATTATTGTAAATCACATTTCAAATTAAGATTTAAAATGTTACGAATGAATATACGAGTGAAGTAAGTAAATACCTTCCAAACAAATTCACCGGAACTTGAACTATTATCTTCATCTAATTCGTCTTCATCTTCTGCCTCATCATCGTCTTCATCTTGACTACTCCATCCTCGTGAAGTACCGAAATTTGTTGATATTAAGTCATCTTGTAATTGTAATGGTAGAGCTAGTGGAAAAGGTGCTTGCAATTGTTGCCACTTGGATTCTTCTTCTGGACTTGGTAATGGTGCTCCTCCAGTTGGAATCACAATGTGTGATTTATCATCGCAGGAACGTATTATTGAGCATGTATAATCCATATTTTCATCTTCTGAAAGTTCTCCATTAGTAGTGTCACGATCGTCATCCTGTAATGTATCTCTCAGTCCTTCGAGTAAAATCATCTTATTTGTTCTAGTATCGACCAATAGTATATCTTCCGATGAATCTCTTGAAGCAATTGATGCGTCTCTTGAATTCGTGATCAACGATTCCGAATTTACTGTACTTTCTCGTTCTTCTAAAATTGGACTGAGCGGAGACCCGTAGGCGTTATATCTAGAGAAATACATTATTAATTAAAATGTATTGTACTTCGTCACAAGTATGTATGATAGAATTTTTACAATTGTATTGTGATTATTATTATTATACGTGTAAAATTACCTGATTGAAATTCCCACTCCTCCACTACCCTGATTGCAAGTTTCTTCATTTTCTTCGTCTTCCCATTGTTTGGTATCCAAATCAGTGCAAATAAGACTATCGTCATCGTGTGTTTCCAAGGGTTCTGTAACAGGTATTTGTGCACAGGGCAATTTCTCTCGAAGTTCATTTCGAATTGCCGTTACAAATTCTTCATCCATGCCAAATGACATGTAAGAATTGTCGCTTCGAAGACTCATCGTTGAACTGTCCTCGTCTTCAAAATCGTTATCATGACGATCTTCTTCGTGTTCCGAAATTTCTTCGCAGTCTTCTGAATTTTCATTGCACACCTGAAGATTACTTTCAATTTTGTTACACATTTCAAGATCGTTCACTGTTTGTAACAAATTTTCATGCAGCTCAGATGTTTGCGTACTTAGCTCTATACATCCTTCAGATTCATTATAATCAATATTGCAATTCTCACAGATTGAACTTTCTGAGGTTTCTATTACCTTTTTACATTTTAAAGGCGATAACGAATTACCCTCATTTTCAGAAGCTACTTCTGTAACGCAATTTTCATCCAAATCACCTTCAACGATATCTGATTTTAAATCTGGTACAGTATTTTCTGTAACGTTTGGCGAAAGAGAATTTTGCATAGAAGGCATTGATTCTGGAAGCGTACCATAGTACTCTGCATCAAGAATTGTATCTAGTTCAAACAAAATCTGCAATTGGTCTTCTTCGCTGCTCGCTGGAGTACACATTGCTGAATAGTTGTTCGATAACGTTGGAACAGCATTTACACAAACATTTTCTTCCTCTTCGCATGATTCTTTATCTCTGAATCCAGAGTCAGAGCTTTGTTCATCGTCCGGTGTTGATAATTGTTTTCTTTCTTCTTCTTCTTCCATTGGTAAACATTTTCGTTCTCCACATAAATCTTCCGAATTATCAAAAACTTCTTGATTAGTATAAACAGAAGGTTCCATATAATTTTCATGAGAATTTAATGTAGAGTTGTTACTTATAGCAAGTTCTCTTGAATCTTTGGCAATCTGATGTTCATTTGAAGCTTCTGAATTCTCTCCAATTTCACTGTTAACGGTATCGTGTGTTTCTTTGCTCGTAAGCGAACTTGAATGATTGCAAAATTCTTCGTTTCTTGCGAGTATATTTTTCTCCGTATTTGAACTGGTCGTAAAAAATTGGTGAAGTGCGTCAATAGCTTTTGTATTTTCGGATGAAGATACCTCACTCGTGAATTCGTTATCGAGTTTCAATGTATCGACAGATGTATCAGGTACATAACGAAGGAGTGGAAGATTCGGATCACCCTTTGATAATAGTCTCAACACATGTTTCTCGCCATAAACAGGATCGACATGTAGATTTTCGGTGGGTGTAGAATTAGTTTCCAATGGATTTTCATTATTTTCTAAAGATAATCTTAAAATGGGTCTGTGTGTTTGATCGACAGTAAGCGTTAAAAGCTTTGGCCGTTCTGTATTCTCCAATAACTTAATTTTGCTAGAAGTATTATTTGGTAAAGGGTCTCGTAACAATCTTAAAGCTTCATTAAACTCCTGTGCATGATTATTATGCCTAAGATCACTATCACTACCGGTTGTCGGGAATTTCTTTTTTATATATTTCTCTGAAACTTGTCCTCCCATTGATACCTCCGCATCTGAATCAAGATCAATATGTACAAGCACCATTAAGTCAGTAACTGATTTCGATTTTTGTTTCACTTTTTCTGTATATACTCCTTGTTCGATTCGTCCTTTCCAGCTCTCTTCTTCAGTTTCTGAACCAGATTCTTGCTGAACTATAGGACATTTCACTATGGGTACATTTTTTACGGGTTCTTCTTCTAATCCAAGTTTGAAAGACGATCGCAGTTGTTGTGGTGTATCTTCTACAATAGTGGTCCAATAATCCGAATCGATACTGCCACGTAGATCTTGTAGACTTGCACTTCGAGTATGTTTAAATACATTTGGCTCTGCGTTTATCCAGTTCTGATCGAATCGAGATGATTCGACATACGTATTTAATAACACTTCTTGTATAGTCGTTAAATTCGGTCGTTTGTTATAATCGACGTTCATACAAAATTGTAATACCCTATGTATATTGGTCGAACAGTCTTCAAGGCTCATTAGCAATACTTTTAAATCGTGCAATGGATCAGATTGCAAAGACAAAAGCATTTGAATAACTTGTTCATCCGTCATGTCATTATATGGTCTTTCACCCCACGTAACAATTTCCCATAGTAGAATAGCGTAACTCCAAATATTTGCCTGTGCTGTAATTTCTCTCGTTTCTATTGTTGTGTCAGTACATTCTATACTCTCCGGTGCTGACCACCTAATAGGTAGTGCACGATCACCTAATACGTAATAATCTTCTGGATACTTCTCTACAGCAGTTCCGTAGTCTCCTAATTTAATAGATAAATCCGATGCTACTAAACAGTTTCGTGTAGACAAATCTATATGTACGAATCCATGATTGTGCATATACTTTAAACCAGCTGCTACGTCTAAAGCCATACGCGTGGGAATATTTTCCTTTTTAAGTGTTTCTTGCGATTTTTTATCATGATTAGATAATAGAAATTCCTTTACGTCTCCTTTTGGACATGATTCAAAGAGTAACAAATAAGGATCGGTTTCTAAACAGAATCCGCAAAGAGCTAAAATGTTTTTGTGGCGCAGTTTCAAATATGGAGTGGCTTCGCCCAAAAACCAAGTCTTCTCTTTTGTTGTAGCATCTTCAGTTAAAATCCGTACAATAACGCCACTATTTTTTGAACTGTCACGAAATTTTTCCAAGTCTGCTTGACCCTCTACTACTTTTCCAAACCATCCTCGACCTATTTCTCGTAGATATTTCAATTTTTCTCTCGGAACATGTAAATCTTTCGTATTGAACCATTCTTGACATACGTCTTGAAGTGTATTAGACTCAGCATCGCGTTCCTCATAAAACGATGTTGACATTGGCAATGGCTTACATGGTGAAGATGCCTTTCTTCCAGCTATAATTAGTTCTACAGGCAGAGGTTCAAACTGCACTGGGTCTGTCACTGTTAACGGTTGTGGAACGCCTAACTCAAAATTATCGGTAGAATGAGTTGGCCTTGATTCGTAACCAATGCTGCTTCCATCCTTGAATTCCTATAATAGAATATTTATATCCAATTAGTATTTAAATCTACCAGGTTTACCATAATATTTTCTTAAATTTAGCAAAATAGAATTATTTATTTTAAACTTAAATAACAATTTCAACTTGAACCTAATAATACTAGTCAGTACAATGCTGCTATCCAGCGTTCAACATGCAATAGTGTTGTTAAATTCATTCTCCATCCAGCGTTTTTGACGGAAAGGTTTGACTTTGTGGTTTCCTCCTACGTAACAAGCTTAGTATCTTCTAAGGTTGATAGATTTGAAATAGGTCAATAGGATGTTACCTTATTGTTTTTATTGTTGTCTACTTAAAAATCATGCAGGCAAATTAAATGTCAAATCGAGCAACTTAAATAAATAGAATCTGTTTTCTGTCAATGTCACACAAGATAACGGTAACAAGACACGGTTTCAAAGATAATTACTAAATATATTTGCTCTTACAGTTTATTCGACTATTGTTATTTTTTGATAATCGTTAATATTGTATTTGAATTTATCAGACTCAAACCAACCACTAACTGTTTGCATACGAACGAAGAGTTGTTGCTAATGTTTCCAATATGAACATAATAAAAATGAATAGCATTATGTATGTCTCTATAAAATAGTAATGTATGGCATGTTTCGCTATGTTTACTATTATACTCAACGAAAAGAACTAAAGTAATGTTAAATAATCCAAGCATTTTGTAGAGAATCTTGTCAAAATTCATTAATATTCAATCTTATCAATCAGAATTCAAGCAATACATATATATATATATATAGATACTACTACACAAAAACTTAGTGCATCAGTATTACCTGTTTGCACTCTTCTGCTTTGTCCTACAATTTGAAATTCAAAATCTTTGTTAGAGGTACAAATTGCAACCCCAAGCATTATGAAAAATCTATAAAACGAATGTTGCAACATTTTACCTGAAATCCTTTATGTTGTCGGTGTCTATAACAACAAAGGCAACCCATTAAAGTAACTACAACCACGATTGCGCTTAAAAAAGTAATAGAATAGTGTATCCAATAATTCTCCCATTGTATCGGCGGTTGAACATTTTGAACATCTATAAACAAATGTATCAATTGTTATAATTTTATCCGAGAGAGAGGGAGAGGGAGAGATTCTTGTGAAATTAATATTTAAAAGATAAAGTAGTATAGATAGAACATACCTGCATGGTTTAGTAGAGGTAGGGGATAGGCTATGCATCCTGGTAACCCTACCCAAAATAGCCACCATGTCCAATATAGATATTGCATTGCGTATTGCAATTCTTTAATTGTTGTAAGAAATTTAAGTCATTCTTGTTATTTCGCGTCTTCTGTACTGACGTACATAAGTACGTACTACATGTATTCAATCAGGGAAAAGTTAGGTCGTAATCGTTTTAAATCTCATAAGAGTCATGTTCCAAACTTTGAAAATGACAAGGCTCAAAAAAACACTTTCTAATTACTTAGACACAAGAGCCTTATTGAAACAATGATATGTTGATTGAGTTTCTATGGCAGGAAAACACCTTTCGAAACCATTTGAATGAGACATGATACGTATCATAGAATAGATACGACACTATATATTATGGCGATAGTTTGGTTAGAACGTATAGGTAAAACCAATCTTTAGAATTGAGTTCTATTTTCATCACTTTTTTTTATTCTTTCTTTGATTTAACCTATGTAACGTATTATTTTATGCACTATACTTTCAATATTGAGCACTAGACGCGATCTAGGCACAAACCATACCTCTTGGGTTTGTAATACTTTTCAGTACTTTCATGAGCGCCATATCGTTTGTATTAATCATGTAGTAGTATGCAGTAGTGTGTACACTAGTACAGAGTAGACCACTATATGGGCAGCAACGTAGGGTGGGGGTAAGCAAGTTTTTGTAAAGTAAGCAGTACCCGCAGTACATATAGTACTACAATATAGTACACGACATAGTACATACGACTGGACCAGATTATATTGTGTGGTTTTCAGATGCACGAATTTGCAGTTACCGCTTACGTCTTTTCCTTCTCTTTCCAATCCTTTTATTTTTTAACGTTTTTTTGTTTTGTCTCCATTATTTTGCAATCAACAATTATTTCACTTATATATTATACATTGTATGTATTTATATTTATTTATATTGTATATGTAACAACGGAAAATAAATGCATAAAATACAGCTGTATTTTCATTCGGTTTAATATTAGTGGTGTTTATTGTATCGCTGCTGTGAGTTAGATTGTATACAATAGACAGCATAAAATAGAAGCATTTGCAGTATTACACTTTTCAAAGTCTGTAAGAGAAATTACATTTTTTGTGTAAGAAAAGATGCACGGATCCTCGTAAACTATTCGCATGCAAAATCATTGGTGTCACGTTCTCAGTATGACAAAAGTTTCGCTTTAGTATATTACATTGTTGATTACAGTTCGATTAAAATACGTATTGGTATCCTTGAATATAATACATTAAGTTACACAGAATTTTGAGTGTTCCTGATGCGTTATAGGATTTTCTAGGAAATTCTTTACTTTGAAATTATCAATAATGATTTGCATTTGGATTTCTGCTAAATGCGCTTATTTAAAATATGATGTTTACGGAGGCTCAACAATCATTCGACAAATATTCATATAGCCCAATCAAATGTAAGTATTCGGCGTTCAATGACATATTTTAAAGTGAACATCCATACTTTTGGTATGCATCGAGTTTACATACTGCGGGAATATTATTCTGATAGATACTGTCAGTATTCTTATTCGTACATATACATATCTTTTTTTATATATTTAAAGCTAGTGTTATGCAATGGGTAATGAAACGTACAAATGGACAGGACAGTCTTCATCTTCCAATTCCCAACCCCATTTGCAAAATAGGTCTTGCACCAACTATTATCACAATTAGAATAACATTATTTATATGACATCCAACGACCCAAATTCCTCTCCACTGCAGTCATTCGTCATGGTAAGACTACGGTTTTCCGAATACTCATGATGTGAGTCTAATTAACGGAAGTATCATTATAAGTACGTCGATGATACTCCGAAAATAAGTTGGGGCTACAAACATAATAATAGGCTACTCGCAGAGTCATTTACTTTATCAGATACCTTAGGAAGTCTGCCAAACTATAATTCCAATCAATATGGACACAACCACTGCTCCGATCAAGATAAGTACACATTTTTTCTTGCGTAACTTGTTCTGATACATGCTAGCTTGTCTCACATGAGTTATAGCTTCGTTAACGGAAACTTCTGTTCTTTCGACAGATGCTTCTATCGAATGAATTACATCTCCTTGTTCGTATACTATAGCACCAAGGTCTTTGAATATTTGATTAATATCACTGATATTACACTGAAAACAAATTAGTTTTACGTTTAGCAAATATTAATTAGCAATAATAAAAACACATAAAAACAGTTTAATTCCCTTACTTCTAGCTGTCTTATGCTTGCTTCTTGTTCCTCCAACATTCTCAAATTTTGTTCTTCTTTTAATTGCTGCTGTTGCATTTGTTTCTGTGTTCTACTATCTTGCAATTCAATCAGCGTCTCCTGTTTCTTCTCGCCAAATGGAGCGATTCCTGCACTCGCTTTGGCTTTTCTAACCATTTCCTTTTCTTTAGATGCCGCAAGCCTTTGCACTGCCTGCAATCATTCACATACACAAGGAATACGATGCATTTTAATGCATTATGGAAACAACAAATGTATTTTAATAGCGTTGCAAACCTGAAATGAATTAAGCGCACTAGTAAATTCATCTTGAAGACGTTCCCTTTGCATCTTACGTTGCCTTAGTTCTCCGGGACTAGTGGAATTTGAGTTGTTAGCTAGTATAGCTAAGTCCCGGAGGTGGACGCTTGTGTCTTTTGCTAGCTGTTGTGTGTAATGTTGTATCTGATGCCTAAAAGTAAATACGGTACGAATTCTGTTAATAGAATCTATATATATATAAAGGTAAAGAAATAAGAAATAAATATAGGAATAAAGAAACGTTCAAGTCCTCTAACGAGAATCGCACTCACAATTGATTCCGTAATTCTTGCGAATCGGTGGAACTTCCCAGTTGATTAACCATTTTCTGCATAGAAGACACTGTACCATAAATGAAAACCTTAGTTACATTGGCAAATATTAGAATTGTACTGCAAACTTACCATTTTGAGATATCTTTAAGATGGATGTTCCGATTGTTTGAGATAATTTTCCAAAATCTTGTTCTCTGGCAGGACCACCATTGTGATACGATGAAAATCCGACGTCCATTTTTACTTATTTCTTGATTTAAGAAAGAAATAAATCGTAGTACACTTTGCTAAGTAAAGATTATGAGAACCTCCTTAAAATAGAGGTTAATGTTCGGATGTCATATGCATTAGAACACTAATTGGTAAACCTTCTTAGCTATTTAGCTCTGAAATAAAGAATATTATCACGAAAAGTAATATGGGTTCACTTTTACACGTTACACTTCGGGTATTTTCTTCGTCGTTTCCTCGATTGTAATCTTCGAGTATAAGCGATAAGGTACTAAATGATACTGAACAGATGCTTTAAAAATGTCGGAACGTAGAATGACAGCTGAAGTGTCAAAGCTACCAGCGAAATCGTTATCTACTGTATGATTTCATTGAAATCAACGAAATAGATAATGGGTAGATTTCGAAGCGTGCCAACTAATCCAGCTATTCTGAATGACTTTTTTCTCTTCCATGAGACACGCACTGACTCTTTTGCGCTGTTTTTTTTCCAAGTAATCCGAGTTCGCTACATGAAGCTCCAAAACTTCCCGTTAATCGATAAGGCATGGAACGAATGCCAGGCGAATCCTATGAATGAATACACGTTTTAGCATTCGCTACAACTCGTTAATGTGTATTTCAGTGTATTTACATATCACATTTATTATATACAGAATACTACATTGTGATAGAAAATCCTTTTTTTTTTACATGCGGAAATTGAGTTACTGAGCTTACACGTCATTCTTACTTCTATGTATAATTAACTATGTATAATTTTGTCATAAGTCTTAGATAATAATATATCATATATTTTCTGTAGAATTAATTTTACAAACGAGATACACTGGCACATGTACGAAATATCTCTTCACAGAAATATTTTAATTGTTTCGAAGTTTTTAAAAGTTTTCAGGGCGAATTTTTAATATATACGCATATTATACATATCGGTTTTGTGAAAAGTAAATAAGGAGGTATAGATTTAAAAAATCATGTTTTACAAAAGCCAGCAACAGAGTAAAAGACTATAACGTTTGAATTCGTCGTTCTTTTCCGATACGTAAGAAACATTCAAAAACATACGTACGTATAGTGTAAGCTTTTTGTAGGCAATATAAAAATAATTCTTTATGATTGTATTAAGCAAGAATCTGTTTTGAAAACTGATATATCGCGCTACACCGTGAACATGACACGAAAACATTATTTCGTACGATTTAAACAAACTACTTAACTTCGCGATTTATAATGATAAGACAACGTATGGCATGCGCAGTACTTACGTCTCTCATCTTTCATTCAAAAAGAACGCACCTACATATGAAGCAATATGAAAAAAAGAGCAATTCCTGGAAAATTTACTGATACTGCGTTGTTACAATTAGATTTCACTATATCTTACATTAATATTCAAACGAAAAGTAACTTTCAATTAATTCGCTTGAAGAAACTAGAATAAGAAAATCTCTAGCTATTTTAACAGACGTTAACGCGTAAATATATTTTACATGATGGATCTGGTATAATATGTATGTGTACTGTAATAAATATTTTATTCAAATCGTTTGAATAATCACATTGGTCATTATTTCTAATATTTAAAAAATATATATATGTGTATGTATATACAAACTATGTACAAAAAAAAAACAAGTAAGTACTTGCCGCACCCATAGTGTACTTCATAAAAAAATAAACAGGCAGTTATATGTTAGTCGCGAACGGAGTGATGTTGACAACTGGATGGTATATAGACTCATTGTACAAAATTGCGACTTATAATTTACAAATGTAACGTAGAATTGAAACATCCAATTATTATCACGAGATACGTAGATACGGATATCACGACCATGAGCCACGGCTATAGGACGTACATTTGAATTAAAATCAAATTAAAGCTAAAATTGAATAAGTATATATGACAACTTTCACAGTATAGTAATGTGCGCAGACTGCATGATGTGAACTACAAATTTATATTAAACTCCTTGCTATCGTTAATTGTTACACGTTGATGGGCGGATTAGAAATTTCGGTATCCAGTTCTTTCTATCATTTTTTTTCTTTCTTTCTGAATACATCGAGTTTTCGATATTTTATGTCTTTACTTAAGAATTCTCTTTTGTCCACAATAAAAAAAAAGCACCATTATATATTTAATGTAACTGGGACAAGTTTGCGTATACCTTTGTGCAATATACATATTATACGTAGTATGTACATTTTGGCCGAATGCCGCATCATTGCTGTTTTATATGTATTAACACTTAACTGATTGAGTTTTCAGCCGTCAACGAATACATATACATATGTAAACAATGAAAACATTTAAATATCTTTAACTAACAGTCATTTAAATTATTGGCCTTTCAAACTATTTATAAACTATTCATCAAAATGCTTATTTCGGCACAGTCTGTTTTCAAATTCTTTTGTCTATTTTTCTGTAAGTTTGATGAAAATTGTGCGAATAAACCATTAATTCAGAGAACTGAATTTGGATTAACAAGAGCGCCATGTGAAGAAGTTGAGTTTGTAATTGTAATACGTAGTATAAGTCACGATTATTTATCACTCACGTGTGTTTAAAATCGTGAGAATAATTATAGAGCTCAACTTTTAAAATTGATTCTACTTTATCCAATCCCAATATTCACAAACATTTCAAATACGGAAGAATGAAATGTACAGAAGGAAAACTTGTCATAAGTTTACATTTATAAACAATTGAAACGTGCCGTAATATTTACCGTGCATTTCCATAAATAAATAAACTTTTTTGTCTTTGATTATCTTTTAAACTACACTGGCTTATGCGTTATGGAAGGCGATTCTTAGAAATATTTTTAGTTATATATATATATATATATATATATACGAGAAGATGAATTAATTTTCTATGTATTTGTATAGTGGATTTTGTGCATAATTAGCATCTTTAATTTCTCGAATCCAGTCAATTCTGCATTTGATTTAAGGATTGTTATTACATTATAAATTCTTATCCAAAAAGATTCAATCTTCTTCTGTGACAGTCGTGTGTCATGTTTGAGAATAAAATATTGCATAATAAAATCCGACTGAAAAAGGATTTTATCAAGATATGCTCTGTATTTTTGAAGGACTATATCCGTTTTCTAAGTCCATATATACTTACGCTGTATAATGTCCGCGGTATAAAACCAATTGTCGATACTTTTTAAAACTTTCTGTTCACTTTTACATCAATAGTGTACAAAACATTGTACTTATGCAGCACATTCAGGAATGAATGACTATCAACTCTACTACGATTAGAATTATTTGAGGTATTCAATATGGGAATCCAGGCTCTCAGCTACAATTTGCTTGAGCTCTTTGGTCTTCTAGTCTTTCTTTGGTTCCTGTTTTCTGCTTATTCATTTTCATCGATCGGCTCAATAAGTTTTTGAGCCAGCAAACAGACAGGTATCTATTATTTCGCTGGTATAATAATCGAATTATAGACTGGTTTCTTCAATAGAGTCTGCCCTTTGTAGTTGTCGATTTTCATCAATCCCAACAAAATATGTTGTTACATATCCCTTTGGTTTTACGTAAGTTTCTCCTCGTAAGTAGCATTTGACACCCTGCTGTTCCAATACGGCTGCTGTTTCTGCCGTTACCTACGAATACAGTGTCATACTAAAGTAAATAAAAAGATTGCTGGAATTCTATTCTTTAGAGATATAAGCAACCTAGTGAAGTTGTTTAACAAAATGTTTTGTGATAATGTTTACGAGACGAAATTATGCAGATGAATTATGTCGCAAGTTAAATTTGATGTGAACCTGTATTTTTCCTGAAAGTCCTGTTGTATCCATTCTCGACGCCATATTTACAGCATCTCCCCAAATGTCATATAAAGGTTTTTGAGCACCAACAACGCCTGCTGTTACTTCTCCGTGTGATATGCCAATTCTCAGCCTAGAAAAATAGTTATTTAGAAATCTACTAATAAATAAATCTAATTTAGTAACTGATATACGACTAGACTTATCGAAATTATATTAAATGTTACACTAGTATCTCTCTAAGAATATAACATTCCACGTACTTATAAGGTTTACAAGTCGTAAAAGATCGTGCATTCATTTTGTCAAGTACTGCCATCATCTCAGCAGCAAATTGAGCCATTACTTTTGCAACATTATCGCCATAAGTTTCGTCACTTTCACTGCTACGCATCGAATCACGTCTATTAGCTTCCAATCCACAAGCTGCCATGTAAGTGGTGCCTAAATATATCGAGCATAATATTAATAATTAATATTAAACATTATATCATACATTGTGTATTTCAAAAGTTTTCACAATCATCATACACACATAACTTACCTGCGATTTTAATCTTTTCAATTCGACATACAAAATAGGGTTCGAATAATAATTTATCAAATTCACATATAATTTCGTTTAGATCTATTAGAATGTTACTTTCGTCTATTGACAAATCCGTTAGCGAAGCGAACATAACAGCTACGTTGCTGTGTGCTTCGTGATAAGGTTCATTTTCTTCGGTTCTATTCATATTGAGATAAAATTCAGCTAGATAAAACATGAAAAATGTATTAAATAACGTGAAGCATGTATTTAAAAAACAATTTTAATATAGATATCGTACCGACGTGTTCCGGTAAGATATTTCGTAAGAGCAATTTATTTGCATTGCGTGTGTGAAAAGCTTCATCTTGCTCCTTTGTTAATTGACGTTTCCATTGATAATCGAGTCGACTCAGATACTCTGCCTAAAAGAAATAAAATGAAATCTGACGAAAATATAGGTTTTAAAATTAATGAGAACTTTACCTGACGATCGATAAGATGTAACGAAAATGTGAGGAAAACTACGCTCAATATGTGTGCTAGTTTCGGATCTAAATAAGGGTTCCAAGTATCACCAGACTAGAAAAAAGATCAAGCAGAAAAGTTTATTTAGCTTGAAGAATATACGGGGAAATTGATATTAATAGAAAGGATAGTTTAAGTAATAATTACTTCAAATGTGGCCGATTGATGTACCCAAACGTTCCAAGAATAGAATGCTACTACACCGATACCTATTAGAAATTTCAGGGCATAGTGAACTCTTAGGAAAAGGAAACTCGTAAGAATTGCCAATGAGCATGTCTGAGTCATTTGCTAAAACGAACGAAAGCTTATCACAAAAACTGTATTTTTAAAGTATAATTATAGAAGCATTTGTAATACACTTGTACCTACTAAATAATCTTACCCAAGGTGTAGTTATGCATTCGAGTTTATCGCCACCGTCTTCCGACATGTCCAATGTGACATTGTTGCTCGTAAAATCGTTCGCGTTTTTACATTCAAACTGAAATTGAAAAATGCAGTATCTTGTGAAAGATTAAATTTATGACTACAAATTGTGTGTGTAACGTCAAATTTAATTTACAAAAGTATGAATTAAAAAAAAAAGAAAAAAAAACAACAACAACAAATAATCAATTACATGATTTAACTTACAAGCATGTCGAACATTGCGCAAGCAGCTAGCATTATAGTTATTACTAAGTAAAGTATTGTTCTAAGGAAGGCACTCCAGACAACCTAAAACGTTACGAGTAAAATTGACGTTATAGTTTGTAGAAAAAAATGACAAAAAGCTAATTAATTTATGGAAATTCATTTTATATAAGTATCGTATACGAACCTTCACGCTCGCTTGGTACAGGAAGCATAGAATTCTATTGCGTGGGTGTGGAACGTTACCTTCATGTTCATCATGAGGATCTTTATAACGATTCCATATGAAGTGCATCCATGTTAATGGCATTAACGTTATTAAAAATAACATTGCGGACGAATATCCGACTATTGTGCTTAAGTGCCACCTAAATTCAATTTATAATTTCTTTATAATTATTTGTACTTAATCATCGCTTACTTTTCACAATTAATCTAGCGATTTAAAGTAAATTGGATTATGAGAAATCTTTAATAAGGAAAACTTACTTGGACCGTGAAAGCGAAGGTACTAAATAGATAAGACCCATGAAGAGTAAAGCAAAGGAAGCACAGCCAATATAGAACTTAAAGAGAGGATCCGGTTCTTTTAAAAATGGTATTTCCCAGCTCCATTGTTGGAAGGTCAAAAATAATGGGTTAATGTGTTCCCATTTACACCACTGCCTAAAAATAGTTTGACTATTAATAATGCGGGTTACCTGTATACTTAAAGTAGAATGTCGGTCGACAGTTTCCATATCGATCGCGAAACCTTTAAATTTGACTGATCTAAAAAACAAGTTGCCGCGTACTAATGTTTTCCATTCCCATGTAATATTATTATATTACTATATATAGTATTCTAATGAAATTAACATAGGGTATAAATTTAACAAATCTTTATCATCGCGCGTTCTCATCGTTTTATAATTTTAAAAATAGTATATTTGTTGGATTCCTAAACGATTGAAATTAAATTACGAAACTTACTCCCATTTACTAAGAGGCATTTGTTTAATAGCATTTTCCATTTCAGCATCGGCAGCCTTCAACATCAAATGGTAATCACGTAAGCAAGAGTCCATAAAATGTGTCCGACGTCTGTATGTGCTCGCGAAAACATCGGCATGATTATTAACAGTACTGGTCAATCGTCGACTATTTCTTGAGCCGGCGTTTCCGCTAGCACTTGGTCTGACATTATAAAACCTCACATAGTGTTTACTAGCCGCCGGTGGGGAATCCGGTGTCATGACAGCCAAAGTGTTCTCGCTGTTCTGCAACAAAGTTCGCCTGTCAACAATGTGAAAAACTTGAAGAAAACTCTGTGAAAAAGTAAATGGGAACAGTGGCGTGGAAATTGTCCGTCATTTTTAGTTTACAGAAAATATCGATCGATTTCTTTTTTTTTTTTTTTCATTGGCGTCATCCCACGCCACCAGAAGACACGCACCTGCGGAGTTGGTGAATCCGGAATTGACGGTGTGATTAGATAACTCCGAATTCCAAATTTATTGAGAACCTCGTCATTTAAACTTTCTACTGGTACACAATCGTACTCACTGGCATCAACGAGGTCCAACGTTTGCTGTGTAACGTGTACCTTGCCAGGTTTTCCGGTTTGTTCCATTTTGTTTGCTATTACTACATCACGAGACCATACGTCATACTGCCATTTATTATTTCCAAGAATACCAGATATTATATTGCCCGAATGGACACCGATTCTCATATTAACGTCAACACCACTTTCGCGACGCACTCTCGCTCGTACTTCCTTGATAATCTTTATCATATCGAGACCTAGAAAGATGAGTAAATCAATTAATCACTGTCATAGATTCTCCATGTTTTGTTTTCCTTTCGACTGAATTCCGATTTATATATTGCATGTAGATATATATATATATATATATATTGGAGGAAACTATTATACCAAGATCTACGCAGCTTTTGGCATGTTGCGAATTCGGTGTAGGTACTCCGCTTACACAATAGTAACAATCACCCAGAAATTTTATTCGTAGTACGTTGTGCCTCTCAGAAGCTTCGTCGAAACTGCCGAATAAGTCATTGAGAGTTTCTACGAGTTTTCGTACTGGTAACGTTACGGTGAGTCCAGAAAAATTAACGACATCCGCATATAATATGCTCACGTTATTATGTGTTTCGACCCATAAATCACTGTAATTAAATATCGAACATTTAAAACTGAATTACATCTAATTGTTTCTAACAAGGAAACTTTAATTAAGAAACATACTTATGTGGTCTTCCTTTTGGTGGTGGTTTCTTATGTTCTTCTATAAACTTAAAAATATCTCGAAAGTCTTTTTTAATTTTCGCGGCTATATGTTGTGGTAGTATACTTCTAGTAAGTTGCTCCTACAAAATTGATTTAGTAATCAATACGCAAATAGTACGCATTTAGACTTTTAATTGGCGATCTTAACAACATCAAGCGTGCGAAAAAGGTAAGACATACTTCCTGATCCTTTTCGTAATTCAATCTTAATGTTGACTCGACGCACTTCCGTCGATCTAAAAATGATCGCCTGATCACAACTTCGTTCATGAATCTGAAATATAAGCCAAGCCCGTTGACACAGACGAAATATATAACATCGGTGATGATCTGAAAAATTATAAAGTAAGAAAACAGGCATTAGCAAATTTATATAGCTTCCGTGATGGATATTGGTTCAATTAATTTTCGAAGAGACAATCTTACGTAAGTGCATTTCAAATGTACAAGTTTTACCTTAGTGGTGTAATCAGACGTGTTTCCATAAGTGATTAACAGAAGAGTTGCCAGGTAACATATGGTAGCTGTGATACCAAGCATGAAAGCGTGTAGATTTTCCGTGAGCGGTAGAAAGACGTAGCAAGCCAGAAGCGCGTGCGTTGCGTATGCCGGTCTAAAAAGGAAACAGATACATAATCATTGGTAGGCCTAACTTTATAGTCAACGTGTTTGTGAACATATAAGGCTAAAATCGCATCAAGTAACTAATCAGCGGACGTTTCTTAATACGTAATGGCATGTCAGTCAATAACATAATGACGGTTGATCATTTATAGTGAAATTATAAATCGAATCAACGTTTTAGAAACGTTTTATAATTCTACATATGAAAATTAAGTTTCTTGAAATGCTTTAACAAGATCATATTTCCGGAACTACTTTCTTTCGTCTGTTTCCTGACACTCATGCAAAAAATGGAAATCGAGAAATCATTATTTCAGGATCCATAAAAATTAACGATAAAGGGGAAATTGTTGAAACTACGGAGCTTAAATGATTATAACTGATGATTATGTTGACGAGTGTTACCTTACCTTATTCGTCGTATATTCTCAGTGTACGTAAGGGTATAGTACAAAGGTACGGCCAAATCACCAATAACCAAGAGACCGACAATCAAACATGATAGCATTACAGGTAAATAATGATTTCTTGCAATGATTTTCGATCGAAAAGAAAGCGCGATCACAGGGCAAAGTAGTGCTCCAACTATACTATAAACCATCACGTCCGGCAAGCACTCATTAATGCTGACCTGCGGAATAACAAAAGTTTGCTAGTTAATGCTGAATGATTACCGAGGTTCAACTGAGGCTCAAAAAGCTATAATAAATTATCATCATCCAACAATTGTATTGTAGTTTACAAAAAACTCCAATAAGACTAATTAATTAGTTTAACTATTTAAATTAATATTCTTTGAATTCTCTGATTGGTATGAATCCAATTGACGAGCTTTCAGTGGAGGATTGCTATTGCTCCATATTTCTGTATTTTTGTCGTAGACTTACCATTGTAAGTAAGATCAAACAATATGTACTTTGGAGCAGTAATTGCAGCAAAACGAAGAGCGAGAGGTAACCATACTGAAGTCTCCTTTGGTAGACTGTATATAGCTTTTCTAGACTTTTATATTTAAACTGTTTCTGAAAGTAAAAGTGCACTTTGAATATTAATCCATACAGGTTTTGTTGTACATTCCTTTTCATCGAATGAAAGAAAGTTACAGGAGATCTTTAAATAAATATCAAAATATCGCATAAGGTAAACTTATTTTCGATATACGTTGTTAAAGAATTTCAATTGTTCATGTTATATTTTAGAAAAACAATTACTAACTTTCAATAACCTAGACAGACAATAAACAAAAGAAACCTAAATATTGCGTTAAATTTGATATATTTGTGTTCACCCACAATTTTTTTTTTTTTTATTCTTACTCTGAACGCAGAATTTCACGCGAATTTAAGTGTATTTTTTCTGTTCTACATCGAACTAAAATAAATCTCAACCATGTGTATCTATGGTCATTTATAGTCACGTTTAGAAGAAAAATATTTTAAATTAAACATACGATTAATATTGAAACACTCTTTCCATCACAGTCTCTATTTCTCGCGATCTTAGAGCTAAGGAGAAACGGTCTGTTACTGTCAGACAACATTTTACAGTACTGTCGCGCAGAGACGAAGCACAAAACCACATCGGTTGCACGTTCTTTTGTGATGTATACGTTAAAATTATATGAGAAATGTTAGCTTGTTAGCAAGTGCCGGAGTTTAATATTGACAAAGTATTTTAGGGTCAAATACCACATGTAGAAGTAGATTAAGTGATGCTTGTTGCATTACAACAGTAATTTTTCTACGGTATAAACGAGTTACCAAAAAAATCGGTAAAAACTTAATACATAATCTAAATGAATCTATCGTTATGTCATCTTTAGAAGAAGGATAAAGATGAATGATAAACAGAGAGGTAAGAATTTAGTCAACCGAATAAATCGCTACTGTCTTCATTTCTATAATTTGATCAAATGCATCAATATCTCAACGATATAAGATACAAAAAGAACAAACTTCTCAAGGTATATAATTACACGTTACTCATTAATTATTATTATCCTTATCCTGGAACGCGGGAACGATACTCACTTTGAAGATATAAGAATCGTAGCGAGCATCATAATCATCAGATTGACTCAAAAGAGATCAATGAGAACTTCCCTTATGAATCACAATTGAAGAAATACATGCATGGATTACTAATTGAGAATGTAACACAAAAACGATCACTGGGCCAAATACTATCGCGAAAGGTCTCTACCCCGCGCGCGCACCACGTTACTCCGGGAGTCACCGGCGTTCTGACAAAATTGCTGCGTGCGGCGGTTACCGTGAATTATGCAGCTTGTAAAAGTCGATAAAGGCCGGAGAAGTTTTCGTGGGGCGCAGTCGTGCCTCCGCCCAACTTTGCTCTCTGGTATGCTTGAGTCGGTTCGTATACGCTCGAATGTACACTTCTGCTCACTGCCCAGGAAAACAGGCTGCTGCGTCAGAACTCTCGATAGACTCGATGATGATCAGACGATGCACGCGCTTGCGTTCCCGTGCATTTTGCCGCATACTACGAGCTTTTCGGTCCGGCGAATATTGATCTTCAATCTTGAACAGTTTTGGTCCCGGTCTTTGCGGCTGCCCGTAGAAACCTGGTTCGTTCGCATATATCATATATATTCCATCCTTTGATTTCCGCCTATTGTCTACCTCTTTTTTTTTTTTGATAATAATCTACCTTCAGGATTACGCACATTTCTTTTCTATTCTTCTCGAATACCTGTCGCTTTCAATTGAGTAGTAATTCAAGGGAAACAGCGATAATCCGCTTCTCGGTATGATAGTTGCGATTACTACTCCTACTTGGTAATGACTATAGTATTTGTTGCTGTAGTATGATGATGTGTATTGCGATAAAATAGATTGAGTTACATAATATTATCGTGTCCTTACGACTGCACTTACGATATTTATATCGGCGTTCGCTAATTTTTTTTCAGGCGTTAATTTGAAGTATAAGACCGATGACACCTATTGGAACGTGTTATCCTGTAACGTCTCTTGTTCGATATCTCACTTGTATGCGTATAGGGTTCGACTAGATGAGCCTCGAACCTTCGGTAGCTCGTGTTATCAATAAGGATACGCGATGAAATGTTTTGAAGCTTGCAACAGATAACAGTGTTTAGAAAATGTCTGCTTATCTGTTTTCGGAAACTTATTCGTAACTATAAGTGCTTTGATTACCCCGAAGTGACAGCCTTCAAACAGTGAATACGCGTTGTGCGAGATCATGGTTCCTTATGTTCACGAATCTTATTAATTTCAAACTGATACACTTTAACTATTATCATAAGAGTTCTAGAATATTTCGATTAAATAATTGATATAGAAACTATAATAGAATCAACTAAAATCATCGACCACAATTAAGAGTGTACGAAGCTAAAAATAGTTGTCACAGGGTTGTAAAACCCGGAAGTAAAATGCTTTTGTATAAAGCAATACTAGTAGTGTTCTATTAGGTGTGTTCTTAATAGGAAATAAAAACTTTCGATATCAGTGTATCGATGCACCAGGTGATCACATATGTTGACAGCGCTGAGATTGAAAATTATTCTTCTACGTTTGCTATCAATCTATAACAAATACTTCATCCTATCCTCTCATAGATTAAAGAAATGATTTTTTCATGTAACCATGGGCATGAAAAGAATCTGATATGACTTCCGGCTACTCAAAGACCGAAGAGAATCTTAACGTACTCTTATAGTTCTCTAGACCCTGTTGTGATAAACTGATTCTACCGATAATTACGTGCAATTTCATGGAATTTATGTTAGTGTTACATGATAACTTGCCATTGCCTCTTGCTATATCTGTAATTAGCTTATAACCCATCGTTACACTTTATAGTTACTTTGCAATTTTTATGAAAGACCGTCAAGTGTATCGAATGATTGCTGGATTCGAACGATTTCCCAAGTTTAAGGGAAACAATGATTTATGTTCGCCATATTTAGTTACACTTATTTTTACAAAAAACGCTTCTTACAAACCTTTGAAATATATTGATATGTGGCTTTAAATAAAAAATATAATTCGCGTTTACGAGTATTGCATCATCGAGCTAGATAAATTGCTGAATCATGCGAAAATTTGTCTGCCTGAGTACTAAGATATACTATCTGAATGGTTTTATAGACACAGTAATTTATAACATCCAGTGCGTGTGTATAGTCGCTCGGTTCAATGATTAATATAATCAGATCATAACAAAAAGACGTAAATAATATATTGAATTTTATTGTCGAATGCATAGCATCCGTCTTTGCAGTTCCTTTACAAATGCGAATTATATTTGAATCATTATATTAATGTTCGGTTTCATCGATTGTATCATATACTATTAAACTTTCGATTTATGAATGGAAGTAAAGCTTTTTATTATGTTTGAGAGTTGTTTATGTTCGATACTATAACTTAATGACGGCTGTATCTGAGGAATTTGTAGCCTTGTAACATATCGCTGAATAAACAGGAAAACTCTTTCATCGGAAAGAATATAATCTGATAGCTAGCACTAAAAATAAGAAAAATATTACAGATAACATTAACCAAAGTCATAAGAAATAGTGACAATATCGAATTATATTAGTTTTAAACCGCTTCTTGCTTTCGGGGTAAATTGGGGTGAACGCAACATGGATGATACCGGCAATTTGAAAACCACTGCGCATGTCAAGTACATGTATAAACATCAGATAAGCTATTTCTTACTTTATTGAGTTTGAAAATGTTTTCTTGGTAGCATAATAGAAAAGTATAATTATGCATTTATAATGAAAGAAAAAATTTGACTTACCCTTAAACTGGACCAAGTCCATTCATCAAGACTATTTGGGGAAATGATCCTACCATCATCCACCTTTTGCAAAGAGCTTAAAGATGCTCGGGTCACTAATTCGACATCCATGTTACTTGGGAAGTAGTCCTATTGTGCGACAGCAACCCTCTCTTAGCTCAGTCAAATAGAATCGTTGGCACACCAAGAAGATTGCAGTGACGGGAAAAGTGATGGCGACCAAGATAAGGATGACCCCACGGAAGTTGGATCCATCGCGGCTAAGATCCGCAGCGAGACTGATTGTACGTGGAAGTGACTCACCCCGTAGTGGTTCTCGGTGTGGTACGCGCTTCTCGTTGTTGTAATACTAGGTCTAGAGCACTACCGTTAGAGCACGACTTTATCGTGATAACAGAAATGGGCCACTCGAAACACTGTCCCTCTCCCTCAGCCGCATGTTAGCCCTCGGTTTCTTCCCATTTCCCTCCACTTTGATTTGCGGACTGTGATGATCACACGATCACACTTTCCAATAGTTCCTTTCTTTATTAAGATTGACGGTATGTCGTATATGTCATCGATAAAACTGATTTAGTTGACTATCTAACGACACAGTTTTATAATTATTTCTTCTAGTCACCCTTCGTTTCGCTGCGATTGACTATCTCGGTTTAATATTCTCGATACATTGGATTTGTGGCAAGAATAATTATGCTTCTCAATTTTCAAAGCTATTTTCAAACCTATAGTGCTAATTTTATTGAAGTTTCGATGCTGGATTTAAAAAGCTTAGACGACTACAAAGCATGCTTAATCCACATGTGGTGTAATTATAAAAGTAGCATTAGCTGTTCTACTGCAAGATGTCTGAAGAAAACGGAGTATGTAATCCGGTAACATATATATATATTGTCCTATTCGTTAAGAAACCGTATTATATCTATATAACAAAACGTATTCACATATTTATTTTATTATAATTTATGGTACAAAGCTAAACAGTTTTTATTTAGGCGGCCTAATGGGCGTTTTGCAAAATATTAATTTAAGATTATATTTCAGATTGACTCGATTCCGATTCACATGTTATTTGTCATTCTCTTAGCATTGAAATCTTGATCTGCCGACCATGACATAAGTTTGGTATGAAGGCACGCGGCTGATATGAATTCTAAAATGAATACTTGGTGAACTATTTGGTAGATGAAGAGAAAAGTTCTTTTTATTTGTTAATTGTAGTCATTTTGCCTATATAATTTTTATATTAATACTGATAGTTATTCGTTATCAGATTAATGTAGCCCTCAATCAACTTTATGCAAAGAAAAAAAAGGTGCAAAAGTAGTTGAATTAATAGATGACTATTAACTCCACTTTTTTCCTTGGCTGAGCAGACCTTGATTAGACAAGCATCTTTTGATTCAAAGCAGTCGCGCGATTTGATGAATATGATACGGCGACGGTTTCTTGAATTACCCAGCACGAGTTTGTTACGCGGTCAACATACAAATTGAATAATATATGATTCGTAGAATTACAGAAATAAAAAATCACAAAGCACGTATGATACGTTGGAAAATGTGCAGACCTGCCGCAGTTGTAGTGAGGCTGTTCACACGTTCTTTTAATCGTCGAATCTTAATTACATCCTGCTTCTACCGATTTGTATTGTAAGTTCCAGTATAGAATTGCACTCATAATACACAAGTCCTTCTTGGCAGACTCACAGTCATCAAAAGTGATTTCTTTATTTAGATAATGTGTCTGCGACTGGACGCAATCGAAAACAATCCAAGTTAACGTTTGAGACGAATATCTAAACTGTAGCTAAAAAATTACTTGAGAATACAGAAGCTAATAGTACGAATTACTATTTTAAATAAATAATTCAGACACTGAATGATACGCAACATTCCATATAGATAGTAATTATTAAGTAATCAAGTAATTATGAACCGTCAAATGTGGATTGATGAATGCAAAAAAAGATCTGATGGAACTTGCTTTTCAGTCACAAACAACAGTCATCTACGATCATTTACGAAGACTATACTCAATGCAATATAAGTTATTCTCTTTCAGAATCACACAACAGCATGCTTTTTCATATTGCTGCTTATGTCAGTTAATCGCTTCTAAACACCTACATACAATTCCAAGTTTTGTGCAAGAAAACCAACGACTCACGTCGTCCATAATGAAATAAAAAAAAAAGAAACGAACGTAAAAACAATTTTTATAGAAAACTGTTGGAGAAGTGTTACGGACCTTTTTCACGTGCTAGCAATGCACAATATTGAATGACGAGATCCTGTACACTAACTCGCGTAAATGATATCACCCTTTTGTAATGTTCGCGCGCGATGTTCCTACCCTACCAACTGATTATAGTAGTATGATACATACATGTATATATTTTTTATTCCACAACACAAACGCGTTTTGAGTATAATTCGAATGAGGGTTCGACTCATTTGCGGCAGAGTCTCGCACGAAGGAAGTCACACTTTCGACCGACGAAACTTTCCACTGGCAATATCGCCACGAACCACTGTAAGTCCGGCAGGTGTAACGAGGGACCACAGACGATGGGTCGTACACCTACGGCTCCTTTTCAATTCGAGTCATGGTGGAGATCCCAAGGACACTTACCAGCATCACGCATTCGATATGCATAAACGTACAGGGTGTCCAAAAATTGATCACGTCTGTCTTTTAAGTAACTGAGCAGACACGTCTTCGCGGCGCGAATGTCTCGAATTCCTGAGCGGTAAGCCGCTAATAAGAGAAACGCGTCCTTGAAGATTCGGTTTTAGTTGTAATACAGAATTTACTCTAGTAATTCTAATACAAGTACGGATTAATTATTACAAAAACAACGTTAATTAAATCGTTAAATGAATGATATCTCCATTCTTTTGTTAATCGTGTCTAGTAAACAATAGAAATAACAGTTCAGTAAAAATTTCAGTGCAATAGTATTAATGTTATATTCAGTTACATTTAATTAGTTATATCTTTACGCCGAAGAAAACGGGAAGAAAAGTAACTGTTGATATAAATGAAAATTATTTTTATAGAAAAAAAACCTAATTGTTCCTCAGGTAGCTCAGCCAATCTTGCGATTTTCGCATGCGTAACATTTACCGCTCCTATTTTAATTCAGTGTACGCGTGCACGGGTAAGGTAAAAGTGTGACATATAGAGGAGATAACAAAATATGTAATGAGAAATGTTCAAATTGAAACACCGTGTAGACTATTGCGAAAACCTGTAGACACGACAGTCTTTCGATCAATGATGACTAACGCTGCCGGTTCATTGAAACTGTGGAACCCTCAATGTCACGTTCGACTTCCGTTGTTTCGGTACCGCGAAAGGTCGTTCACTAATGGGTCTCTGTTATCAAGAATATAGAACACTTGTTTACTCGTGTCGTCGATTATAATAAAACATTAGACAAAGACGTTTATAAATACTATGTACTACGCGATTCTTTCATATCAATCAATCTTGGATGTAGAAAACTAATGTAAGTATTATACGTATATATACAATATAGATTTTTTTTATTTGTATCATGCAAGAGTTAGGTTTAATAAATACCGCAACCAAGTGACTTATTTCACAGAATGTATCTTCAGTTCGTATTCAAATCCAATTCTCACTATTATCAGATTATCTCCACATATGTCACAGGCTCTATTCATGGGAGTTATTTGTTTTATCATGGTACCAGTAAGTTGGCCGGGTCGTCGAACCAGATTCCCTGTCATGATATGCACTATAATTCGATCATAGTCCCGTCGGAAATTGGTATAAACGAAATGTAAAATTCTAACCGGATCACGTTTCAAATTGCACATTAATAATTCAGATTTATGCTGTATTTGTTATAGATATAAAATTAATTAATTTGACTTAAGTAATTTAGCTTCTTTTTCTTTTAAACAACATTTTCGATGTTATAATTTCCGAGCAGTGTTTATCGGCGTCATCACATATTAAAGTTTATCACGTGTTTGAAATCACAATGATTGAAATCACAATATGCAATTATTAGCACTTAATTTCAATATACAAAGTATTTTCTGTTGCACAATTTTGTAGCAGAATGTTTGCCAATTTCAACCCGGCACAGTTTCATGGGTAAACGTTTAGCACATGCATTTACGGCATGCAAAAATTTAACAAGATAAAGAATTGTAATGGACATAAGTGAAGATAATAAATAACACTGGTAATTTATGTGACCTTTGTTTAACCACAAGAATGTAAAAAAAATGTTGATTTTCGACTGTCTGTAGAACACAGAACACGGATTACAATATAATGTTCCAGCCGTAAAAGCGAATCTTCGACAGCTCTTTCAAAACACGACTGGCCACAGTTATCTACTGACTTTTGATAAAGCGCCGATAGCATCGTATAGCGTTCGATATCACCCAAGTCATACAAAAGTCTTGATGTTTCGCTTGAAATTTCACGATAATCTACTGCTTCAAGTTAGTCACAGAATTACCAATATGTTGGTTTTCCCTCCTGAAGCGTTTGACACTGTCTTCAATATGAAATTTAGCACAATACTTCTACAACCAAATGATTTCAACACTTCTCATTATAAAATGTCAACTTAGATTATCACTGAGCTTTTTATACACAAGCGTCATTGAGCGATAGAGCTTGAACTTGTGGTTAAACAAAAATTTAACTTTGCATGTTACAAAATTGCTGACTTACGAAATTCATAAGACTGTATCATGTCAATAATTAAAACAGTCTTTTTTTTATAAATTATCTGACTGCTTAATCATTACAATAAATAATATCAATTGTACGTACGAAGTTTACTTGTCTCAACTCCACGTGTATTTCGATATAAAATACTAAGCAACGATTTTAAAATTTGTATTAAATGAACAGGACATACAGGATTTATTCAAACAATTAACATGCGTGAGATGGATTTTTCTTGGATCATTTAATACTCGAATGAAAAGTTAATCTGCTAATTCTATATGTTGATGAGGAATATGATACAGAACATTTCTAAGGAAGGGAATGATAAATGCATTTTTTTTATCGATTTCACGATTGTTTCGTGTATTTTGAAGTTAACAGTCAGAGTAATGTTAAGGCTTTAGTAGTTGCGACGACTCGGTAAGGATTAAGGTATCGATTGCGTGTATGAAAGATATAAATTGTATAATGTACATAACTTAAAAAGGCGTTATATTGTACATATGTTTCTGTTGTGTTATAATTAGAAATATTATTCTACGGATTACGATACAGTGAAGGGTCAAGGCGATATAGTACTTAGTTCGTAGATTAGTGATGATAGTTTATAGTTTTGAATTAAAGTATTGAACGTTCTTCTTCGAAGTAACAAATTTAAATACATAACTATACCAACATACAAATAAAATATCACTTTAATCGTATGTGTAACGGAACATTTAATCTCATTCGTTTCATTGGGCAAATGTCCCAATTCAACCAGAATTAACACTGTAGTGCTGTGATGTTTGGTCGAACAAATTCATTGAAAGTAGTACAAAGATTATTATGTTTTCTATGAAAGTATTCGTTGAACATTGGCTATAGCATCCGCAGGAAGTTCCGCGCATACTGCGTTCCAATCGTTAGGAAAGTCTCGTTGTGTAGCAGTTACAAACATTACAATCAGATCTCTGGTTTCTATAAAATCAATATTCATATTTATGTTTCTATTAGATATAAAAGTTTCATAGTTTATTGATATTTTTAAAAAATTGTAAATAAGTTACCTGAAGTTTCATCTTCAATTTGATTCTCGTGCATAACCATCAGCGCCACTTTTAACAGGGGACGAATTTGTGACTGCATAATTGTATGGCCAGCTTGATACAATGTGAGAATTGCTTTGAAAACAGCTTTATTCTCGACAAAATCCTGTTGCAAAGGCAACGCATTGACAAAAATTGGAAAAACTGCATCGAGTGGTATTAGTGAATAATCGGTAATGATTAGTCGCGCAATCGCTCCAATAGCATTATCGCGAACTTTAGCGTTAGATTCATTCATCACAGCTCCTCCAAGAGCCTTTAAGATATCATTGTAGTATCTAACGGTATGAAATTAAGGAATCCACTAGTTATGAAAAGTAAATCACGATAACGAGGTTTCATTTGGTTTTTCATCCGTTAAAATGCTCGATGCTAATTCGAAAAGGATACACAGATGCAGCATTTTTACCATGTAGCACAAATTCCCCGAGTCCGTAGAAGACATTATTACGAACATCGGAATTCGGGTCATGTGTAAGTTTCAAAAATTTCGGAATAATTTTCGGGGCAAATCCACTTACTGAGGGACCCAACGCAGAAAAACATTCTGCAATCGTACCGGACGCAAAAGATCTTAGTGCATCCGATTTGTTTCTATCCTGTAAATGAAATTGAAATTAAAAGTTATGAGACTTTTGTGTAAGTTTATGGGTAAAAAAGGCGAAATATACCAGTTTTTCTAAAAGCATTGGCAAAGCAACTTGGAAGTAAGGTGCGAAGGATTCGGGAGAAAGTAGCTTTCCGAAATTCGGTAATACATCTCCGATATATTCAATTAATAATTCATCGTGTTCAGCTTCGGCATCAGTTTCGTCACCTATTTCGTCATCCTGACAATTGGTGCATCCTGTAATATATAAATTTGAAGATTTTCGAAAAACTGTGTTTCCAAATATTTATATACATCTTTTAAGCTGTACCTGACATTACATCAGTTATGCAATTCATTATAGCATCCTTGTGACCTTCGCCTACGAGAACAGCTGATTTCACATTTTTTAATAATTCTGCCAAAGCTTCCAAGCCATTAATAGCTACTGATCTCTCCGAATCCAATCTTATTAATTCAGATAACTTTGGTAGAAACACAGAAAGAGCTTTCAACAATGCTTGTTTTCCTTCCTCTGTTTCAATTTTCGAAAAATTGATACAAAATTGAACAAGAGCATCTATCACCGCGTTTCGTATATCTTCCTGCGGATAATTGCTTAACTTGAATGTTTTTTCGAATGCGTTCGTGAGATATGGTAAAAATGCTTCCCTAGAGTATCAATTAATTGTACGCTTTTAGTACAAGATTAAAAAGTAATATTTAAAACAAGTATATAATAAATTAAAAACATTTACTCTGTACATTTAGCGATGTTTGTTAATGCTAAAATAGCCTCTTCTTTTTCTTCGATATAAGCATTTTCAACGCTATAACCTTCTACATCGTTATCGTCATCATCATCATCGTCTTCGTTATCAGTATTTTCAATATCTTCCTCAGCGTCGTTTTCATCACTGAGGCCTTCGTAAATTGGAAAAGCGTAACTTTCATCCTCTTTAAAGTGTGGCTACATAAACACAATATAAATTAAAGAGATATTCTCAGTTTTGTCACATTAATTATCTTACCACAATGCCTTCCGAACTCTGTATACTCGTTATCATATAGTCTACGATCTCTGGTAACGCAAAAGCCATTTCTTTTTTCATAACATTACTAATTGACGCAAATAATCCGTAAATAGCTTTTTTCAAATCTGGATCTTCAGTTTCCTTTAATAATTTCATTCCGCATTCTAAAGATCTATTAGCCAAAGGTGCAAAATTTTCATCCCCTATAGTCCTTGCAATTACTCCTAGAGTATCTGCAATAATAATTACAACTATTAAATATTTCACATTCTCTAATAAGTCACATAATTATCTAATTATTGTCGTACATACCGACAGCTTGTACTTGTAAACACATTGTATCCTCCGTATGTGCCTGTGTGAGATACACATTCAGAATGGTAACAATCCTTTCAAAATATGGTAGCATATGATGTTTAGTTGCACAAGCAGCTGAACCAATGGCACTGAGACAAAGTTCCTTAATATGAACTGGAGTATCCGCATTAAGAATCTCAAACATTCTTTCCATAAATGTTGGTAAATAAGGTAGAAGACTTTCATCCAAGTTTTCACAGAACATTTCAAGAGCATAAAACATGCGATCGACCGATGCTGGTTCTCGTTTTTCTTGTTTCAAATGATTGCACACATGTCCGAGATACTCGAACAATACAGGTAATAATTCGGAAGAATATTTCGCAATGTCTGGTTGTAGATGTTCCGAAAATTGTCCAAGTGCGAATAATGCTGCGTTTCGTACGACAGGGGCTGAATCAGTTATTCCTTGGCAGATGCATCGTAAGAATGATTCAAGATATTTCGTACGAATATATTCGGAGCAACCTTCTGCTACTACTGCCATTGCAAGGTACGAAGCTTTTTTAACGTATAAATCGGAACCTTGAAGGCCAGGTTCGATATGCCGTAACTACAAGAATAAGGAATCTTTAAATCAGAATCATTATTTTAGTTAGTTTAGTTCAACGTGAATATATAAGTATCTGTGGCATACCAAATGAGGTATGAGTTTCTCAGGTGGTAAATGACATGCTAATAAATCGAGAGTTTGTGTAGTACAAGGTATCGGTGTGTTGTCTTCATCGCCATCGCTAAAATACACTTCATTTTCATCATCCTCTGGACGCGTTGACATGAGGCTGAACAACATATCTGTAGACGTAGAGTAGTTTAGTGTTTTCAGTATTTACTTGTATTAAGAAAAAAAGATAATAGACAAAGAACGTACCAATAATTGGATCCACGAGCTTATGTTTCACTATTGTCTTCTTTTTCTTTTTAACTAACCAACCTATAAAGCTTATTGCTTTAGTCTTTAATTCGTTATCTATGGATTTGTTATTGCCTATAGCAAGGCACATATTTACGAGTGGCTTTATATGTGGAGCTATTACGTTAATTGCATTTTCACATAAGTCATCTAAAAGTTCAAAAGACTTTACTGCTTTGTCTTTATCACTTACGGTAAGCGCTTGTATTGTCAGCATTATTTGTGGCATCATTTGATGATATCTGTTAACTAACTAAGAATGCGATTGTTAGAATTAGTTCCAGGATAAAAAAGTAGATTCCATTATAATACAGATTTTATATATGTGAAACTTACTACTTGAACGTGTTCTACAAAAGGAACAAAGTTTTGTAACGTTCTCAAAATATTATATGCCACAGGATTTCCTAAATCTTGTAAGCTATTCAATGTCTGTTGTAAAAGTGCTACAATAGATTCAATATGTACAATATGCGCATTTGGCGCAATCTCTGTCATTACGCAGAGGACCTGAGTACCTAACTGTAAGAACAAAAACATGGTTATTAGAATGGTTCAAGAGTATAAGAGTATAATTTAGTTTATGTTTTTATGTACCTCCTTGTCAGCCATATTTTCACTCGTAACCAATTGTTGTACGACTTGTAAAATTTCTGGCCATCCATTGGTTGGCAATTCGTGTTTTACTATTATACCAATTAGTTGCGCTATAGCATTTTTTACATTCTTTTCAGGTTCCTTTGCCAATGCCTGAAATATTAGGAAATAAACGTTTAGTTACGGAATATGGACCGGTTACCATAATTGTTCAATTATCTTACTTGTAAAATTCCTTCTTTGATTTTTTGACGTATATCTAAAGAGAGACTCAGCCATTGCTTTCCTTTACCGTAGCGCTGACGGAGTAATATCGCAGCATATTGTCTTACCTATAGATTATAAAAATATATGAGAAATTGTGAGTTTGATTTTCATGCCATATATAACAAACCTGAGAATTGTTGGAGGAAACAATAAGCTGGCATAATGCGAAAGTGCTTTCTGGATTCTTAAGCGCAACTTTTAATTCTCCAGTGGCCTGAAAAATATTGCATAATACAGTACTATGTATTGATCATATAAGAATCTGTATTGAAAATAGATTCGGATAATAATTATTTCCATACTACAAATTTCAGCCAATGGGATTAGAATTCAATCTTAACATACACATATACACAAAAAAAAAAACAAAAGTTATTAGCACTGTGGAATTCTTGAAACAAGATTTACATAGTTTAAGTACATTGTCAATGATACTTGTCGAGTAAGATCGAATCTTAAATATTAAAAATTTGTAGCAGAACAATGAAAATAAATTGAACTCAACGATTAACTTATAACCAGCAAGAGCACGTGTTTGAAACTTCATAAAATTCGAAGTAATTATTACAGTTAAAATTCATAAGTATACCTGTTGTATAATTGCATTGTCGTCAGCAAGTAATTTGAGTAATATTTCTTCCATGGTAGAATATGTACTTATGACTGACAGACTCCCGATTTTGGCAGTTCTAACGGATAAGGGATAACCAATGCTTCGAATGTTCTCAAGTATTCGCCACAGTAACTGCGCTATGGGCGCTATCAGCCGCTATCCTGACCTGTTGGTGACGTCTAAGTGCTTGCTTACTACGCATGCGATTCGCGCAGTATATATAAGTGTATAATGGTACCAAAAATTGAATTCTCTGTTTCACTTATAAGTTCTGGATAAATCCAGAACTGGTAAAAATATTTTATAAAATGCTTTATCTTTCAAAGAAATGAACAAATAATTATTAAATTGATTTTTCAAAGTGCTTAGGAACAAACTTGTAATTGTAGAAAGAGATTCTTTAATTAATAGTACTATTGTTTTACTACTCTTCAAATGATACACAGGATTTAGATAATTTACTCTCGTATTAGTATTAAATTATGACTGAAGACACTTTCGATTCCAAACTCAACTGTGCATTATAAGCTAAGGAAATTGAAGATCCTCAGCTTAGTTGCGAATTTAGTAATAAATCCGTGGAACTAGGATTTAAAGGTTTTTGAATATCTTATCTTTGAATTATACAAAATACCGTTTGTATAAGACTCTTGAATTGTTTTAAAACCAAATCAAAGTCTTTTAAAAAATCAGCTGGCATTTTCAATCTTTCTGTGCTACTTATTCTATTATTATTATTATTCTGCCTTTTGTCTCATGTTTTTGTTCTATTCATGATATTTAAGATAGAAATTAATTCTTAATGAAACTTATTACGTATTAGTTTGCAATGTTCCTTAATGCAAAAAATAAGGAAATGAAGAAGATAGTGACTTACTAGCTTCAAGAGTATTTGAAATAATCTGAGATCTGCAAAGTTTAATTAGTTGAAGCTAAGGATAAGGTCTTCGTCGTAGCAATCGTCGCAGAAATATGATCCTGAAGGCTTATCCAGCAGACAGCATTTTGCTGTCAGTGATGTCGTTAAGTGACTCCCATTGCACCTCGTGCATGTCTGTTTCCTGATTTACACGCGTTCCACTCATCTCAAAAAGTGGCTTTCTTCGCACCCGAGTACATTTTACGTACATTACAATTTTCTACCAAACTTAGACTAAGAATTAAAGGATCCTAAATTTACTCGATTCTCCGTTACTAAATAAATATTACAATCATTACTAATTGTTTTATGCAAAAAGCGATACTAAAAGAAATTTAAAGATAATTTATCCATAACAGCATTAAATTGCTGTGATATAGGAGAGTGTGCAATAGGGATAAGAACACTCCAACACCTACGCCTTTGCTTATAATACAGACACGACTCTTTAAGTAGACAGAAAAATTTTAATGCGAAATTAATGTCGGTGATGAATCTGTTTCACGTAAGCTGACACCATATGCGCCTCGTCATAAGGTACAGTCTTCTCTAATTTATTATGTAAGCAATCAGCTTCGTTGGTGCTTGAACTCGATTCGAGGAAAGCACTGATAGATATGATTATCTAAATTTACTGAGATGTCTCAACTCTATCCTGCTCTTCTTTGTAAGGATACCAAAGTATATACTGATGCAATTTACTGATTAGACATTGATGATATTATAAACTTTATTCAATAACAATATGGATCCTGTGGCATTATTATCTCAAGCTACATCTAATTTTATGGTCAGCAACAAAACTTTTGGAGTATATGTACATATATGTATACTGGGTTGCATGTATTTGAACATGTGCGAAAGAAAATGTGTGGCTTGTGCGGTCAGTTAAATAGCCCTTGGACCTTTTGTACCTTTCACGATTTGCTCGGGCAACAAACTGTTCCAATAGAAATCTGGCGAACAGAAGGAAAGGGCAGTAAATGTTATCCCTGGTTCGTGGTATTGTTTTACGACTGCTACGAAGTACTATCTCACTCCGAAGCTTCAGGTAGTCGATTATAAAAAAAATCTCATCTACATATTACCTGCCTTCATTTTCTTTGTCTGCTGAAGAATTCTAAGGATCAAATGTCATAAAGTGTATCTTTGCAAGTAATATATTAACATATGGAATATTTGAAAAACCTTTTCAACTGAAAAATAGCCAAGAACAAGAAATCAGAAATTCAGATGCATTTTATCTCAGATATTAATGTTATCGTTTTTGCCAAAGCAAAATAGCGATATGTAATAAACTTATTATTCTTAGGTACATATTAGTGATTTTTGAAAAATTCAACTTTAATTAATTCAACTTTTTTACGATATTATAAACTTTATTAAGGATTCATGCAGGATGAGCATAATAAAACAAGAAGACTTTAGCGAAGGATATCTAATTCGAAAGACCCTTTATCGCAGAACACTTAATAATAATTAATTACGATAACTATCGATAAATATAAATAAGGGTTTCATGCGCACGGTATTAAAGAAACCGTCTGCTAATGTATTTTTTGCCATAGCTTACGATTTATACACACACACACACATAAACCGGTCACTGTATGCTCCTTTACAACTTGAATAATTACAACACCTCTTCTTTTATTACTATTATTACTGTATCCATTATTTCGAAAGAATAACTATGTTTTACGAATCACAAAGTGTTCGATTCTTTACAAAACAGCCACAGATGGTTTATTTTTCCAATAACACATTTTTTTGTAGTACGCTTTTGGTTTTGGCTTATACATATATAGCTTCACATACTATACTTGATTTGATCATAGTACATAGATGGTGGTGTCGTAACCGCTGTATGATGAATATTCGAAGACACTGTACCAGGTAGGTTCGATATGCTTAATCCACCTATATTACTTAAATTGAGCGAGCCTAGAGAGCTCAAAGAGCTCAGAGTAACAGATCCTGTTGGATGACCAAAGTAGGATGGTTTTCTGTCGATGAGACCACCGCCAGAAGTGTTGGACGTCGGATTAGAACACTGCATTTTTAGACCTGGAACAAACAGTTACATTGATTATTATTCATAGTCTCATTCTTATTTCTAATAAAAAATCATTAACAAATAATTTCTACGATTGTTCAATGTACAAGGCAAATCAATAGTTAGAAAGTTCAATATAGAAATAATTAAAATTATTAATTATGAAATAGACAAACGGACCCTAGCAAAATTGCATAAAGAAGAGAAAAGCGCCTTGAAATAGAAATCAGAGCTTATGTACATGTACGCGTAGAAGATGTACGAATAATCCGAGACTCCGACGGCTCTTGCGTTAGAGCTTCTTCAAGTAGCCACTTCACTCGTATCTCGAAGCTCTCCTTGCCTTCCAATTGACTTAATCTTATTTTATTTTTTCCTTCGTATTATATATCACAAAGTCGTCACAGGCTTGTGTCTGCGATATTTTAGCCCGGAAAATCGTAACTTTGAATTGCAAAACAGAATTGCATTTTGATTCCTTGACTTGGATTACTTAATAGATACTAAACTGTGCAAAGTATGATTAACTCTAGTTTCAGTATAAGTGACTAATTTTATTCCACTATTTCCGATATTACCATTATGAAATCTGTGAAAGTAACTCGATATTATTCCTAATGTTTAGGTAATTGTGGTAATAAAAGGATCAGGTCAGGATCCAGCTGAAGTTGCGATCAATGCATAATGCTACTTTGCATAATCAATAGGCAAAATAGTATCATAGGCTTTGTACGTATTTTACACGTATAGTTTCAAATTGGAGCAAGTTTTAATTCCGGAGCATTAAAACAGCGTTGTGTGTGGTCTTGATGTTCGCGCTGCCAGTCAGAATCTCCCGTCACCTTCGTTGCGTGATCCAAGGCATTTGAGAGTACGGCAATACATACATACTCTCGCAAAACCTTTTTCGGTCGCTACGATGCAGACAAGAGCTTCGGATTGACTCACGAAGGGAATATCGTTGTAGCATCCGTTCTCTGTACAACGAACAGCTTGCTTTGGTCTGTGGAGTGATCGCTCCAGAAATACATCGTGTTCAACGGAGAAAAAAGAGAACGATGAAGTTCAGGGCGCACCGTTACGTTTACAAATTGATCTCGTTTACACTTCACCGGCTCCCGGAGGAACGAAAGGGTGAAAAAGGCTTCGGGACTGTGAAACGGTAGGAGCGTGGGTGGCACGTTTATATCTTGTCAGTGTGCACTGTAGTTAGGTGGAAAATAACGCTATTGTACTTACAATTAAACGACCGTGTGTAAAGAACAATTCCTTCGCAAGAATATTGGATTGTTAATGCTTCAATGTGTACATAGAATGATCATTAGACTACGGATCTTTATGCAAATATGAATTTTATTATTGATAGAAAATTGTATGGGGTTGTTTTTAAAACGTGTTATCCACCTTTCTGAAATTTATACACTGCAAGAAACATTTTTAATTGTATTTTCAGTAATCACCTGTAATTTGTAGAGACTCGTGATACGAACTTTTTGCTATTTTGCGTAAACATCCGCAGTCTAATGATCATATTGTTAAAATGAAGCAGGATTATTGGAATATATTTGTTTGCTTGGTGTCTAATTAATTTAATTGTGTTGGAAAAACTTATTAATTGGATCTTGCTTCTTTGAGAGGATTTATAAACGAACAGACAGTGTTTAGGCGTCTTCGGTCAATGTCTTTGCATTGAAGAACATTTTGTTTACTACATTAGTAAATGTGTATTCAATATGTGATACCGAATCCTCCTACTCGCTCGTACGTGCTTATACATAGCTGACGAATGGATAAGGTATGCTATACACTTGAAGTTTAAAGGAATACGTTTGTATACTGATTTACATAATTGGCGTTCATCTTCTAACGTAATAAACAAATTTTTAATTCGCAATTTTTTTCACACTCTGTAATGATTTTCAAATCTTTTAATAGAATTAATTAAGTTCGATAAAAAGTCATTATGAAGAGAGCTACTTGTTATTTATTTAAAAATTGTTATTAATATTAACAGACTCTTTTTTAATTAAGTAGCTTGAGATTTGCTGAGATGAGAAGTTTTAACAACTATTTCTCA
Organism: Trypoxylon attenuatum; assembly: GCA_963989405.1. Classification (NCBI taxonomy): domain Eukaryota; kingdom Metazoa; phylum Arthropoda; class Insecta; order Hymenoptera; family Crabronidae; genus Trypoxylon; species Trypoxylon attenuatum. Next base: position 13,315,487 of record OZ022489.1, on the reverse strand, counting down.
TGTTAGTCAAGTCTCGTCGACCTACGCAACATCGAATAACTTGAAGCACTTCAAATCCCTGTCTTTAGGACCGTCCGCGCGAAATAAAAGAGCCCATTTTATGCAGGTTGGTACTCGACCGATCATAAACCGTCGTCCTATTTTCCAGATGGCCCCTGGGCCCATTGTCAATTCTCACTGTATTGTCCTTAAAGTTAGAAGAGGCAAGTTTCTGACGATGCTTCAAACTATCCCAAGAAAACAGATGCATACATATATACATACATACATTCTCATACGGAAAATTGTTTGAAATCACAATTGATTCACTCCCAGGTTTCTTCAATTGATCAAAAACTAAGTATAAAAATTTCAAGTTACATTTCAACTCACCATGCTCCGTAGCCGATGTTTGGCAACTATTGTGCGACGAACTAATATTTCCTACTGGACTGGTATTACCAGCCGGTTCAGGGATATGAACACTAGCATTGCTGCTACTGCCAGCATTGCTCGTGCTGGTAAGACCATAACCGACATAATAATCCTGACCAGACGCCTGTGTTGTAGGTGTGGGATTCGGCGTGCATTTGTAGCTCATCATAGATTCATTGTCCTTATACACTGACTCCGTATGTTGTTGTTGTTGGTGATCCTTTATCGGGAAATTTTCCGCCGGTCTATATGTCAGCTGATCCGGATTTCTTGCAGGATATCCAGGCTCACTCTTGAATGATACTATTTCGCCATTTCGATAAACCGATGGTTCACCAGTTTTGTAAGTCACTTCGGTTGTTTTGTAAGTGACCTCTGCGATTGGTGGTGTTTTGTATGTTGTATCAGGATACGCCCAATCCGCGGATACCGTAGCTCCTGGTGCATACATTGCATATTCCTGATAATTTTGATATTGATTTTGATAGCCATTGGAGTATTCCATTCCTCCTGTAGCTAGATTCTCGTAGCCAGTCGCTTGAACACCGACGGCACCGGTACCAGAAAAGTATTGTGGATATTGAGGCTTTAGAGCTTGACACTTGCGACGGAAACCACGAGGTCGTCTACGAAAGCCACCTTCCTCGAACATGTACTCTGTCGATGGATCGATTGTCCAATAATGTCCTTTTCCTGGTCTTCCCAATCCTTTTGGTAGTTTAATGAAACATTCGTTGAGACTTAAATTGTGGCGCACAGAGTTCTTCCAACCTTGATAAGCACCTCGAAAGAATGGGAATCGTTGTTGGAGAAACGAATAGATTTCGGAGAGAGTCAGTCTTTTTCCTGGGCTCGATTGAATTGCCATTACGATTAGAGCTATGTAGGAATACGGTGGTTTCTCTTGACGCCTTGTACCAGCTTTTCGCGGTACCTCTGTGCTCGTTGTACTGCACATCAGAGAATCCAAATTTTGCTCCTGCACCATATTCGTGTTCATCGATAGCGTTGTTCGTGGCACTATCGTTGAAGGATTTGAAATTGCGACAGATGAATGTTCTTGATCGTGTAAGTTTGGCTCTGATTCGTTCTTCATCCTAGTGCTATCTGGGCCTAACCCGCGAGTCGTTGACGGTACGATCACCGTATGATCCATAAATGATCCTGGTTTTTCTTGTCACGCAGTTAGAACCATTCTAATCCAACTATCTTCCGCAGACCGATTCTTTGCTCTGTCCCGTAGCACCAGTAACTGTGTCCTTTGCACCAACCGATAAACTAACAAAACTGTCCAGTTTACCAGAAATCTATCACTAATCAAATATTCCGATATTGTTCGTCTCGTTGGAAGCAGCACTGCAGGAGCAACCAATTGTAATCTGCTCACCAGAAATCACTTTTCCAATTAAGTTCTAATCCAGTACATAATTCCAAGCACCAGAGATCCAAAATCGTGGAGTAGACAGGTGTCAGTCGATGAAAAATTTTCTAAATATTTTCTGCCACCACTAAATATTGACAGTAGATCCCTGTTGTATCTGATACAGGAAGGCGATCCGTAGTTCGGGCCGATTCGTATATTCCCTACAATCACAATAGTAAGGAAGTCGCTTATTTACGCGTCGCGATGTAAATTGTTTGCACTAAGCCGCGGCTTGGGTCAATTATTTAGACCCACAGTCTTTGCCGGAGGAAGAAAGACAAAGAGGGAGAAAAAGAGAACGATGGCGTGTGTATATGAGAAAAACAGAGAGAGAGAGAGAGAGAAAGAGAGAGGGAGAGAAAGTGAGTGAGTGAGGGAAGGATAAGGGAAAAGAGGGAGAAAGAGAGAGAGAACGAGAAAACTTGCGGGTGGGTGATGCGTTCCGAAGTGTTTTCGGATGACTGGAGATCGGAATGAGTATTTGGCTCAACGCGCCGGAGGTTTCGACGCTGGGATGACGTGATCCGTGCGCGTGACGATTCTGCCCTGGACCATTTCGTAGGCGTGATGAAGAGGAGGATTCTATCCAGTCTCTCATTGGTTGAACGTGGACCTTTCGCTCGAAAGCTCATGCCTACAACCAATTGAATCGAAGCTGAAGCTTGCGCTGTCACTCTTGACGACATCGTGATTCCGAGGATCTTCCTGCGTAAGGAGCCCTCATCACGTTTTTCAACCTGGAACGTCATAATGTGTACTTACTTACCTAATACAATTGTATACTGCCAATTTTACTATAAAATTTGTTGCGGGTTTCTCTTTGTTACCCTAAGGAATTTCTATAATAACTACATTATTCAATACAAAATTGACATTGTTGGTTGTGGGTTTTAGTTCAAACCGGGTAACAGTTTGTTTAAGGCGTTTTAAAGATATTTCTAGTATACTGAGAATGAGTTAGACAGGGTAAATGACATTGAAGAAATTCAGAATTTAAATTTTAGAAACAGGTAGAGATTTTTCAAATTCATTATGTTGATGAATTCTGAATTAATATTGAATGAAATTTTATTTCATGCTTCCCGGCAGCATATAAGCCACAAGGTTCACGCGAGAGGGAAAAGCAATGAAAAGCGATTGGTCCACCTATTGGCCAACGAGAAGAATGCTCCGCCCGGTAGTAGAACCGCCTTCTTTATCTTCTTTCCATAGAAGAATTCCTCCATTACAAATTATTTCAAATTTATTATATTTTCAACTAGCTTGAATTTCTTTAAATGGTGACTAATTTATTGCAGTTGAAGTTAATTTATTTAAAAGATGAAATTGAAGGATTTAAATCGTATGGTAAATAGTAGACTTCGATTAGAGAAATGTATTGACCCTTCTTATCAGTACTTTCATTTGACTGCATCCTGTTATATGCATCAATCGTCAATGAACGTATAGATTGGTTCAAGGGGGAGAGAATGTTTATTCTACCATCTCCGCGACTCGGCGTCGAATAACTACTCCGAAAGGAATAAGGCTGATCGTAACTTATCGAGAGATCGAGTCCTACGTACTTGACTTTATGTCCCAAACTATCGGATATCACTTCGAAGATCACTTTTCACGTTCGATTTCCATAATGGAGCTGTTACATCGAATGCACCAAAGAAGTCTATGTTGCACACAATAACATTTATATTCTAGTTATTTTTCAGTGAAATTTAATTATGTGCAATCTAACATTCATTACATCCAGATATCACGAGGATATTGAGAGAAATTATATCCCTGTAAATATAGTATTTACAATTTAAATTAGATAGAGTAAATTTCGATTCTTAGGGAATATGTGGATTTCAAACTAATTTGCATTATTCCAGAGAAAATGTTATTGAGACTGAAAATGAATTATGAAACGCGTCTTTTAGGATTTTTTGGAGCAACTAATGCGATTCTATTCGTAGGAGTAAGATGTAACACGTAATATTCGATATTGCAAGAGCAGAGAGATTCAGTGTCCTTAAACCTCTTTCCGTTGATACCCTGCCTCCTGTGGCTTTTCAGACCACGAATTCCTGAAAAGTTTGTTTGCCTTAGAACGAACGGCTTGACGAAAGAGAAGCGACACAGCCATCTTGGCTTTGCTTTAAATACAGTGTATGTATGTACCATCATGCTTTTACTTCTGATAGTTTCTCATTTTTCCCTTTGCTTTACAATTCCATTTCTTCTTAATCTAACTGTATAAGTAAATAGTCTTCAATAACACCAAATACAATAAATCTCCCTATAAGATATTGTACTAAACAAAAATTCACTTGTTCCCAATAGTTAATAGTCTTTTTCTTTCTTTTTCATTAGGATGATTTCTACGAAATACGTAGATTGTAAATACTGTTCGGAAATCCTTATCGGGTCGTTCTGATTTAAGGCAAATCCCATTCGTAACTCGATGAAGCGACTCTTAAGGAAACCTTAAGGGTTGAAAAGTGAAGTAGTTTCCCTGCTCTTCATCCTCTGGGTGTCCTTCTTCGTCGGATAGTGGCGCCAGTTCCCGTGTTTAGCATTTTATTGCTTCCAAAAGCTCCCACTGCTTTTCTCCGACAGCTGCAAGGACCACTTAAAAAGAAAGTAATGAGACTCTGGGGTGGGCCCTTGAGTCTCTGCTGTTGAAAAATTTGCATACGGGGACAAAACAGTGTCCCGATGGCGTAAGAATGATACGCATGTTAGTTAGTACGTATAACGAACGTAAAAAAGTAAACTGAATCAAAATGATTTATTCGAATCTTTGTTTCCATTTTGTATAAAATGGGAAATCATCGAAATGGGAAATTTAAACAGTAATTAGTTTTATTGAAGAATCCTAGGTAATTGAATTATAAACGTAGAAATTTAGCGAAAGTAGGAAAATATGTACTAATGTCTCGTTTTTCTCGAAACTTCTGTCTTTGATAATATCATTGTTTACATAATGCAATCCGCTGTTGAATCGCGAGGGTGCGACGAGTTTTTTTAAGATAAGAAGGAGTTGTATAGTACACTGTAAAGAAGGACCACCCGAGGAAAACCCGTTTGAGTCGCACGTGTTCCTGTAGGAAAACCGCAGACCGGAACCAGACATTGTGGCTGTGTCTTTCACGTGGACGTAATGAAACCTTCCTTGTACATGTATTTACATCCGACAGACAGCGACCATTTCCATTTTATGCTACTTCTTTGCCAGATATCAGATCTAACTTTGTAAATCATAATTATGTAGCAGAGCAAAGATAAAGAATTTCTGATAATAATTCACGCGATAAATTATCCTGCCAAAATCGATATAGAATTAATAATTTCCTGTGTAAATTATACAGAACAATAATAAAATGATATAAAACTTCTTAATGTTTCTAAATGTTTCTAAATATATCATTTATCCTTTGAGGAAAAATATTAATTTCAATAATTATAGAAATAACTGTGAAGCAATAAAAGAGTCAATGAAGCAGATATTTCGAAAATGATGCCGATAATGATGACAAATGATCCATAGTGAGAGTTGGATACTTGAATAATCCACTAATTCGCTGTTTAGTGATTTACACGATATGATCCAAGAATGAGGAAGGGCGAGGAGTTGTACTTGGTGTCTTGTCTTACTGCTTGGTGAGAACACGTGAAAGCTTCACGACCACCCAAGCGGCCATCAGACGCGCCGACGATATTCTGTGTTTACACGATACCGTAATTTTATACCACTGATCGTGGCTGTACGGTACAAACCTGGCGCTTCTAGCACATTTTCAATTTTCAATCTTGTCAATGAAGTATATATATCTAGTCAGCTACTTGCTTCATTGTCATTTCAATTTCTTTCCCGTTTGAAGCAGCTTGTAATTGTAACTCGAAAACAAGTGCATAATTGTTTTAAAAAAAGTCTCGTATTCAAGATTTTTATTATGCAGATTGTTAGATATTAATTTCTGCAAGATGGTATGTACTGCATTAGATTCGTATACTTATAGTAAAATTAAGGGTACTTGAGCCCGAAATCGGCGCCCTTTAGGAAAATCGATAGCTTTTCGTTGGCGGTAGGTCTTTGTTTTGATTGGATCTTAAACTGTATTTAAAGCAAACAGTTTTGCCTCTTCCCTTCTTTGTTTTTCGCCATTTGACGCGTGAAGCGACAATCCGTAATAGAAGGGGTAAAAAGGAGCCGCACGTGGTCACCATACCAAAGGACCTGGATGTTCGACCGTTTTTTAGAAGGTTACTGTCGCGTCAATGCTACTACTTCCTGTTACGTTTTTCTCATTGTGTCAATTATAAACGTCATTTATAGTAATAATTGTTTCGATACAAAATACCAAACTCAAAACTATTTTGTAAACAAGGATCTCTTTTACAAGTATCACTCGAATACTATATTCATTGGTCAAGAGGCTTCAATGATTTGGAAAGTATCCTTGTAAGTATTAGAAAGTGGGATTTTTTGAGGAGGGTAGCGTGTACTCTTTAAATGGTACTCGATCGATCTATCTGGAGGCCCGTAAATTTTCACGAGCAAGGTTTTCGTCCTGCTTTACTCGAAGCATCGTAACTTGCCTGGATTTCTGCAGTCTATCCTCTGCGTACAGTGTCTGGATAGTGTTTCTTTTGCGTAAGATCAGGCTCCATGGTGGAACAGAGAAAAGGAGCAGGGAATGGGAAGACCAGCTCTCAAAATAAGACATGTTTATCCGTCGATGCTGCTATTTTGGAAGACGCGCAAGTTCTTCTCCTATACGCAAGTTTCTATCGAAAGCCAGCCTTCCTTGCTCGTGATACTTCGCGAAAGCTCGAGTTTCACTCACTGCAATTGTTACTCGAAACTCCGCATCTTCCTGAGAGCATTTCCAATAGCGGTATATTTGCATTCGAATAAGTTAAGTTATTTCGAGTTATCTCATTTTTCAGACTTTTTTCAGTGCTATCTTGAAATCAACAGTAATTTCGAGTTAAATTTTATATGTAATGATTAATTGAAAGGAGAAAGTTATATTTCTAGAATTTTGAAGATCAATGTAAATTTTTGAAATTGAGATTCTTCTGAGGAATTTAACAGCTTCTCTAGGAAAGGATGTCTTCCTGCTGAGACGAAATTTTTCATCATTGAAACAGGATCCCTGTGGAGACGAATTGTTTACGCAACTCGTGTATCCCACTTAATTCAGTGTTTTACTGTTTAGATCTGGACTACCGTAGGGGGTTGTTCTGACATGACCTCTCGGAGATACCATTTAAGACCGCTTCACCTTTTTTCTCTTACTTTTTGTGTGTCTTCAAGATGGACCTACAATTTGTATATGTTCTACCGTAGAAAGAGTAGAATAGAGAGAAAAAAGGAAGGGCCTTAAAACACTTGTGTTCAGTAGCAGCAATATTGAATAATCTTTCTTAATACGAATGGTATATTTCTTAGATTGTTATAAGCATGCTCCAATTTAAATATTACTATAATCGATCATTTATGGAACCACATTGTTTGTATCATTTGCAATCAGTCTCATTTCTTTGCTTAACTTTAGTTCAAACCACAAGTAAAAGTACTGTTTTCCTAAATTCCTCTCTTACAATTTTCCCAGACGCAGATTTGAGAAAAACTAGTTATTGCAAATTTCCCAGGGCAAATTACAATCAGTTAGTATTCTCGGTTCACGTTGGTTCCCAACTGGATCCGAGAGCGTTACAGCTGCGGCCATCTTGCTGGCAACGGATTTAACGGCCTCGTTAAAAATTAACGATCGCTTGTTAAAAAACTTGGCCTACCGGAATAGAACAAGGAACTCTGAACATAGAACTACGTTATTTGCATGTTAGCAATAATATGACACGATCTTCTACATCATCGGTTAAAGATCTGTGAATTAATATGTCCATTTTTTTTGGAGTTTTATAGTATTGTCGCCAGTTTTAAATCTAAATCTAAAACTATTATATTATACAGTATAATCAAGTATATATTTTGCAATGGAGAAAAAATATATTGTATATATATGTTGCGTGTTATAAGAACTCAATTATATGAAATTTAGTTGAAATTGAATGATTCTATTCGCAAACAGAAGTTCATCATCTAGGAATCTCCTTTGCTGTTCCGGAAGTTATAAATCTTAATACTTTCTTCCATCTTCCTGTTCTTGCATTGTTGCAGATCTTTAAGACTGCTTTACCGCATGGTGTTGTTGGTGAGATATAGGAAGGATGGACAATACTTTCCCCGCTCCTTCAATGTTTATAAGACCGACTATCGTTACGAGCTTTCGGACGTGAACCATCTGTTCGGACCGTCCACTGGCAAGCTGATACCAAAAAAGTATCTTTTCTTTCCTTCAGTAGACTGCATCAGATCCTATATTCGAATTTCAAAAGAATTTTCGACTTGCTTTAAGTTAAAAAAGGAGACACATGATGTAATATAATATCAAACGTTATTAATCATAAGCGTAGCTAAAGATATGCTTGATATACGCCAATAATAATTTGTAACGCAATATTGTAGTCATGTGAAAAATAGTAATAGATTTAGAAATATTAGTGCAGAAAAAAATATTCTAAATTATTAATCATAGATAATCAATTTTATTATTGGTAATTGGTAAAGTAGAAAACTTGAAGAGTTGTACATTTTTGAATCAAGAGAGCGCAGTAGTTTAGTATGGTGTAAGTCGGTATAATAGTTTCCTGTCGATAACTTGAAGGAAACTATTACTTCTGTAAGATCAGTTTGGAGATTGCTTCAAAGATAAGTCTCTAATTTATCAGGAATTGATATATGCGTCTTCTATATGATTGTACATGGGTAAAATACCGTAACCCTGGGGTTTGTAATATTCACGATTTCCTAATTAAAGCGATTATTTCTCTTCAAAATGTTATCGAAACGATATCGTTATCTTTCAAGTTCAATTTTACGCTCCAATAAAAAACAGGTGTAATAGTAATAAAAACTGATTACGTTTTATTAATAAAAACTGTCATTGTACCCTGCATAGTGTTTAAATAGCATATTACAACAATAGACTATAACAACTTTTTATGCTAATAGACAATATGCAACTGAATTATTAAATATTCATCTATTACTGAAAAACACAATTCAGTGTACGAATTCGTTACTCTTGCAATTAATTATTAATCTATTCATCCGGATCTAATTATATAGAAATTAAGAAGTATAAAAATTGTATCGTATACAACGAAGTGAGCCAAATCCTTAAAGACTTTAACCCAGACTAAATAAAAACATTGTACGAGCCCCCTTTTCCTGAGCAGTTCGCCGACGATTTCGTATATTTTCTGAATCAATATTGAATCTTCCGCGTGACCTTGGAAGAACAGGTAGGTTAGTTAGTTGGATCGCAGCAGGTCTTGCCCTCTCATTACTTTTTTCTGCATTTATATCTACTGGATGGATTGTCGCTTTGCTCGCCATATCAAATTTATGTCCACGAGGACTTTCGTTGGGTGATTAATGAGTCCTACTCGATGACGAAGCTAACTCTGATCTATAGTATATTTTGCATATCAATAGAAACACGTAACAGACCGACGAAAATATTTTCTCAGTTGCGTTGTGTTATAATTTCGCGATCTAAAATAACGAAGCATGTAACTTCTTCACTAGACTTTCAATAAACCTATGAAAGCATTGAACCGGTTTATCAGACTGAAACCTATACTAGTCAATAGTACTATGACTATTGCAATAGTGAAATTACGATTAGCGATTTCCAATTTGTGAAATGTATTTAAAAAAGGAACATTTTTTTAATTAGATATGTTTTATCAAATTGGATTATATACGTTGGTAATAATTTTAATGTTAATCAGTGATTGCAACATTGCATGGAAATGGAATTCGGCTATTGACGTTAGGATGCTCCTAGTTCGCCCTCAGTGAGATATCTTCAATGTTGACACTGAAAGGCATTCTTCATCAGTGTCCTGAGCCATTTAAAAGGAGAATATAAAACGTAACAAGTCTTATTGTCAAGCGTTTGGCAAAAGCTGAAAGCTCTCGTTTGTCCCGTAAAGGGGGACTTTCGCCTTTTAAAAGCTTCGAATGATTCTTTCCCTCAACCAAGGTGATTTTCCACAGAATTGCAGCGACCAAAGAACCTGTCGAAAGTGTCTGAAAAACATGTTGGGTATCGGCGCAATTAACGTGACAGGCAATGAAATTGGAATTATATGGACACACATGTCACCGTCAAGTCTAAATAGTCCGACTCGTCAGATGTCTTTTCAAGTACTTTAGCACCCTGGTTTCTAGAATGGTGCCACTCGAAAATGTCTCTGCTTTGAGTTTTATTGCGAAAAGACGTAAATTTTGTTCTTTCGTGTAAGACCTTATCTCTCGTAAAGAAAGATACGCAGACTTCCCCTGCTGTGCATATAAAGTAACAATTAGTGTATTCGGTCAATTGATGTCGCCTTTCGATAACGCGATGTATTGTCAAACTTTTATTCCTCACAATTACAAATGCTTGTATAACGCACAAGTACTATAACAAAGACAATTGCACTTTGTCACATTTCATCATTATTTCTCCGAAGCAAACTTTTTTCCTCGCTATATTCGGTTAAAGTTACTGCGTAAAATAACATAGCAGCGAGTACTCACTTTTCCATCAAGTTATTATTTCCAAAAGCGTTCTACGTTGGTGTAAAACCCCCGTCGAATTTATAATTAGTCAGTGAGAGGCTTGTTTTTGATCTTACAAATTGGTACTTTCGTTTGCTCGATTGCAATTACACCTGTGTTCTTATCGGCAAAACAAACGAGTTTTGGGCATCGGGCGTATTTCCCGAATTTTTTTTTTTTTCTCTTCTTATCGGAAATGGTCTAATTTGTAGGTCTACTTCAGATCTGTGCCCGCGGTGCGTCGCGGGCACATTTGTTTCGGCTTAGGGGGGTGTACCCTAAGGTGGCTACCCATCTGGAAGGACTTAAAACACCGAAAGGACAAGGGACAGAGAGAAAGAGAAGGTGACAGAGACAAGGAAGATCCTGGTGGCGATCCTACTGGGTCTCTGTTTTCTGCCCTGTGAGGCCTTTTCGCCAGTGACGAACGTGCGTGCACGGGACCCAGCCGGATATCTGGAAGGGTTTCCTACTGGACATCGCCTTTCCATTCAGAATTTCAGCACTAGATTAACCCGCAAATAGGTCGAGATTAACCTCTGTGGGATTATGGATTTTGTGTCAAATACCGCCACCAACTAATCTCACTGAGAAGGAGTCAATACTGTCAAAGTGATTTTAAAGTTGTCACTTGCGCTTTAGATTTTAAATCATTTCATGAATTATCTGGCCTACTGCGAATAACGCCACCAGTCAATCCGGTGGAAGCATTCGCAAATCGTTATTGTCAGAGAAATCCATTGATTAAGTAGAATTTCGAATTTTTAGATTCTAGATTCTTTATCTTAGATTAGGTTCAACTGCTAATAAATGAAACCTGAAATATCGAAATGAACATTAGTATATTAAGTATCTGAAACTTGAGCAAAAGTATAATCAGCGTTATAATTCTTTTAAAGATACAGATGAATAATCATTGCTCGCTGTAATATTAATGACAAAGTCATCGTGCAATTTGAATAGGAATACTAATTGGAAAAGTAGCATTTTTATTACACAAAGTTCTTCTTCTTACTAGATAGAAGAATTTGTCCTCCTCAAAGTCGTACAATTTACAACAATTCGTTCTGCAAAGTGGGAATAACAGGAATCGAGAGGAAGTAGAATCGTCGGAAGTCGAAGTGCTGGAAGTGAGAGGTTTGCGGATGGGAAGCAAGCCGTGTCAGAAGAAAAATGTTCGGGAAGTAAGGGATGGACGGATGGGTAGCGAAGCACATCAAAGAGAACCGGCATCGGATATATGCGTAAACCTTGAGTCGCGAATGCCGAAAAATCGACGGAGTTTCAAGCTAACGCGGGATGTTCTTAGGAAAACTCATCAAAGGACCGTGGACGGATGAATGTAACCGGGGCGTTTAGTGTGAATCTTTTGCTAATTTTAATTGCTTCTTGATTTACGTCTCGATACAGTTCTTCCCCTCTTGAGTTCTATTTTTTCCAGCTATGCGTGAAGTGTGAGAGCAAATGCCGCAAGCTCACCGCACGGGAGCTGCATCAAGAATTTGTTTCTTGGCTGCTAACACGACTCCTGGACGCCGAGAATGATAAATGCCCCGAAGACAGCAGATACGGATTACCGTGATTTGTCGCCACGAGAGAACGACGATTTGTCACGAGATTTAATTGCAGCATATCCGATGAGGAGCCATTGTTGTATGCGTTTCCGTCCTGCTTTGACGTAATATCATTTATGATGAATCATTCCTAGTTTTCACAGTTATGTTAAATCTCTATCGACTCTGCCCACAGCGAATGACAACACCAAAAATAAATTCCAATGGCAACGAAAGAGTGTATTTTACTTCCAAAATATCGTGTGGTTAAAAAATTCTCTTGAGGGGTATAAATAACCGTGAAAAACGTAAGTATACGAAGGATAATATCAGCCGATCGATTTTCAAGCCCCATTTCAACGAGCGCACCTGTGCATATCGAAGCCAGGTTTCGTTTGTCTTTCCATCTGCTAAGGTAAGGTATTGGCATACCTATCTACATGTCGAAGGAAAACGCGGAAGCATCGCGAGTACGAACGCAATATTCAGTTTGGTTTGATGCCACAGTCCGTCACCCCTAGGGCTGTTTTCATACAAAACAAAGAAACCCATCCCCTTCATCGATATTTCCTCGTTCCTATCTTCCTCTTGCTACATAAAGTTCTACTCTTCTCTCTCACCCTACCTTTTGCTCCTTGCTCGACCTCTGTCCTCTATCGGCTGTCCTCAAAACCTACGAGACACGGATCTTCGAATAAAAATATCACCGTTGGAAAATTCTTGGCTGAAATCAGCCAAAATCTAGTATAATTATTCCTTTAAACAATAGTAATACTTTTTTTAATAGCCAATTAAATCTTGATGCTCCATGCTGATCGATATGTTTACGTACAATTCTTGAAAATCCTCTTTACAACTGGAGGAATACTTTACCAGAGATCGTTTAACGAAATGCATACGTCGTCACCAAGAGAATTAACTTTGTAGAAATGATCGATACGTCGACTGGCAGATGTAGTCACAGTCGTCTCGTTGACACGAGCGGGACCACTCAGCAAAGCCGATGGATCTGGAAAGAGAAAAGAAGGAGAATTGTGAGGATTGCTCCTGGAGAATGCCGTCTTTGGCAGACAGCGTGGCACCGAGGGCACAGACTATCCTCTTCTCTCTTCTTCTTCTTCTTTTTTTTCCTTTTTTTTTCTCGGGCGTGGCAATAAGGAAGTGGGCCCCGCAGCTTAAGAAAACAGAGAGCCGCCAATATCGGGCAGGCCCTGCCGAGTGCCTGAGAAAACACTGAACCGTTTTCAGAATCCTGCGGAGGACAGGAGCCGTTTTCAAAGCTACCATCGTGCAGAGAAACGTGGATCTTCGTGATCCGCCAACGCGCAGCTCGAAATGCATCCGCACGAAGAACATCAGCTGAAATATCTCTCACTTTATCCCTGAACACCATTGACGGAATAAATAATCATCTATCACGTTGCAAATATATATTCAATGAAAGTTTTTATCAAATATTTCGTAATCGTTATACCATCATAAAAAACATTGTTCTTAGATAATTTTCTTACAATGTTCACATTTGTAATGTTTTGATACGTAAATCGCTTGGCACTGTTGTCCGATAAGTCATCTGTTAGTTTGATAAATAATCGAACCGATGATTATTGCGCCTGCATTGTATTGCATTTTCCCGATAACTATCCTTATCGCACAAGTATTATCGTCTAATACTTCCGTCGAGTTTTGAAGCCATCGAGGACGTTTGAAACCGGACATAGGTTCCCTATGAACTTGAAGAAAAAATGGATGACTGCCGTTCTAGACTGCTTGGAGCCAGACAGCGTGACACCAGCGGTCATCGGGAAAACCTTGCCGACGGCCGTGGTGGGCGGTGGCCTACTAATTAACGGCCTGACGAAAGACAGCGGCAATTAACACGAAACCCGCTTCCTTTTAGTGTTCGGTATCCTTCGGTGCAGCTTGCACGTGGGAAATGCCATAAAAACATATATATATACTCTCATCGGATATCCTTCACGATTCGATATCTCATTCTTGAAATCTAAAAAATAAGATGCATAAAATAACTTTAATACATCATTGATGAATTTGCAAATTGAAGAATAAAAGAAAAAAGAGAAGTGTATATGTTGAAAAAAGTCAGATAATTTTTCAAATAATGATTTATATTTTACTACTTGTGAACTCATGATTAAAAAAAAAAGATTGTATTTGGTTGTTATATTCGTTGAATTGATCTACTGTATTCGTTGTATCCTTCATTAAGTAATGCCAGTCTATCCCTAAACTTAACGAGTTGGCACCGTGAATAAGACAAGTTTGGATCGACGATGTTGCAAGGCGAATAATGTATACCCTTCAAAGGAAACTCATAATGGGCCTTAATGGGGCTGACTGTCAGTACCGAGTTTCTCTTCGTCGCGGGTATCGCGTTGGATAACCGGTCAATATGTGCTCGGTAGCCATGCTGCTGTCGTTATTTGACAGGACATATTCGCATGAATATGCGAGGCTACGTATATGTCAGTCCTTTTACCTTTGTCAGCGATTACATGAGCACTCTGAATGTAGAATGATATCGTTTTAAGTTTAATCATTGGTATCGACATAGTTCTTCTCGATACAATATTAGAATTTTATTATCATAATATTGCAAACTATTGAGAATCTCTATTCGATTAGTTTTGAAACTTTTATACTTTTTATTTATATCAATCAATATAATATAATATATAGGTCAAGGCGAGTATTCTTTTCTAGTAATTTAGTTTATGAATTTTCTTGGGAGGACCTGGCTACTTGATAATCCTTCCTGAGGTCGGCTTTGAACCAGTCATCCAAAAGGAGGGAGTCGAAGTCAAGCCATTCTCGAAGGACCACTGTTTTGACACGATGGCACCTCTGAGGATAATCCTTTAAACGGCCCCGACGGGTGGTCCTCGCGAGTCACCTTGCTCGCAGAACTTGCCTCGGTGCTCTCGTCTTTAATCCTGCCGAGCAATCCGGCACACGAGCACTTCCTCTCGTTCCGTGGTCAAGGAAAGTCCACGCGTAATCCTGCGAAAGTCCGGGAATCCTTGCCGCTACACAATTCTCTGCATCAAGAACATGGAAATTTGATGGATTTCGAATTCTAAGCGAAATATCCTTGCGTATACTTAACGTTTAAATATCTTTTATTGAATAGATCCTACTCTGCCATATAGTTAATTTCATTATAAAAAAAGAAAAAAATGTTAAAAATATCTACACAACGTTTTGCATTGAAATCGTTCTGACCTCAGCGGAAGACAACGATATCTTTATTCGAGGATCAAATGCAGACTACGTTTCTTGTTGAGGATTCATATGTATAATCCGACATTTGAGCTGGGATTTGACTGGCAGCGTTGAAGGAATCATCGACTGTAGAGAATGGAAATGTTTCTCGAAATTTCCGATATGGAGTTTTAATTATGCACTTAGGTTCTAGCGTCACAATAAACATCGTCTGGGAAATATGTACCACCTGTTACTCATGTAGATCAAATAGCTCGAAAGGAAATTTGAGTGTTGTATTCGATAATTCCGTACGAATATTGTGACACCTACTAAGAAAATGTTGAAAATCTATTGAATGGCGTAATGTGTTAGCAGGTAGAGGCCAACAGGTCAGGAAATAATTTATCGGTCACCCGGCCTGTCGAAAATTCCTACATTTTTGGTTGAACCTTTTGTCTTTAACTCTCCTCATCCGGTTCCGGTCCTTATCTTACGTTACACATGTAACGTTCTGCGGTATTTGGTCCATTGTTGGCCACATGTGCTCGGTCTCAAGAGGTTTGCTTACATTGGTCTACCTAACCCAGCAAAGCTATGTCAGGTCTTAAATCTAATCCTAGTTGAACCATCGATTTCCAAATCTCATAAGTGATTAAGTCCGATAACTGGACAGTTTTTTTTATCAAAGTAAATTATTTGGTTTTAAAATTTGTAATATATAATTGTATAGGTTTGTTCATGCAAATTGATAAGCAATTTCTCGGAATTGTTATTGGTTCGAACAGTCAGATATATGCAACATGCATGCAACATAGTTTCGGTTAAACCCATTGGTTCAGTCTTGAAATACACTCTTCTTCGAAGCATACGCGTATGGGAAATGTCGTCATAGAAAACAAGATTTCCACGAGACTCGTGATCCACTGGTTTCCGGATCAACGGAGCGAACAGTGCTCGTCGTTCCATGAGTTTGAAACTCGTGGAATCTCGTATAAATTTTCTACTGGTGCAGAGTTTCCCCAGAGTACACCTGGAGCTAGATAAAGAGGGTTTCGCTTCTCGCTTAATCTCTCGAGGATGATTCACGAAAAAACCTCGACGAATCTTTATAATCACAAATCAAACCCTGCATTGGTCTACATTAACCCTTTCATCACTCAATTCGATTGTGATCAGTTACAAACCTCACGCTAGATGTTATACGTTAGCGTTATCGAAAATTGAACGCAACAAGAACAATATAAAAAAAATGTATCAAGTTGTTTAGCATCGCTAAGAATTGATTGAAAGTTTATATTGAGCGAGTGAGACAAAGGTGGTTGCAGATAGTGGATCAGTAAGCGACTTCTGATAAACGGGCAAATAATTTTGGTCACGTACCACAAGCAGGCAAGAGGCACAATGGCATCTCCTTAAATAGGATTATATTAAGCTGTTTCACCAGCGATGAATGGCGAGTCAAATGGAGGATCGTCGAGGATGTTTTGGTAGGCACGACTACGTGAGCAGTCGATGGCAATGCCAATGGTCTGCCACCGTGAAGGAACACTGCGACGAGAAAAGAGACCGCAGAAGAAGTCCGAGAAGATGAAGAAAATGAAGAAGAAGAAGAAGAAGAAGAAGAGGAATATAGGGTTGGCAGGTGAATGGTCACGGGTGCGTTCGTGGTCCCTCGTCCACGAGCTTTCCCACGTCCTGTGAGCCTACTTACAATCGATGTCCTTTCTTTCCTCCTTTATTCCCGCTTTTCACGCCCCTTCTCTCTAGCCCATCGAACTTTGCGCAAGTCCGAAAAGACCCTTATTGGCTTCGTACCATCCGTATTCCTTTTCAAGAGCATGGTGGTCCTTTTCAGTCATCTTTATTCGCTACGATTTATGTCAAGAACAATCCGTGCTCATTAAACCCCATGTGGATCAGGTTCCACGTACTTAACTAGATCTATCTGTGACCGTGGTATTTTTGGTCGATGCCTGAATCCCTTCACTCAAGACACTTGGACCAACGACCGTGATTTTTTGACGTTTCCTACATTTCTCAGCGTCTGCGTGCCACTTGAATGGACACGCTGCATACGGTCTGTAGAAGCTTAAAATATAGCTTAAGTTACCATTTGTGCGGATTAAAAAGGTTCGCACGACCCTGTAGATTCTTTCGTACAAGACTTGCCGTACTCGTGTGTCTATTAATTGCTCCATTTTCCGAGATATTCTCGCCGGTCTTAATGTGAACTCCGTCAATAAAAGCTGGCCTGCAAAGCGTCCATTTGTCACGGTGCATATGCCATCAAACTTTCATTTTGTAGTATATTCTGTTATCCGTTTACTCGGGCACACGGTGTCCGATTGAACCTAAGGATCATAAAGCAGGCACCTTTCGTCGACTACAACGCACAGTTCACCGAGGGAAAATTCGCTGGAACTATTTTCGAGGTATGCAGGTTTAAAAAGCCCGCCGATCCAAGATTCTCGACTGCCAGCCTGTCGTTGGATCGCTCCTCTTTGTCGTCGAATTATTTTAGCGGCCGATATTTCCATCCGTACTGCCACCTCAACGAGGCTTCGGGCCAAAATCAACATGGGCCGACTGTACGCCTTCCCACTCGCACGTCGATCCTCTCTCCTTTTCTATCTTTCTCCACTTTAGGGTCTTACTTCCAGAAACGACTCAGCGGAATTCGAGGGTTGCGCTGCGACTGATATACATATACCTTTACCTTTAAACAGGATAACGTTGAATATCGTCACAATAAATTACTGCTGATTAGAAGTTTGTTAATCGGACCTATTAAATATTAAATCATTTCTTTATAATTTACGAATTATGTTATCAACACATTTGTCGAATTCAAATGTCTTTTAATCTGTACAGTGACACGGTTGTAAATGAAATTGTCTCTTTCTGGTAAAGGGACCTCACGGCGTTGAACTCATAAACCAGTACTACATTTGGATTTCTATGTATGTATCTATAGTAGCGGGTATGTTCTCCATTTGACTCATTTTGTCGCTGTGTCTGCTATAATCCAAGCAGACAATTTTCATCTTCCGACGACTGCTCACGATCGCCTTGCATTTTAATGTCATCGCGTAACGATAAGTTAGCGAGTTTCCAAGAATACAGCGATATGGGGCCGAGGTTGACGCAACATGACTCAAGAGCATGTCCTGCTTTTTGGTCCGCGCAGAAATTTCCAATGTGACGATTTCTCGACTCGTCCTCGATCGACGTTCATAAATCGGTCGTTCGCTATGTTTCTGCTCGAACAGAGAAAGCAAACAAGCAATAAATCAGCGATAAAATGTTCCGCTGATCGACGAACCAACCGGAAGAATAATACTTGCTTCTGCCCCTGTTGATGGCACTGTGCAAGGTGCCAAGCCGTCTAGTTATTCGAAAAGCGGAAAGTAAAAATAAAGATTGATTCTCCTTCAATTAATTGAGTATATCAACTATTTCATCGTTTGCAGCACTTTAGTACTTTAGGCAAAATGTGAATTCTTCCAAAGTAGTATTCTTTTTGGTATATGATATTCGTTGTATTGAATATGTTATTGTTTTTTAATAATATGCAGAATAGCAGCATATATTGTTTATTAAGTGGCTCTGACGAGAGTCAGGGAAGAAATGTTCTTCACTAAAAAGTCAATATTTAACGTGGAAGGGTGAATTCCAGTGGAATTCCTTGTCTCATTAGGTTTTTTTGGATTTCGAAATATGCATTTAAAATGCAACTTAATATACTCTCTACATTCCACTTTCGTAACAAGATTCCGATGCTCGGTAAATTCTGTATGTCTTGTATTCTAGGTCGATTCTAAATCAATCAAACCGTCAACGGAAGCAAGAGCAGAAGTGGCCAACATTATAGAGTAGCAAATGTTGCGGCGACTCACTGCTCTATCGAATCGATTATTTATATTATAAGCAGAATATTCTGACTGGCGAGCATTCGTTCGTAGCGACGCACTCGTAATTCGAACGAGGATCAGTAGTGGTCTGTCAAAAGACGAAATACCATCCGGTCCACTTCGAATCTCCACTCGAGGCTGGTATTATGAATGAACGGAGCAGGAGAAGAAGACGAAGAAGAAGATGAAGAAGAAGAAGAAGAAGAAGAAGAAGGAGCAGAAGTAGCCAGCGTGAGGAAGGAAAGGAAGAACAAGTGGAGAAGGAGTGACTCGAGTCTCTCGAGACTCTCCAAGCTCAATGGGAGCGAGAAAAAAATCCCTGTGTGCTCATTTTTCGAAGGCACAATGAGACTGGTGGTGGCGATGCTGCTGCTGCTGCTGCTGCTGCATCGCATTGCTTCTCACTGTTCTGCGTTCTGGACACAAGGTTGCTGCGTCAGTTTAGTGACACGTCCCGCGGGATTCCTTAGCAAGAAGATGCTAAGGAGAGACGGAGCGAAGATCCAGAGGGTCGATATAGCCAACAATGAGCCTCTTGGATGACTAGTCTCAAGGAAGAGGGGTTTCTCAGTCTCTCCTGTGCGTAGTTATTTATGCGATCTCATTGCGAGACGGGGTGACACAGGCACGTCGCGTAAACAATGCCACCTTACGAAGGAAGAATGTCTTCTGATTCGATTAACGGTGGTGATTGTTATGCCTGCATCTTCTACTTCATCGATGAAAGGATTCTTCTGGCCTCTCGACGTCAGTAAGCTCGCCTCACCCAAAAATATACGTCCAATACACCACGATCGTTAAATACACGAGGTGAGCTTCTTACTGAACCCTGTCCTTCTACAAATTACAACTTATCCTTCAGTGAAGTAGTCAAGTGTCAAATGCACTGTAGCAATTTTTTGGAATTTCTTTTAACATTTTAAGCATGGAAGAGGTAGTGTGAAATTCATGACGATGCATAGAATTTCCGAATAACCCGTACAGGTCGCTATATTATACGCTGTATAGATCGTCACGAAGATCTTCGATCGATCATACGATCAGATGCCAAGAGTACGTGGTTTTAGGTGTATTTCGTCGTCCTGTATCGATCCATCGGTCAACTTGTTGACGTATTCACGAGGAGCAAAGACTATTGGTGTCACATAAAAAGTCCGTTCGTCTTCCGTGCCTCAGAGATACACCTACCATGAATCCGTTGGAGACCCTTTGGGAATACCATAACTCCTTGCTGAAGACAGGATACGCATCCGTATACTGTACCTGATATTAGGTACAAATTTCTTGAAGCTCCGTCGATCTAAGCAAGCTCGATTGATTCATATTTATATTTGTACAAGTATACTATTAATAATATTATAGTATTATTAATATAGTAGTAATATAGTAATATATAGATAATTATATAATAATTATTACATAATAATCTGAAAAAGTAAATATGAAACAAACAAGCTGATTTCTCTAATGCACAGTATGTAACTACAAGCAATGTAGGATAGCACTGCTATCAAACGGCTGAACGCCTTCGAAGACGAATGTCTTTCGTCTCTTCCTTGACATTTCTCTCAGAGCGCCATTCCTTTTTCTTCCTGCTTCCTTTTCCTAGGCGAGAGCTTTCAAGCTCCATTACCAACGCTTTGAAACATACGCCCAACCAACCGTGTGCCCGATGGCCTTTTTTATTACTCTATTATTGGCCATGCTTACAAGAGCAAAAGATTCTTAGGGACCACAGCAAAAAAGTGTCGTGGGTCCACCGTTTTGTGAACTATGTAACCAGAGGAGACACACCGTCAAGTGCACTGGTTCCAAGAAGTTGTCGGTCAATTTCACACCTTGCAAACTTCTTTTACTTACATGTCTATTTTAGTTTCCTTTTCCGGATGGAGATTATTGTAAAATTATCTAAGGCAAAACTATTATATAATAATAATCGTAAACTTAAATTCTTCGCGATCTATATGTTAACATAATTTACATTTTAATATGAATTCTATATTGAATTGAATCAATTTGTAACTTACAGTATTTGTTTTCGCACGTGTGTGCATTATAAATAATAATCATAAATGAATCACTCTAGTTCAAGAAGGTCTACAAACTTACGGTTCACCATATGCTTAATTATTATGTGCCATTTCTTAAGAGTGTGGTACATGTCATAATATGTTTTTGGTACTCAACACTGGTTACGATATAGTGGTGCTGAATCAACAGAACTCACTGCCAGCATCAACAAGATGCAGTTACAGTCTAGATGGGTGTCTAAGATTAATAGTGTTGTGTATCCGGGTCCGTCAAGAAACTAACATTAAATTTTCCGCATTGTCATAGTATTCCGCAAAAAAAAAATAGTAACAATATGATAGCATCCATATGTTAACCACAGTTGAACTGCCGCATTTATTGTTTCGAATCAAACACTCCAATCTTATTACAATCTAATTATAACTGTTTATAATTACATCAGCTATTAAATTACGATCGATAAAAATTATTCGATATGTTAGTAAGAGAAATTAAGCAAATCATATAACAACTGGTAGAGAAATTTATTTTTATATCACGCATCCTACGCTTACTGTCCAAAGTGCACTTCTCAAAGAAGAGGAAGTTCTTTTTGTTCTACTTTTACGTCCTACGCTTACCTTTAAAATGGCAAACCTACTTCAACACCTTCTGCATATGATTGTCAGTGAGGAATATATGCGTAGTGTATTTCACGTTTTGTATTATCCGTACTCGAAACTAAGGTACACTGCATTAACATATTCAAATATATCCTTGACCTGCAGAATACGTGTCCTTTAAAAAATGCGTATGGTCAAAACAGTATGACTATATGGTCTAGTTTGTTCAGTTCCAGATTGTTTGAATGATTTTTCGATACATACATGTATATATATGCTATATACAATGTTTCCAGGAGCAAACCATAATAAGCCTGAGATTTTTCTGGTGCATCAAAGCAGTGGCTTTGAAATCTGCGAGATATTGCTGTTTTCTAGTGCCAGACATACTTATGCAGAGTCATAGACTGAGAATATTTTGTCAATCGTCGGCTGCGCTCGTTAGCGGCATTCGTCAGAGGCACGGACATGTCTTGGCGCCCTAACTTCTCGAAATAATCACGTAGACGCATAGAAGTCGTTTTTCGTATTCTTCCCGAGGAACTCTTGTTTCGTGCGTGTTTGCATCCAGCTGGCATGCGAAATACAGCGAACTTATATAAGAAAATTATTATTACAGTTATATAGACCAATCTGTACTTTCATTATTGTCAAATTATTTTTTACCATCGTTTCATCCTCGTCGAAACTGAAGTTTCTTAATTATGAATCAATTGTAATATCTATTTTTAGAAGTAATTAAGGATCACTATGAGGATTATGATTAAATCCACGGTTTCGAATAAAGAAAATTCAGAGATAAATAGATATACACATTGGCAAGAAGGGTAGTATAACACTCTTACGATAACGCTCTGATGAGCAGTGGTTCATGCAGGTGGTTTTGCACGGAGACACGAACCACTGCTTGGTGGTGTTTTCAGAATAAACTAGCACGTTTATACTCATAACAAGAAAAATATTAAATCACTGTCATCGCTTCCACAACCCTATCCTAGCCCTCACAGTTTCGGTCCGTTTCCAATGATAATCCGTTGAATGAAAAGGCTCATTGGGATAGTTGTATGCATAATACTAATTCACCCATAAATTATTCCAGTAATGCAACAGTACAAAATTTCGCATACGGTTATTGCAATGAGATATTGCAATTCGTAACATCTACGTATATGAAAATAACTCTCAGTTCGGATACTTGTCAGCTTATGTGTATCGCATTTCCTCGTAACAAAGGACAGGTGTAATCTCCTTTGCCACGTATCGCCTTAATGCATATACTATAGGTGAAAGAGAGCCTGCTCAATTATTCTTTTCCTTTTTCAATCTAAAACTTTTTCTAGTCTCCTCTTCGTCTATTCTAACAAAGTTACCTGGTCCAGTCTCTTTCGTGTTTTACGCCACATCAGCGACGGGCCAATTGAGCCATTATAGCTAGCCGTAATTCTATTTTGACGAGAGAGACGGAGAGAAAGAGAGACAGGTAGATAGAGACAGAGAGAAGAAGAGGAGTTGACCTGTGGTCCAATGCGTTATGTGTATTCTCGTTCTAGCGTGACACCACAGGAGGCAGCTAGTCTACAATGGGTTTGCGTAAGACCGCATCCGACCCATGTTAAGGACGCTCGATTTACCGTGAAATCGATGAAACGCAACTGTCTACATCTACGCCCTCCACTTTGTCAGACCGATGATCTTTTCCAGGGGATCACCAGCATGTTTGAGATACAATTTCGTCATGATCTCTTTTCAGCTAATTCTATTTCAATAGAATCCTAGGTCGATTTTTATACACTACAGATTTACAATCAATATAATTATTGAAGAAGATGTTAAACAATGTTTAGTACATTTTTCTACAACGAAACTATACAAAGATTAATACAGTGATACAATCGATTTTTGAGCCAGTTGGAAGCGGTAGAATCACTAGATAGAAATTAGAAACAAAACCGTTGTGTGCTTGTGAGGAAAAAATCTCGATGCTTGATCGAGCCGACATAGAAATCGGCGGATAGTTGAGATACAATGGGCGCGGGTTCATCTGACGCAAATGGTATACAATAGAAAGGCGACAGGGGGATATCACTCGGATGACTGGTCACGAGCAATACGTTCATGCTACTTAGGGAACTGCGAACTGTGCTTTGCACGGCAGTATGCACGCGTGGCGCATGCATCCGTCCGTAAATACCGCAACACCGTAGACTAGAGATCGAAAAAAGAGACACAGCTACAATAGGGATGTTTACGGGTTTACGAGTAGCAGGGATCTGAGGTTCGTGCCAATAAATCCGAAGCGCCTTGGTCGGCAGGAAAAGGCCGGCTTTCTGTGTGCTACAAGTCTCTGAAACTATAAAATCTGTCTATGATCATCGAAACGAAGATTACAAAATTATAATTTACTTTCAAAAAAGATGTGTATACATGTAATATACTCGGTAAATACATATCTAATGTATTTGCTACTTAGATGATAGAAATATTCAAGAAAGTAGATTAAAAACGCTTTTGAATGTTCAAAGCTAGATAAAGACAAGAACAATAGCAAATATTTTACTGTAATAATTATTCTACACATCGGATTAATTTTAGAGTCAGATAAAATTATTGAGCATATTTTTGACTGTACGGTATAAATTTGTAGTTATGAGTGCAACGGCATATACTATACATAGTTCGCGGAAGGAAGTCGCTTAACACAGTTACGTTCGCATATCCGGTAGCATGAAAGACATCAAGAATCGAGTGATTCCCAGAAGATGAGACCATTTGAAGATTTAATAGCACTCGGTACGGTGTCAAGATTCCATGGGACGCAGGTCCGTGTAAACAGGCACGGTGTCGGACCACATACCGTACACAGGGGGTTGAACACCCTAAAATTAGCCCTGGAGCGTGACACGACACGTAATACTCATGTATGTGCATATGTAGACTCGCGTAGCAGAGCCACATGCAAAGAGAGCGTGAAAAAAATGCTTACATTATCATCCGTAATTTTGTAAACACACCATGGTTCAACGGAGGTAGACCACGGGGACTCGCTGCTGCAGGTCCTTTGCGGGTGGCCCAAAGAGCATGGCTCATCTCCAAGCTTTATTTTCAACCTCGTTCAAAAATTAACTTCGCTCGAATATATGACAGATTACAAAACTTGCGCTATAGAAAAAAGCAAAGATTATACCATAGCGATGTAAGAATCTAAAGACAAGTTACCCATGAGACACGAATGTTGAATATACACTTTAGAAATAGAGGATAATTAGGATCCTATGGTCCTTTTTGTCTCAACAATTCGTGATGAAACATACGTGAATGGATTTTGGCAAAAAGCTAAAATCAAGCTGGGAAAAATGATACATATACGTACGTTATATGTAAAGGATTGAAGAAGGCACTATAATTCGATGAAGTTGAACATTTATAACGAGATCCGTTGGCACGCGGTTAATTAATTGCCTATTTCAAATTCGAATTACCATGCGGTAATAACGTGTCACGTGTTGGAATAGCCTGGAGCTCTGGCGTATTCGTTATGAGAAAGGAGAGAGATAGGAGAAGCGAGTGTTGCAATTGAAGGAAGAGGGAATGCTAATGGTGAGACATCGATATCGATGCTGTGTGTTGTGTTGGTAGGTATGTCAATTAAATTCGAAATTACCGGCAAAACGAGCAGACTGTTGCCATTGTGCAAGTGCAAATGTGCTTACAATGTTTCTGCGAACGTTTCATGCAACCGATTTAGCGGTTGACGTCATAATGACGTTTGCATTTTCGACTGCTATTGTTTGCTTTATTTCAGCTTGAAACACGATTAAGTGCGACCTCATCCACTCATGCACTCGAGTAATCAGTCAGGGTAACTATTTTATCGGGGTAGCAAGTAACCCCTGTCTTTCGTCAACCGAACTTTGTCAATATTCAACATTGCTCTTAACGTCTGGATATTATCAATATGTTTCCAATTCTTCCTTCTTGATTTTCTAACATTAAATATATATAAAATCGTGAAGTATATACTACGATCGTGTTTAACTGTTCCCAATATTATAAGGAAACTGCAGATTTTTATGCGAAATTCCCTAGATTCTTTATTATATGTTATCAAAAATTATTCTTGAACAAAGAGTTGGAACTTATTTATGCAATGCTCGAAAGACTCGGAGAACAATATTACATTTTCGAAAATTAATTCAATATTCAAACATTACAATAAAGATCCACAGTTTAAGTATAAGCGTCGCATCCTTTAAATCATATTTTGGCACATAAGAAACAAGTAGAAAATGTAAAAATTCATTTAATTCTATTTCAAAGTGTATTTTGTCCAAAAGTCGAGCTTTTAGAAACTTAGAGTGATGCTTGCAGTGGTAAACTGTTTTCGTGGGATTCTTATCGTAGCAGTCGCTTCAGAGCGATGCTCCACATCCAACGACTATTGATCAGTAGCCGCGAATACTGGAGGATGCCAGACCATTGTTCTGTACCGATGCAGGCCAATTTCTATTGGTCGGTTTCGGTACTTCGATTCTCTTATTCTTTTTACTTCGTTCATTCGTCCAACCCCTCTATCCTCTACCCAACCCTTTTTGCCTTCGTTACCCGTGTGCTTTATACCTTTTAATTTTTTTTTACCTAACAGTAGCAACCGCACCAGACACCAGACATTGGGAATATCGTAACTTCTCCGAGCTCTTGTAATTGCCAATTTTAATTGAGCCCCGTTCCCAAGCCCTCCCAGGCGTAGTCTTTTTTACCCACCAACTCTTGTCTTCCGTTTTGTGGTCTTTCGCTATTCGCGGTTTTTGTTCGTAACTGTTTGTTCAAGAGGCATTTTGCAAATACTCTTCTTTTTCAGTGAAATTGAATTGTATTTGTCTAAGGGCGAATTTCATTTTACCACTTTAGAACCCAACCCTGTTCATTCTACCATCTATAAATTCGTAAAGTATTTCTAATAAGATTATTTGTCAACTGTAATTACTATTGTATACATAGTTTTTTCGAATTTTTGCTTTCTGCTACCGTTTGCTACTTTTGCACTAATTTCTTAAAAAATAGTACATTTCCCTCTTTTCCAACTGTTTTTTAGGAAATTGTAGAATAATTCCAAGGGATGTGAGTGACAATGAGAACGAAGAGGCAAACGAGATAGGAGTGGATGAAGAGAGAGCGAGTAGGAGGATAGAAGCGTAGCGAAAAGGATGTACACGAGAATGATGGTGAACATCGAACAGCGGTGGTAGACGTTGACTGTATATCGGGGTTAGGTCAGGGCTTTGGAGCGGTGGCAGCTCCTGTTTCGCGTTTTGCCGCGGGTCCCTGGGAAACAGGCACCTGTCGTCTTTCCCCTGGACGAGCAGACGACGATGAAATGCTGTTTCTCGGCCTCTGTACTTCCACTTGCGCTCGCGCACTCTCCTCACTCAACATTCTTCTTACTTGAAATCACCCCCATTTTAACTTTACCCCGTTATCTTTCTTCCTTCAATCTTCTTATTCTCTCGTAGTTTCTCTCATAATTGCTCGACGAGTAGCCGCGGCAAGAAAATTTCCTTGATAATTATTCTGATCTCTCTTTAAAAACACTGTCATCTTAATAAAATAAACTAAGATAATATATTTCAGTTGAATGCACTCAACAAATATATACTCAGTATAATAATTATACGTATATTCCCTTTTTCCCTTTAATTGGATACACAGCGTTTTTCATCGATAGACAGTTGCGTAGTATTCTCTCCTTTAAACGAGTTAATTAATCAAAAATTAATTAGCTGCCTTAATAAGCGGAAAGGCACATTCTCCGTATAATATCGTTCCCAGATAAATTATTGTAACAGTTTGTTTTGTATTGGCAACGATGTTTTTCCTTCAGGAAATTTATACTTCACTCTCATTATCCTGTTACGATCGATAGCCACATTCCCTGAATTAATCATTAACAAATTATTTAGGAAACGTATATTGAGAATATGTAGAAATTTTGGCCTTTCCATAAAAAAAGAAAAAGATACGTAGAAATTTTGTACTAGGGCGTATGCTCCGAAAGAAAAAAAACTCAGTGCACGAGACGAAGATAGGAAGGAACGGTTTACGGTCGGTATCTTTTCGTTCCCTCGGTCAATTTCGTAGAGCGAAATGTTTGTTTAAGTAAGCCGCCAGGCAAACTTTTTTCCCCAGGCGTTCTGTTGCTTGAAATTGATGATTGCGCGAACCGCTAATACGGCCGCAACGGTTACACACGAGCAAACAAAAAGAGGACATACCAAATTAGAGGAAAGCTCGCACTTGCGAAGCATATATAGTATACTTCCATCGATATGTGAGCCCGTGGTTTTTCCAAGGATTGTATTTACGTAGTACGTGGGAACCTGGTCCTCGTACTGCTCTTTTACGCCAACGTCTTTTTTCCTTGACTGTTTTTCCTGATTCAGACTACCATGTGTGCCGGGCATGTAACATTTCGAATATTGCTCACGTTCTAGAGTACTTAGTAACATACGTCATAGGAAATTTAGGCAGCTGACGTATATATAAAAGAACGATTTAATAAAATCTAAACACTCGTGATGTAAAGTATTACGATAATTGTAAATATATCATACAAAGGAATTTGCTTGTATCGCTAGGCTTGGTACGGATACAGGGAATACCTGAAATTAAATAGTACAGAGGATGTTGGGTTTTCCATGAAACTGCTCTATATTCAGAAGAAAGAAATCTGAAAGTAACTGGGTCAACTTTGAAGCTTACAACATCTTCTACATTTAGACCTTATTTCATTCCTGTATAACTGTAATATTCGGAACGATTTCGAGTGTTTACCTGTGTGATAGTATGTGAACGATAGAAAGAAAAGGCATTGACTTTTGCACCCTCTTCTTTGCGGATACTCTAGCACCACCTTTCGCACTTCTCACTGGTCTCTGCACACAGAACGCATTGTTTGTTCAGTTTAGAGCTATCGTCAGGCAGCCGCGACCCCCGAACGTTCATGCTTTCTGCAAATACCTCTTGTGATGCCCAATGAACCTTATTCCTCACTAGGGTATTTTATTTCCCTAATCAAAATAAGACTAATTAAAGAAGCAATTCATAATTATTTTTACTGATAATCTTTGGTAGTTTTCATATACATATACCACTAACTAACCATGCCACTCATACAATTATACTTTTTATTATACTAGTTTTGCAATTAATACAATCCTCTGTTTCATAGTTTCATCCTGACTTTTGTAAATAGATTTTCATGGAAAGTTTCATTTGAGAAATGAAAAAGAAAGAACTGGTATGTTATAGTTTGAGAAAGTACGGTACATCCCAATCGAGAAATCCTGAGCCTCGGGGGTTTTCCATAATGTGGAAGCCCATGGGGCAATATAGTAGTGATACAGAATGACGCGTGCTTGGAAAGGTTTCCCTTACTGGTCAATAGGTACATAAGTACTCTAATTTTCGACGAACTAACGGATTGCTAGGTCGAAACTTTCAAAAGCTTCGCTTTATCCGTAGCACGTGTTTCGACAGATGCGGTTAAATCCTGCCTCAGGCAAGAACTACCGGCGCTTTAGTCCGAACCCTCATCTATTCGACTTATTAGGGGTAGTTCCCATACGATTGCAAAAGTAACCTGACCAGTAACTTTTTCTACGAACTTATGAACAATTGGAGAATCGAATTAAACTTGTCTTTTTCAATGCTTGAAAATTTCGACATTTGTTTGCAATTATTCAAATGCACTTTACGCTTACCTTCTTTTATGGAACTCCGCTCTGCGTCACTCGAACAGTAACGTTTACAGATCAAGACTAAAAGTGATCAGAATTGGTTAGTAGTAGCCAGCGGGAAGTGATTTTACTTTAGAGAAGTAAACTCAGCACTGGTCAGTGTCGCTCGTAAATTCACAAATCTAAGCGATGTAGTAGACCACTCGTGTTTGGTAGTTGAGGCCGCTCGCTGTTTCCTCCCCCTTGAGTTTCTACTGATTTCAACCGCAGTATTATTATCACGGTTTTCCCGAAATTCTGAATTTTTTGGGTAGGCGTCAAATTTACGACTTGTTGATTCGATTTGAAGGAAGGTTTGTTTTGTTTTTCTCTACATTCGCGTTTTCAGTTTCGCATGTACACTCTTCTCGCTATCCTTCTCTTTCCCTCTGCTTCTTGAGTCTCTTTCAACTGAAAAACAACGGGTTCCTTCGAACATCGTCGCGACGTTAGTCTTAATGTAATGTAATTTCGTTTTGCGTTCGTAATTAAAAAAAAGCCGAATGTGTTGTCGCAGCTGTTTTATATGCATGTATCAGTGCATACCTGGTTCCTTAGCGTCGCGTATCCGTCGTTCGAATATTTTCGTAAGAAGCCTTTCGCGCGGCAGTTGTACTCGCGAAAGACGACCGGTAGAAAAGAAAAATGTAACAAAATATTTTTTTTCCAAGCACACTTTCGTAAGAGCAATAAACTGTGGTTGCTTTCGCAGATAATAGTTTTACAAGTGTATCATCTGCAAACATTGGTGTGTCTCTTAGGATCGGTTTCGTTGCGTTGGTTCCGCCGGGAATGAGGGAAAAGCTCGATGAATGGATCGGAATGCCGAAGCAGACTCATAAAAGTTATACCGATTTCTTGCGTGACTCATGTATATATATATATATATATTGTATATATATACACTGTATATATTATTTGATAAGGTAATCGTATAATAATATTAATAATATTAATCGTAATTGTAATACGTATTACATATATATTTATCTATTTATACATACATAGCGTTATCTATACAATCTATGTCCGTTTATATATATATACTTCTCGTAATAATATACACGCAGAGATCTCTACCTACGATGCGACTTCGCAGCTTAAAGAATCATACTACTATTCACATGGCTCGTTATCAATAAATATATTATCTCAGCTCTTGTCGAACGACCAATCCTCGTGCACTTTCACGAGGTAAAATTGCAAGCGCCAGGAATGACGTTACGAATAAATGCACAGGAAAGATGAGGTGAAATCTCGCTAGCAAGAAAGAGAGTGTCACATAACTCTCAAAATCCTGATAGAAAAACATACTACGAGACATTGAAAATTGTGTTTCTGCTAGGAAATAATTCAGCGAGAAACTTAACTCGAACGTTTCCTGAACTATTGATTGAATCGTCGGTCGCGTCTCACTGTAATCGCACTTTGGCAATTGTTAAGTCGATCACAGTGGAAGGGATGATTACAATGATGTATATTGCTCCAATGTTTTTAAATCTGAAGCAAAGCAGTTTTTTACGTAACATTGTCTAAATTGATGTTGTGCCAAAACCGAATACGAAGAACAATACGGGCGAATCGGAAGCGAGCAAATTTATCACATTTCGAGATCGCGACGAGTTATCGAACTCGCCTGAGACAACAAGGAAAAGGGGGAGGGAGGGAGGAAGGGTACAGTTTTTGGCTGGCCCATACCGTCCGAAATTGCTGCCGTTCTCGGTAAAAATATTGTTCTTCCACTGCGTTTAGGAAATCTGTACCTGTCGCGTTGTTGATGCGCGAATATGCGATATACCTCTCGGAAGCAGACAATTTGCAAACAAAGACGCGTCGATATTTTCCTCCCAGGTTGATTTGCGGTAGTTTGAACAGTTGTGTTCAGGCAAAATTGGACTCAATTTCTCTCTCTTTCTCTCTCTATCTCCGCTCAGCAGAAAAAAAAAAAAAAAAAAAACATTGAACGCGAGAATTTTCAATCGGACGAATTAACGTAGGTCAGGGAGAGAGAAAAGCAATCTGTGTTTGCTCAGGTGACGCTGATCATTGATAATCGCGCTTATTTTCTCGAGGTACCATCATTCGATCTCTACTCACTTTTCATTCATCAATGAAGTTAAAAACTGCACGTCAAAATGATTTCGGATCTATCGATATCACAAGTATTTGTCCTGCAAAGTTGTCTGGCTCTACGCATTTGAAATACTGTGTTAATTAGATAGGACTCGTGTGATATTCGAGTAACGCACGTCAATGGAAAGAAATTTCAATCTAAAGAGCTACCGTGGCTATAATATTGCTGTGAAATGCAATTAGCCCTGTACAGCTACAGCTATTAATTATTCTTCATGAACATCGTAGGAGTAGTGACTATTATCCTCTCCTTGATTTGGATTGACATAGTTATTTATATTTTGTCAGTCTACGGCCTATTGGCCCACACACGAATACACGTGTACTCAAATGATTTTCTTGCACTTAGTAATTCAAATTAACGAGTGTTTTTGATGATCTACCGTTACTTCAAATAGTTCGAAACACGACGATCCCAAGTGTCGTTAATAAAAGTGCTCGAATTTCTATTATTTTGACTATATCGAGTTACCTCAATGTTATCCGAAACTCTTCTCCCGGTAACATCACTAAATTCTGCTAGTTTAACATCCATTCGTTGGCTTACAACATATCGATACAACATCTTGAACTGGATCGTCCAAACATTGGACAATACAAGAGATGTGTGCACCAGTGATTTTTTATAAAATCGTTCACAGTGTATCGACAATCGCCGGCGATTTTCTTTTAATTCCACTCTTTGCCGAGCTCATCCGTGGAAGGAATCCATTCCTGCTTCACGTAGATCAAGCCCGGATCGTACTGATCTGTGTGATGTTCTTCAAGGCCTCGTTGATGAGGCCTTGAATTGCGGTATTCTCAGTACTTGTGTAACGTAATCGGTAGATTACCACTTGTATTCACAGCATTGCAGTCTTGATAGTATCGATGATAAAGAGGTGGAGACGGTGCAGCTCCCGTAGACAATGGAGTAGGTGGACTGGATCTAAACAAAAATCATACAATAGTCATTATGTATCATGTCTCTTTTTCTTCAACATTTTCTTTTTCCTCTGTTATATTACTAACGAGCCCTTGGATTTTTCTTAGCTAATCAAATTCCAAGGAATTATTGAGACAGATTATTTATCCGAAGGTCAAGTTCTGATCGAAAGTAAGAACATTGTGCGAAAGGTTGGAGTCATTTAGGATCATGGACTAATGGGCTAACTATAATCGAAACGTAGGGTGTATTCGTCAGTTGATTGGCACCAAGAAAAGGCACTTTATGAATAGATTAATTCGGGATACTTAAGATTGATTCGTATCTTAAAACGTCAATCATTTGAGAAAAAAATTATAATGTGCCACGAAATTAAATCTTTATTTTATTCGAACAGGCAACTTAATCTTGGATATCGAAGAAAAATTCCAAGTGCATAAACATAGGTTAACCGACTGCTATCGGAGTATTTTTTCTATAAACTGTTTGAATTCCCGTGATCAGAACGATTACATCAGAACAAACACAACGGGGGTTTCAAATATTACACAGGCCGTCGTTTACACGAATTACAGTGACCTCAACTCACCGTTGTTACCGTAGGTTCGATACAATCCAAATACATTCTTTCAATTAAATTAAACAATATAGGATAATTCTGAAGTTTAAACAATCCGAGGAATAATAATCCATCACAACCATAAGAATCTTATCAAGAAACAAGATATTGTCTCGGGCCAAGTAGAAGAAGACAAACCTTGTATCTATTCCATTAAAGAATTTTATAATTCATACCTATAAAGCTGGCAGCTTGGTGACTGTGTATCCTGATAAATAGCGGCGGCATCGGGACTTGCTGCCTCTTGGTACCATTGGGAGTGTCCGGCAGTATTATTGTGATTCCTAGAGTTATATTCAGCGTGATCCATAATGTATCCCGTGGTTGGCGCGCAGTACGGTGAATACATAGTGCCAGGGGGTGATCCATTGCTTCTGGAGATGGTACTTGTGTGACCATAACCAGTGGAAGCCATCATTGCCGCGACGGCAGCAGTCGTGGTAGTTGTCGTTGTGCAGACAGAAGGAAGGTGTTCTCGAGATACGACCGAGCTACCCATCGATTCTCTACTAGTCATAATAGGATGAGAATGAGGATGTGGATGCTGAAGTGCATGTGGATGATGAGAATGATGCTGATTGTCTCTGGTCATCAGAGTTGCACTATTTTCTCGCGTGGTCATCAATGCGTCTACGCTAAAGTTTGCTGGATCCAGACCCATTGAAACATCTTGTATCGCAGTGTCCTGATGAACTTGATGACTCTGATGTACCTGATGACCCAAGGTAGTTTGTATAACGCTTTGTCCTCCTCCTGCGACTGCAGTTCTCGTGCTAGCTCCCGTCGCTTTAGTATCTTGAATCGGACTGTGAAGATCGTATTTCGTTTGTACAGCCATACAATGATTTGCGGTATCGTTCACTGGTTCTCTCTTGGGCTTACAGAGAGTTGTGTCTAAACTGCTAATCTTTTTAGCTGAAGTATCCGTAGGCGGTGGTGGCAAAACCAAACTGCTTGGTTTTGTATCGTTTTCGTTGCGTTTCTCTGGTACCAAACCCTGTCTTTTAAGAGCTTCTTCCTTTTCCTTCAAAGCGTCCTTTTTCTTGAAGCGTCTACGACGTCGGAGGTAGGAACCGTTGTCGAACATGTTGTAGCTGTCAGGATCGAGTGACCAATAGCTACCTTTTCCGGGTTTCTTGTCGTCTCGTGGCACTTTTACGAAACATTCGTTAAGGCTAAGATTGTGTCTGATAGAATTCTGCCAACCTTGTTTGTTTTCTCGATAGTATGGAAAACGCTCCATGATGAATTGATAAATACCATTTAAGGTAATCTTTTTGTCAGGAGCGTTCTGTATAGCCATAGCTATCAGAGCTATGTAAGAATAGGGTGGTTTCACCATATCTTTGCCAGGATGGTGAATATGCTGCTGAGTTATCCCGGAAACTGGATAACCAGCTGCCGTCGCGTAACCTCCATAACGATACTGCTCGTAGTAACCTGGTGCTGTGCCCACTGCTGGATACGACGGTGTTCCCATTCCAACGGGAACTGCCGTTGCATGCCGATAGTAAGCATTTTGTTCACCAAATAGAGTATGCATCTTGTTTGACAAAAAATGACTCCGATCACCGTAATTTTGACTCGTTCTAAATCCACTTTATTCAGAAATTCTACGTTTCCTATCTTGGTTATCTTACGGTTTACACCATCGATGACAGGAACGAACTTCAGAGGATGAACGCGATTGACATCGTCGACACTGTCAATGCACGACGAATCATAGATACTTTACACAATTCTCATCGACTGTCAGATTTCTTCCCGAGGAATTACACTCACTGAAGTAATCGTTTTTCGAAAACTCAACACCTTGCACTGTTTTTCAGCTGGATAAGCACACTGCACTTGTCAGTCACACAGAAAGAATAATCAGCCTCGATTACCGTAATAATTCACGTTGATCGAATAGTTCAATCTTCTAATTTCCAGATCGCATACTTTTCCAATTACACGTGGAACGGTGGGCAAGAAATTAGCTGGAAATCGGAGACGTCTCACGCGTTTACTTCGACACCGTGTGCAACCGATGTTTTGTTGACGCGCGATAGTTGGATATCCAGTCTCGACGAGTAGCTCAATCGCAAGAGTAAAAGAGGTTGTGGGCGGCGTGGTTGCAACGAGGGTGCATACAGTGGTCGATGCCAGGCTAACCCGTAAACCCGCGTGCACGCGTATTATGATACACAACAGGCCGGAGTTTACTCAACCCCGAGTAAAAACACACTGGGGCCTCGGCCTCGCGCGAGTCAGCCAAGTGTTCCTGGGCGGCGAGGACGGCTGCGCGTTAGTCGAGAGGACTCCTGCGTGGCGCCTGGCCTCGAAAAATCTCGAGTACCCTGCTCAAAGCTACATCGGCTTGCTCCTATTCGACCATCCGCTTTTTGAAACTCCGCCCACAGTTTCTCAACCAATCGTCTCTCAAAGCACAGAACGAGTAGGATAGACGGGTTAGAGAACGCACGTTGCCAAACCTCGTTCCATCAACTTGACACGCCCTCGGTTCTTAACGCGCAGGGTCACCGACTATGTATCCAGGAAAAGAGACAATAAGCGCGCGCATCCCTAACTGCTTCGTCTCTCTATCCTCTACCGTCTGAGGTATTGCCAATTTTTCCTCTGAAGTTACCTCTCGTTCGTCAACTACTTTTTCCGCTACAGCTGGATTCTCGTTCCTGGTGCAGATTTGTCAAGGTGAACGCGTGCATTCTCGCGCCTTCTCACGAGAGAATTTACGCTTGCCTCTCCAGTGACCCGCAGCCTCTTCCGATTCCCGGTGTAATATGCTACGGGAAATCGCGGCTCTGACCGAGTGATAATCGGCCACGTGGTGATTTAATCGGATCTTCCCTATGGATAGAATTGGTTCTCGAAGGAGTGTGACGTTGACTTTCACCATTCTAGTGTAAAACTAAGGAAGACACATTTATGTGACACGCGTGATAATCCTTATTGATTCTTTCGATTTGAGAATGATATATTGAGTCGTCGTCGTTGGTTTTCATGGTGTTTTGGTGATTCTGTTTCGATCGTTATGACTCGGACTTTACAATTTTTCTCCATTATACGCAACATGTATTTCTATTTGAATTTTCTAATCCAATGTACAATCGATACATTGATATTTATTTAATTTTTCGAAATTTCTTTTGAATTAGATTCGCATAAACGATCTCTTGTAACTTAACCTGGCTACAAATCTTGTTTAAATTAACAATTACATAAATACTTGCTTTGTTGAAACTCGACAGATAATTATTGCGATATTTGGATAATGAATCTTAGAAGCTTCGTAACCGGAAGTTTGTTGGATTTTGTGGCAAGCAATAGATAGGGGGTGATAATCCACTCGCGAAAAGAGGCAAGAAACCTCGCGGGAAAAGACTCCAGTGCTAGAGCCGTTATATTCGAGTAGATAAGGGGAAGAGACATCACGTTCTTATAGACGAGGGATTCAATTTGGCGTCTGTTTTTATAAGGGTTCGACTCCTGCCTTGCGAAAACACTCGATGGCACACCTCGCCACCATCTTGGAGAGCTTTCGTTCCTCTGCGAATCTCCCGAACTCTCCTATCCAACTTCTCAAAATATCTTCGATCCGTTCTCTGCTCCATTTTTTCTCCTTTCTATCTGCGAGGGAGAATCATTCGAGCGATAATAATTCTTCGAATTCACACCTAAAATCCTGTTCGACGATTGATATGATCGTAGAACAATTTTACACATTAAAGAATCATACATCGATTTACATATCGTTAATTATGCTACAGGTTCAATCAGATTCATCAGACTTATCTAAAAGAAAATATTTCCATTCGTAACGATGTGTATCGTTGTCAAGAGATAAAAGTCTCGTTTTTGCTTCCTGGACGGATATCAGACTTTGACCTCAAAATCTCGTGTTATTCTCAACCCTTAATTATACAGTAAACAATTCTCGAGACAAGGACCTCTCAGTCATATATAAGATTGTATATCAAAACTTGAGATCAATCGTTGAATTTTTAAGGGCATCGGATGGAAAAGAAGAAAAAAAAAAAAATCAATGCGCAAGCGTCGTTGATAGAGGGGCTTCTAATTTTCATTTAAATGAAACTCACCAGGCAGGAGACGTTGCTGTAGAGGTATTTCGATTCTCCGTCGCTTTCCCTCCCCCCTTTTGTAGCCGGAGGCTACACACTGCAAAACGCTTTCGAACTTTCAGCGAAAGTTTAATTGTCTTTTGCTTGGTTTCTATCTAGATTCGCCGCTGTTGAATAGCTCCGCCGGCGGTCCTGGATGGCGCACATAATCCGTTTGATGAGTCTTTCGCAGTATGGCTCACAGGGACAAACTTGAGAATAAAATTCTTCTTCCTAATTCTCGAAGATGTACGTGTCTAGTGTATTTTCATCGAAATACATGTATAGTAGATACAATATCGCTTTAACCCAAATCCGACGATGAAAATAATACGATTGAAAAGATCGTTACATCATCGCAATCTTATATTTGTTTCGATACGACATTTAGAGAGTGAGAGAAACAATAAATTACTTGTGATACTCAAATGCACTTGGTTACATTGAGAAACAATATTTGTACCTTTAGCCGATCGAATTTCAAAATAAAGATTCGGTATCGATTCGATTACAAATATTCTTTGGTGTAATTCTTCAAGCAGAAGAACACCTTTCGATTGGACAAACTTACCGATTCAACGACTACATCCTCACTGGAAGATAAATACTCGGTCGTATGTTAACGTATTTTTTTTTTTGTTGATAATACCGAGTATCCACGCTCAGTGGAGTTTTGAAACAATCGGAGAAATCGTAGTTTTTGAAATAGGCGTAAATAAATGTTTCATTTGTTTTCGAAACATTTGCTTTTCCTGCGGGGGGAAGGGCAGAGAGAGAGAGAAAAAATCGCGAAATCGTGCTGCTGTTTTTTTGCAGATCTCTGAACTTTTTGAATAAACAACAAATATTTTTTTGTTCAGAAATACGCTGTACGTTATTTATAGAGGGTTCCCGTGGAGCTCTTTAATTCGTTGTTCTTGCGTCGGTCGAATGAAAAATCTGACTATGTTATGCGTTCTTCCTTTAACGTAACCCAACTGAGTTGTTCATTACAATTTCAGTGTGTGTGTGTGTGTGTGTGTGTCATTTGCAATTGAGCCACTGGATTTTCCTGCGAACCAGTGTTCACTCGCTCGTACTACCATCGCCACGAGTGTTCTTTGGCCTTGATCATGAATTTTGTAGCCAGCGGAAATTTGCACGGTAAATCAGTATCAATTTATTGCTCGATATAATCCGCGCCCGTTTGGTGATCCTTAATATTTGCACAGACCGGATTTACTTAGCTGATGTTCCGTTTAATAATACCTACTTCTCGCAAGATAAAGTTACGATCGATCAGTATTTAAGGAAATCGTGCTTTGCATATTTCCTATTATCCTCTGTTGACGCTTAGAATAATTATTATAATTTTCGCACAATATATTAAAGGGACCAGGAAATCCTATGTCTAATCGAAAAGTCTTTTCGTCGAGACTATAACTTGTTGGTTTATTATAAATTTGTAGATTAGTACGAAATATTGTGATTAAATGTTATTATTAAATTAGCATTAGGATTACTCTGATTTGCCAATTAATTTCTATCCAAGTTTCGTCGAGTAAATATATCTAGTATTGGTAAAGGGATTATTTGGAAAATATTGAAACGTTCTTCGTTGTAAACTCGTAATTGTTGCAAGGAACCACTTTCTTTGAAGATTCAATGCAATTTACTATATTTTGTCTTGTGCCGACGTTGCAAGCGTCTTCGCAAAGTGGTTAGCGGGGGTGTTTAGAAAATTTAGCTGTCTTCAAAATAAACGTACTGCCTCCTTGACCTATCCCATCCGATCGGACATCGAGAATATGAACGTAGGAACGATCTTTTTTTACCCAGAAACAATAAACCGGACATTTCGAGGAGACGCCCATACTGCTGAAAATTTTTTACTTTCCTGCTCGTTTCTCCAGTTGAAAACCCCTTCCAAATCACTGTAGGTTGTTACAGATTGATCGCAAAAAATACCCCGCAATCTTACATATTCATCTTGGGCAAATAATATAATTAATTGACACGTAACTATCTTAATTTTATTATTAATCCGTATCAAATTTTTTTAACGATTTTTCAGTAAGACGTAAGAAGTAAGAAGATA
The DNA here is from genome assembly GCA_963989405.1 of Trypoxylon attenuatum. Classification (NCBI taxonomy): domain Eukaryota; kingdom Metazoa; phylum Arthropoda; class Insecta; order Hymenoptera; family Crabronidae; genus Trypoxylon; species Trypoxylon attenuatum. Next base: position 13,276,019 of record OZ022489.1, on the reverse strand, counting down.
AATAAATTGCTTATACTAAACACACGTAGTTTCTAAGAATTTCTTTCATCCTATCATCCAGTGATACGATTTTTAATTCATAAATTTATCTCCAAATAAACTAGTAGCTAATCAGATTCTAAGAGGATGAAAGGAAGCGTTGCAGATATTTTTAAATAGTAGAAATATTCATGCAAAGAGCGCTGTTACTCCAAGAAGGATATCAACGGATCGGATTAACCCATAGACGTCTTTTCGGATTCCGTATGCTTCTTGTCTACGCCTGAGTCGATGTTTACATAGCGTTGAAATTGAATTCTTGGGACCTTCGAACCCAGGAACTCGTGTAAACCAATACTCACGAGTATCCAGCAGTCGAAATGGTTCCAGCGCAAAAACCTGAAAAAAAGCGAATGAAAATGTAACATTCCAATACCTCGAGGCATCTTCATCCATTGGCCCATCAACGTTTGAATAGAACCATCGTGTCGAATTTGCTTGACACCTGACACATAGAAAAAGTGTGACGAGTATACTTCTATCTTTTAATGAACTCTATATTTTTTTCTCTGATCTCAAGAATTCATCATCAACATCAGTTTTCAATTGTAAATGAAAAAAACAGTACTCGTTGTACATATGTATCTCGATTTCCCGATGGTTTTGCTAACGGTGGTTCTGCAGTTTCTCTATACTGCATTCTCAAATTCTGCATCGTATCTCCTGCGGATGTGTAATTTGCCGGTTTATATCACAGCGCACTCACACGTTTCCATACAAGAATATGACGTGTACCATCCGATGCGATCGTACATAAAACCAATAAACAGTCTGGTGCAGTAGCTGCTGTTTCTCAAATCGACTAAATGAAAAAGATAATCTGGTTAGTATTAACACTCTTCTGTTAGGAAGTGTGATCCCTGAATTTTTTATTAAACAGAGAGAAGATCTAATAGTTACCTATATGTATTCACATGATGGTTCTACTATAGAATTAGATACTTGGTTCAATTGCAACTTAAAAATATCATAAGAAAAATGATACGGAATATCAAATACTTAGAAATCAAGTCGCGATTATACATTTCCAAAGATTTTCTTGAATCTATGATCAATTAAGATTAATGATCTATATAATGATGTTACAAATCTATCTTCAGTTCTTCACATCTGACACGATGCAAGTTAATGTATAGTTTCTAGGAAAAATCGGAAAATGGAAAATTTCGATTCATAAGAAAACTCATATTATATAACCGATAAAATCAGTGGCACGGTTGCCATATACGGAATTGTCAGTTTCGCGGTTAAAACGAGAAACCTGCCTCGCACCGATAGGATTGAATCTCCAAGTACGAGGGTGCAAAGCTGAAAAGGGCCGAAGCAGAATTGAGGCGAACAATGCGTACTGGGTGGCAATTTCACGCGACATGTCTCGTCATCAGCATATCAATAGGTCGGTAGGATTATCTGGATGTGCAGTGATATTCCGCGGTTGGTCCCGACAGATAGGGTTGCGCAGTTTCGTTGCGAGTGGATACAAACCTGCCACTTCCCCTCCTGTTCTCCCTCTACTTTCTGCAACGATCCTGACTATCCTATATCCACTGTGTATTGTCCACACATGTGTACAGGATATAGACCATAGGCTGAAGATTAAACAAAGCTTATAGAGTTATCCTGTGAGGGTGGTTACTTCATTACTTCCTCATTTATCTCTACAATTGAAAAGTAGTATATATTGGATGATATATGATAGACTTGTTCCACTTTAAAACATGTGTTTCAAGTGTTATCCACATTTCTGATTATTAAAATTGTAGTTTCAATAATCATTTGTAATTTATAGAGAATTGTAACATCAAGTGATGACGATTTTGGATAAATTTGGAATCTGCTCGTAAGAGAGTCTCTTTTACCTAAATTTATATTCTTTGTTAAATTAGTCTCACGGGAAATGTTAGCGGAAGGGACTGATGCCTCTATTGTAGTTTAGTAACGATATAATGCCATTACAATAGCAATTTGGTCGGGGCGAAAACAAACTGTGCAAAACTTAACTGTGTCCCCTACTGTACCCTCTCCCGTGGCGATCAGGAGACGTTTATTTTTCTTGAAAACGTATCGGCCGCATTTCCTTCCTCATTGTCTGGCTTAAAGAAATAAATCTGCTTCCAGGCTGTCCCTGCTGGCTTCTTTCCTTTCGTTCACCCTTTGCTTCGCATTTGACAGTGTAACGTGCGTGTTACTCTTGCAATAATGACAAATTCACATTTAATCAATAGAAATGAATATATTGAATTTAAGAGAAGAGTGAGTATTGAATGCAATTAAGCGAAATACACGTGGGAATTAAATAGAAAATCAGTGAAAAAAATTGAAGACTCAGGAGAGTACCTGGATCTAAAGCAAGAATGGTAGTGATAATGCAGAATCGGAGAAACGGAGAAGATAATAGCCATAGAGAGGAGTAAACGACGAAAGCACCAGTTTCCTCGTGGGCGGGTAACGCGGCTAATTCCGATTGTTTGGTTAGCAAGCATTTAAGGTTTGTCTTGGCTGTTGCTTCGTGTCTTTTAGACAGCCGATCTGTGTTCCGACCAAACGAAACGGAAGCTAAACGCTCCTGACGAGGTGACGAGCTGACGACTTCGTCGTCAGACGTTTCCGAGTGCTCCCGGACATATCTGATTAACTCTCTGAATTCGCGACACTTCTCAATGTCAGTTAACTTTATCATCTACTTTATCTATTTATTTTTTATCAAATTACATATATACATATATATCTCAAATATAACGATACTATACTTATTTAATTAAACAAACAAACAAACTAACTCAATGTATAAATGATTCACTTATAATTTCCAATTGATACTATATTCAAGATTGTTTTTTATAGAAATTACGTCAGTTGATGGAATATATATAATAATATAGTTGAAGAGAAATTTCGAGATTTTATAGGAAAATTGTTCTTTTGGAGTAAGATTTTATCAGATGCTGGTAGATAGTATATACTGTAAGAAATAGGTAACTAAGCGTTAAGTAGAGACATATAGGTACACGGCCACATATGTAACCGCGTGTACACGAGACAACCGCAACCCTCTGCGCGGCACAAAAGATTTAGAGAAGTTGCGGCTGAACAAACACCGCCGGCATAAGCGCACGTTCCTCCCTTCGGCTTTTCCTGGCTGCTTCGTGTACCATGGCCACCCGTAAATGTTCTCGTTTCCCTTCTCTACTTTGATAAGATACTTCTTGCACTTTCGATGTTCGCTCAGCTAATTCTCGATAAGTGTAAAATTGGGGAAAATATTGAAAAATCGTGATTTTAGCAAATTCTAACTTCAATGTATCGATTAATTATTATTATTTGCTATCGGTAAGTAAATTAAAGTTTTCATTGCTTAACGGTAACACGAGTACGAGAGCATACCAAGAGAAATGTACGCGTTTAATGCGGCAGCCAGTAGAGATAATGGCGTCGAGCTGAAAATGCGAGGCACCGAAACGATGCCTGTTGTTATTTTATGGGGGCGCACCGACTGGCGCGGGTTGTTGCGGAGGTCGCAGGGGATCTCTCGTTAAACCGATTTGCACATCGGATGCACTCTCGATTCCTCGAACAGCGGACAATTCACAGGACTGTTACGCCTCTTGGTGCTTTCATCCCACCCGCACTCGTATTTTCCTATTTTCGGGAGACGAGAGGCAGCTGCACCTTTGTCCCTGGCTTTGAATTCTTTAGGTCACGTTCTCACAAAATACCAGTTCATAATAAAATTGACCTAATTTGGTTGTTAAAAGTGATTGTACGTCATGCGTTGATGTAGTCAACATAGGAATCCCGAGTTTGGTAGGTTCATCCATCGAAGAGTACATTGCTTTAGAGAAATGTTGTGAATGTACAAAGATACATTGTACGATAGTTGCAGAATAGAGCAAGACAGTTTATCAATTTATCTTTTTTTAATATTAAACGTAGCTTTTCTACTCGACCGATAGATATCGTTTCTGTATTCAGACATCGTGTCAGTTCACCGACGGGAGCTGTACGGTCTACTATATTAAATAGACATCGGTAACTCGGTGATATAGCACTTGGTGTTAATGGAATTTGCACAAGTTAAGATACCTATCAGAAATTGCGACAAGAACTCCAGGTAGCTTAGTACACGTAAGAGTACTTACTACTTGCTTACTTGGGACATGGGGTAAGCCATAATGGCGCCAAGCTGTGATTTTCGAATCCAGGAAGCCTTCGGATCTCCCTGGTATCGTAATAATAACGTAGCTTTCTTCGTAAAGCGGGGCGTAACGATTTTAATAAATTTGGCGCTGGCTAAGCTGCAACAACAGCCTGTATGAATTAAGAGGGCTGGAACGGAGCTTGGATAAACATCTCGAATTAGGCGCCGAATTCTTTTTTGGTCATCAGCATAGAAGAGAGACTTTACGAGTTTGGAATGCCGCCGGTCACGTTTCTGATATGTATATGGGCCGTTCAACACGGTAGAAAATGTGCAGTAACATATGAGATATTTTACATTTCAATCTCGTATATGGATTTTGCAAGAAGCTTTTAAGAATCATGGATTATCTCATATTTATCATTTATTTGTCATTCTTAATGTCTAGGATTACGGTGGATCATTTCTATGAGAAATAGGATGTTTCCGATTTGTAAAGTCTATTTAATTCAACGAGTAGAAAATATTGGATAGATATTTCACCAATGTCTCAATAAGTCGAAGAATGACGCTGTTGGAAGACCACCGTGATCGATAATGGAAGAATAGCGTAATATCCGTATAGAAGCGTGACAACCTGCCAAACCCCTAAACGATTCTCAAATCCTTGAATTGGGCATCACGCAGCATTCCAGTGATCTAACTCAATTCTACAGGAGAAATGCACGCGATACTTATACGGTTCAATGGAACGAAATCCTCGGTTTATCCCTGCCATTATATTCGAATTTCATCAGAAGCAGAGTGTAACGTTTGTGCACGATTTCTCAGTCACTTCGCTGTGGTCCAACAAAGGATTCTCTATCTTCCTTTCAGCTTCAGCGTTATATTGGGCTGTTCAAGAATCTTCGCATGTAGACACGGTGCACCTGTGCAAGGATCAGCTTAGAAAGGAGAGAAAAAAAAATCCCATGACCACTGGCAGTGACGCAAAACAGAATAAAGACTTCTTATTTGTCGATTTGACACTTGTAGCAAACATACTAATATACTATCTGCTTCCCATACTCCAGTCTTTACATATAACACTAAACAAATAGAACTATAATTAATGGTTTAAATCTTTCATAATTAATTCGAACTTTGACTTTTTCCAATTGTACTAAAATACGTTTTACAAGTAATTAAGTAGTTGCGTAGTCTAAGGATTTGAATGAAATAAAATTGTCGGAACTGTAGGATTTCTCTGATCGACGGTGAAGAAAAGATTCTTTCCTCTAGTATCTTCGGGTCTGCAGGTGCAAGCACCTTCACCTGCGGATATTATTTCTGTCAACCATCATCGTGTTTATCCGCATACATATTTGACCAACTCCTCTCATTCAGGTCCAACGTCTACGTCGGCGATAGGAGTGTGTTGCTTGAAGAAGCAATCTCTGTCGCATGAAATAACATTTAGGCCTGACTGCCTAAGTCCACTGCATCCATGACTATCCGCGGCTCAACTACTGACCGTATAGATGTTTAAAGTGCATCTTCCAAAACCTATTGCTGTATCCACACTCCGCAGGAGTAGTCATCTACAACCTCAGCTAAATTTCCTCCAGGGATCATAGAGAGACTCACCGTCATTAGTCTGTTTCGAATGTTTCTCTACACTCGTCTTCTGTATTTCCTCGCTAATCTTCATCTAATTGGTATTATTCAAATAATTCCTAAAAATTGTATCGTGAAAATGGTTAGAAATATATGAATTCTTTTTAGGAACCCTATCCTTCTTTCAGATACTTGTTTTCCCAGTGAAGACGATAAATAGTTGTATTAAATGTGTTCAAAATTGATTGTTGTTTATTTTTCGAAATAAATGTTTACTTTTCTCTTCGATGGATCGACAAAACTTTCTGATGGATCTGGAAATTGAATTGGGGGGAAACACCATGATCAATGAATGATCATTTCTTCATTGAAGTTTGATAAACTCATTTCAATCGAATTGTCATGATTCATAGTACGTAATACTTGATCGCAAACCGTGACGATGAGTGAAATGTTTCAAGTGATACGGACAAACGATATAACCGATGGTTTACTCTCGACCGAGATGGAAGATAGCGCAATTTCGGGAAAGGGGAAGGGAAAGAGGGAGAGCGAGCCGACGAAAGGATACGGGGAGTGTGAAAAATAATTTCCTGCCGCTGATATGTGGATCGGATGAGAAGAAGAGGCCGTAGTGGGGGATATGAAAATATTATTCGAGGGTTGCCTAGGGTAGCTTCGCATTCTCGTGCCATATAGAAGCCATACTGGAACTAAAGTGGATGGTTATTGCCGGCAGCTCGAACCGTACTATGTATGTATGTACCTTCTGGCACTACACGTATTTCATATTTACCACAGAGTAATCCCAGAAGTAACGCAGCCTATGGAGAATCTCTAAAGGATATTATTTTATCTAACGTTATAATTACAAGAATATTTTAACATTCCCTACATCCTTGGTACATCTACGTTAGATCTAATTAAATATGCCAAGGTTCTCAGTGTGTGTGTGTGTGTGTGTGTGTGTGTATGTATGTGAAAGGTGCTTCCTTCACCGAGCGAATGTTATGCAGTATGTTGAAATTCCTTCGATATCTGGGGAACATTTTGCATGGGAAAACGTAGGTAGAATAAAAGAGAGATGACGTGCAATCGTAAAAGAGCATATTCCTGAAAATACCCAGTAAATGTACTGTTTTGACAGAGGAAAAAGAAAAAGAAAAAAGGAGAAAAAAAAGAGAAGAAGATAGAGGAGAAGGAAAATAAATGTAACCGACGATGCCGTGAATTTCAGTTTAATTCAGTTGGAGGTTTCGCGGCGCGTGCAGAGGAAAACGTACTGACACATGCGCGCACAAGTGGCGCGAGTACTACTTACAATTAGTACGGGGAACGCAGCCCCGAGCTCGAGCTGTGAGACTCGGTCGATATGTGGTCACAATGAAGGGTGTGGCATTCGAGGACCAAAAGCTCTCTCCTGTCTGCTTTATCCTACTATTGGCTGTTGCCAGGTGTCGAGAATGGCGGACCTTTCTCGTGGCAGGCCTTGGCTTGCTCCTGCTTTTAATAGTCCTTTAGCCTCCTTGCAAAGTGCTACGTGAACCCTGCATTAATTACCTCCCTACCTAACCGCAACCATCTCCAACGAACTCGATTATCAACCATGATACGCTTCATTTTTATCGCTTAATTTAAACAATACATAGTACTAATTTACAATTTTTTAATTTACCTTCTTCCTGTATATGATACTATTTCAAATTCCATTAGATTCTAGAGATATTTTCTTTATACTATCGGTGCATATTAAATAACTTAAAATTAATTCTTTGATTCTTCTTGATTATAAAAATGATTATAAAATAAGAATCTAATGAATTAGAAATGTATCTTATTACTTGATCCTTCTGTTGTATCTAACGTTGAGTAATGAATAAATGATCTTCGGATTTCAAACGATGATTACCGTCTGATTATTCATGGAATTAATATTAAGATTATACAAGATAGAGTAGTAAGATTTAAGCATTCCTCGATTTTCTTACGATCTACTTTAATAGATACACGTGTCGAGAGTATTTTCGATCGGCGGTACATCATACACTACGATGAAGAAAAAACGAAGACAGCAACGCGGATGGCGACGTTCGAGGAAGATTGATGAGGTGTGCTTACCGCCAACTAATACTCTGCTGTTCGCGTCTCTTCGTCTGGCTAACTAACTTTTGGTACTAACGGAAAGAGTATTGCCCCTCAACCTACATCAGACAAATTGTTAGAATTCTCTTCTTCCACTCGACTGTACATCGTTAGGAAAAAATTCCAAATCATCAAAATCGGTCAATTTGTTTCCACAAATGAGACGCTTCTCCAGGGTTTTCACCCCTTTATCTTTGTACGTGAAAGTCGCATAAACGTTTTTTCCACCATTCAACCGAGTCGAATTTCGTGTTTCATCGCATGATCCAAGATTAAAAAAGACTCAACAAGGCGGTATAGTGCTCTATGACGTTTATGTTAATTGCAGTACAAGGGTGAAAATTGGAAAACGATAGTTGGAAACGGAGCAAGATAGAGATAGAGATAGATAGATAGATAGAGAGAGATAAAGAGAGTGCGAAAGATAAAACAGCTGTCAGTCTTCCTCAACGGAGGTGGTTAACGAAGCATCATCCTGGATTAGGCTTGCGTCAAGCCACAAAACCAGCCTCTTCTCAGGGTTCGGCGCACGATGAAGAAACGGAGGTTATTCCTGGTTGAACAAACACTGGAATGGGTCGCGTGCGCCTCCCACATATTTATAGATTTTATCTCTCTTTGACTTCACCGTGCCGAGTAGGCGTTCGTGCACTGCGTAAAAGGAGCCTCGCCATAGTCCGTCGAAACGCGCGAATGAGACAAAGATAGCTGGCGAAAGGAAAAAGAAGATACCATAGAAAGAAGAAGAAAGAAATAAAAAAAAGGAGGGGGGGGGGGGAAGAAGAACTCGAACGGACCAGGTGGAACGATGGCAAGAAGGAACAGGATAAATTTATGGGATGATTCACGCTGCGAAATACCAAAGTGGCACCCAATGAAAATCTTGACACGTTACCGCTAATGATCTCTCTCTCTCTCTCTTTCTCTTTCGAGATACGCCGTGCTCATTACGTTGAGAGCAGCCTAATTGAAGCTACCTTCAACTTCATCCGCTTCTGGTCTTCTTCCCTTCCATATGTTTCCAATGTCACTCATACGTACAGACATAAAGGTCATTCTTGAAGATCACCCTCACTTCACCTGGAACCTAGCAAGGCCCTTTTTTCGTTTAGTCAGGACGTATATATATATATATATATAATTGTCAGTTTGACCGAATGGCAGATTCGATAGTCCTCGTGACACTGTACCCACTGTAGCAGATGAATGCAGATTTCCGACGGGTATGGGTGCTTCAACGATCCTGGAACGACCAATTGTTCGGCATAAGTCCATACTGTTATTTTTATAATTCATCGTATCGAACGTCTTTTGGGTGGCGTTGGACCCGTGGCAGTAGTGTTGTTTTTATTGGCTACATTTAGGGAACGGATAGAGGAGACAAGTAGAGGAAAGGGAATATACTGTGTTGAGGGATAGCGGCGAGAAAAGGGAGGATATATCCTTGCGGTTAGAATGAATGAGGGGATGTGAGGTGAGAAAGAGTGGGAGAAGAAGTATAGACACGGAAGGGGGCAAAACACGGTGGGAAAGGGGTGTTGTTTCATCCCTACCGGTAAGAGCTCCCACTGGCCATCTATTCTATCCCTCGATTCCTACGTTCTAGTACCTAACTATAAGCCACAGTTAGGATAGCTGCTTCACTTTCTACGAAAGAACCGGGGAATTTGGTAAAAGAACTGTGCTAGAGTGAACGATAGAAACGCACGAGTATAACTATAGGGGTTGACAATACTATAGTCATCCAATGTTATTTCACCGCGAATTTTCTCTTTACATAGGCTTTCTTCTCACCTTCACTATTTTAAGCGTTCTCTTCTTTTCTACCTTTTTGATTCTTTATTCTCAATCCTGCGATTCTATTCTTCTCGCTTGACCTCATCTTCATAAAAAAAAACATCCCTTACTTTTTGCTGTAGTCTTACTCCTTTTTTGAATTTTGACGCGAGTGCTGTGTCCGTGGGACTTTAGAACTATGTATCAACGTTACCGTAGATAGCAGTTTAGAAATTTATCATGGTACCAGGTTTAGGTAACGCAAACCGTCAGTTTGCGGTAGCAAAACCGATGGTGTATTTAGAATTCGATATTTTATTCTTTTCTTATTAATATGTTTGACACCGTTTGTCAATACATCCGATCCGTTCGTAGAGAAATTATAATAAAAGGATTCCTTGTAATTAGATTAGTCTGACACCTGATTAGAAAGTTAAAAGCTATTATTAGAAGCAGGAAAATTAGGTGCTACTCTTCCGGATCGAAAGGATGTTTCTTTGTGCTTGAAATACATCCTAAGATTCTGAATGAGAGGCATCTGTAATAACAAGAACTGTTCTTGCGCTTTGCACCCTGCATACGCGCGCGTTCCTACAGGAATTCCATGTTCATTTGCAAGATGTTTGCAATCAAATTACCGCTGCCAATGCTAAGACACATTTCTGAATGTGGAACACTAAACATGTACATTTTCCAATTTCAATCCTTATAGTTAATTAAGACTGCAATTTTCAACACTTCTATTCTTCACTATCTATTTCTACTTTTATATTGAAATGATGCGTTCATTTCTTCATCTTTTTTAATGCTAATAGTGCTAACACTTTTTATGTCAAGTAACAAAAGATTCCTCTGTTTCTTGTATAAGAAGTTCATAGTTTTGATTAACAATGTCCATCTAAATTTCAAACCTCCAGGAATTCAGAGTTCCTAGAGTTAGAATTTAGCGTTAAAAAATGTCATCTGCGTTGAAGAATTTTCACGGTCGTCAGAAGAATGTAGTCAGTGAAAGGATGAATGGAAAAGTCCGATACGAAGGACTGAATGAACCGACCCGACGCGACGTGTACGCGTAGCTACGGACGGCACGATTGTTTTGGTTATTTTGGCAAACCTAACATAACACAGTTTGTTGTTTAACAAAATAATTGATTTTGTCGCCTCGTCTCTACCGCATGAATGTGCGATCTTCTCTCTCTCTTTCTTTCTATATTAGTTCGTCACGTGTTTATGTGCTCATCTTCTCTCTCTCCTTCGCGTTTTCTTCTTCACTGTGCAACTTGATTCATTTCTGTCCCTCGATCCTTTGGCCTGCATTCGGAACTGCAAGACTCGCGTACCGGATAGTTGACTACATACTTACTTAGTTGGCATACGAAAACAAATTCCACTCAATTGCGTTTGTTTGGTTGTAACGAAAATCGGACGGATTAGTGGGCCGTTATTGTGGTAACGTTTATATAGCTTTAAAATGGCTTGAATTTTACCGATGCATATGTATAATTAAATATATACGTTTCTTTAACATTTGGCGGATGAAAAATATTCAATTTATATTAACAGTAGAGCGATTACTAATTAGAGAACTCTATTATAATAGTATATTGACTGTATAACCGATTTGCATTTAGTCAATTTCTAAGAAATTAATAATGGCTTGCAAATTATAACAAATATTAGAATTTATGTAGATATGTTATATTACAATTTTGAGAGAGTGCTTTGAGAAATTATTCCATGATTTACTATAAGTAGTAATATTTGTTATTGCACATGGTATTAATGTGTATTGTTTTGATTGCAATATTCAATTATATTAGGAACTATTGAAACTTTATTACACTTTATTACACTTCCAAGTGTGAAGATGTAGAGTAGATACAGTTTAGATACAGTAAAGTGGGAGAAGTAAACTTGTTGATAAAACATTACTGAATTCCGGTGTGAAATACACGGATGTTGAAATAGACTCGATGACTGATAATGTCTTGGCACATCTCGCTCGTCGAGAGATCTCTGTAGAGAGGTATGTATGTAAGTGTACTTGCAAAGAAGAGGAAAAAAAATTCAAAGTATGTGACGATACCCCTTTGAAGCGAACAAGAACAATAATCTTATGGCAATACATGTAAAAATGTATTTTCCTTATTTCACGAAGGAAACAGAGAAATTTGTCTTGCAGGTGAAAATTACCCTTAAGTTTGTACCATTCATATGCTTAATATGATAACTAATGATTTGCCTATATTATGCACTTCGTTATGAAACATACAATACCGGTAAAGAATGCTTCATCCTTTTAACAACAGGTATTAATAAGAAAAGTCCTAATGTAAATTTAAAAAATGAAACAATTGCATATTATGGAATTCAGATGTCACGGAAACCTTAACGGTATCACACGAATGATGCACTCAAGAAAGTATGAACGAATGGACGTAGTAGCGATCCATTAGGTAGGAAGTCCCGCCTGACACGGCATGACGCTATCAAAACACGCCTTAAAACTTATATTCCTGCGTACCGCTTTAGTAGTAGTGAGGAAGTCACATACGTGAGATAAAATAACAGAGTGTAGTTAACAGGCTTGGGTAAAAATATTCACGTTAGCTTCCACATTTCTACCATACTCTCTCTCTCTATCGTCTTTCATCTTACTGTTCCGTCTGCGTTTATTCCGATAGTTTCTTTTTTAGGCTGCTCCTTACAATTTTTCTGCATTCTTATCTGTTGTTATTCCGATTTTCTATCCTAGTTCGAAAAGCAATAACAGTAAAAGCTCGAAATTTGTTCAAACAAATAATGTGTGTAGACGTTTGTCATGAAACTTTGGTTGCATTTATCTAGAAGTTACGTTATGTTGTCCATCGAGCGATTTATTTGCGATTTGAAATTCCTTAACATAAATAATCTTTTGCCAAATATTGCTGACTGAAAAGATAATTCAATTATCGGGGCGCGAATTATTCAAATGCATACATTTAGCGGGTTCACAGCAGCTTGTAAGGTAACAATATGTAATTGTAAAGTTACCTTCAAAGTTATTGCGAATTCGGCGCGAGCATCTACTTCTCGTTACATTTCCTACTATACCTATATCTACAGTCGGTTACTATATACACGAGCGCCAAGTAATTGGAACTATGATTGCAACAGATCGGTTGTAATAGTTGTAATACTTTGTAATCGGCTGGATTGAGCATTGGACAATGCCGGACAGTGCGTACGGCATTGATAGTATACAGTGTATATTATACATTTGAGAATATGCAGAAACTCTCAGAATGTGCGAGACGACAATATATTATTTCCAAAAATTTATACGGTTCACTACTGAAATGCAGTGTTGGTAAACAATACGATTTAAATAGGTTATTTAGACACTTCTATCATGAAATCGCATCGAGGAGGTTACCTGCCGCAATACTGCGGAATGTAAGTTTTAATGTTAAATATCAATTAATAATTGTACAAATATGATTTATATTTCCACGTGTATTTGTTACATTTTAGAATCATCACAAAGTATGTAGGGATCTTAATTTCATAAATTCAGTAACGATGAGATATGTCTTTCTAAAGGCATGCAATACACAAATCCCTCCAAGAATTTTGGGTGCAAGGTTTTTCAGTACTACTCGATTGTTAAGCAGTTCAGACAGTGGCAAAAAGCAAAGCGATGAAAAAACAGATAAAGACGAAAAGTCAGATGAGAAAAATAAATGGCCGGACGACATGGTTCCGCCTATAATACATTTTATGATTATAACAGTACTAATATCTTCCATGATAAGAGCTCTTACAGGACAGCAGAAAGACATTGCAGAGGTAAATTTGTATAATTTATCGCTCTATAATTATGTCCATACTAACAGCTATGCGTGTTAAAATACAATTAGCTATCTGTCTAGGAGGAAAATATGATTTCTTGGAGCGACTTTTACAATAAGATGCTTTCAAAAGGCGAAGTAGTATCTGTTTTTATCTATCCAGAGTTTAATAGAGCTAGAATAATGGTACGTCGTGATGCGATCATTGCTGGAAAGAGGCCAACAGTTCCAGTTTTTTATATGCAATTACCTGATCATAAAGTATTTGAGGAGAAAATTATAGAAGCACAAGATAAACTTCAGATACCTCACAGTAAGGTCAACCATAATCCTTTATAGTTATACGACATTTAAAAAATTTGTACTAAAACATTACGCTTGAAAAAAATTCTATTGCAGATGAGAGAATTCCTGTTATTTATGTACGTCCACAAGAGCGAACTAAATTAATCTTCACAGCGGTATTACTGGCGCTTATATTTGCGGTTGGATATAAAGCGTACACTCAATTCAAACCGTTTGTTGGCCAGTTTAAAAATATGATGCCTTGGACAGCAAAGTTTACTCTTGTCGAGCCTACCAAAGGCAAAGGTGTACATTTTAAAGACGTTGCTGGTTTAACAGAAGCAAAAGTTGAAGTTGCTGAGTTCGTTGAGTATTTGAAACATCCTGAACGATATCGTGCACTCGGAGCTAAGGTACCAAAAGGCAAATATCGCTTTTCTAATTGTATAAAATTCATAACTACAATTATGATATAACATTGTTTACATATTTTTTATTATCGTGTCACAGGTGCCTTACTTTTGGGCCCACCAGGATGCGGTAAAACAATGTTGGCTAAAGCTGTAGCTACCGAATCGAATGTTCCATTCTACGCAATGAATGGTTGTGAATTTGTTGAAATGTTAGGTGGAATGGGTGCTTCTCGGGTCCGTGATTTATTTGCAGCAGCCAAAAAAAGGTAAGAAATATAGAACATTAACTGAATAATAAACCTGCATACATTTATAATTATTAATAATAAATTAATTTACTTTTAGCGCACCAAGTATTATATACATCGATGAAATTGATGCTTTCGGGAAGAAACGGGAAAGCGGATCGTACGCTGAAGGCGAGAGCGAAACCGAACGTACAATGGTCCAACTTTTAGTAGAAATGGATGGAATGACTACGCGAGATGATGTTGTAATATTAGGATCAACAAATAGGGCAGAAGTTTTGGATAAAGCATTGATCAGACGTGGAAGATTCGATCGTCATATCCTAATTGATTTGCCTAATCGTATCGAAAGGACGGAAATTTTTGAATTGCATCTCAGTCGACTAGTTCTCGAAAAACCTCCATCACACTATTCCGAGTACTTAGCTTCGTTAACTCCGGGATTTACAGGTAAAATATATACAAAATTTAACTGTTAGAAGAAACCCGCATACTTCAATTTTTATATATATATATGTAGTTTTTTCTTTTCTTTTACTGTAACTGTTAATCAATAGGTGCCGATATAGCAAATATTTGCAACGAAGCAGCATTGTATGCAGCAAGACATGGAAAACAAAATGTACAAGGAAGTGATCTATTGTACGCATTAGACCGAGTGCAGAGAGGTCCTTTGAAGAAATCTCACACGATGCAGCGCGATGAATCAAAAGTAATAGCGTATCGTGAATCTGCATATGCTTTGCTAATGTGGTTACTGAAACACACTGATCCAGTTGCAAAAGTAACAATGGTCCCTAGTACATCCGGTTCCATGGGATATACCCGATTACTTAAGTCTGAACGATTTCTCTCCAATGAAAACCGTTTAGCAGATATTGCATGTGCAACTATAGGAACCAGAGTTACTGAACAATTATTGTTTGGTGAAGGCTCAGATGCAACGGAAAAATATCTTAAAGATGTGAGCGATCTGATTTATAAACAAGTAACCCAATTCGGAATGAGTCGAACTATTGGTTTAATTAGCTTTGAACCTGAAGAATATCGGGTATGTTTATCTAATTTAATTTCTTCTTAATTAATGTAAGATAAAATACTTATTAGTATTTATTTTACAGGATCCGGCAAGACCTTTCAGTAAAAAATTACATGCTGCGATAGACGATGAAGTACGAAGGATATTTATAGAAACGAGTGATCGTGCAAGAAAGATATTAGTTGAGAATCTTAGTTCCCTGCACAAAGTGCGTATATTAAATCATTTGAGTTGTCTGATAATTATGATTTACAATTTTTCTAATATTCTTGTATTTTTTATTATACGTGTATAATCATTTTGCAGTTAGCTGAGGCACTACAGAAAAAAGACACACTTTACTATGAGGATATAGTAAATTTAATTGGTGCTCCACCATATGGAAAAAAGAAACCCGAATATCCAGTGTCTTTTATGGAAAGTGCGGACGCAAAACCAAGTATAGAGAAGACAGAATTAAACAAAGGAAAGGATCCAGCATGATTCCTAATTGTTTCAATCTGCTGTATACTTTCACAATTGTTCAGTTTTTCATGATCGTGGACTGTAGGAAAGGTGATATTTATATTGATGCTTATACAATAAAATATAAACTGTATTTTTAACTAAATAAATTGTTTAAATACAGGAAGACAGCATATTGAAATTGAAATCGTGAAAATTTTTTTTTCAAAATAACCAAAGATATAAACTGAATTTCTTTGGAGCAGTTCTAAAATTTGAAATACAATGTGAAAATTTATTAGGCGGCTTAATAATAGTATCATAAACGATGTAATAACACAATGTTTAATGTAATTTACCGTTGAATTTTGGCAAAGAATTAACCGTTGGGAAATGAATAATTTTGTTCATAATTAAAACATGTTTTGGTAGAAAGTAAAGGAAACTACTAAAAATAAAAATCATCTAAATACTTCACTTTATACATTATGTATAAACAGTCCCTCTCACAAATTAATAATGTAGCTTAAATGCAAGCTAAGTATTCACAAGAGTCAATTGATTTCATATTTGCACAGTTTAATAATCTGCTTATCTGTAAAAAATAATGTTACTTCTTGAAAGAAAACTAGAATGAGAAGAGTATATACGTATCTATAATTGTCATAAAATGAGTAAAAGTTCTAATTGAGATTGTAATGATGCTGAATCTGCGATCATAAGAAATTCATAATCATCTTGTTATGCATTGTATGTGTATAAGTAAACGTAGGTCTGCGAAATAGTAAAAAGAGAACATCGTCTATAATCTTGATATTAATCGTACTATATCACTATTTTATGTTTTAGTACCAAACTTCAATAATTGCAAATATGCATAAGAATAGTTTTGATTTATGCCGTTCTTCAATTGTAAGACCCCATCCGATTAATCATTGAGTCTTGAGTTTATCACATTCCGAAATAATTCGTATATTTAAGCGGGCACAATCAAATCCCGAATAATACCGTTTAACGTATGCTTTAAATGCGACCCATCCCAATATACTTTGCCGCAATTTTCACAAATGTAAAACAAACGCACAGTTTTGAGTATATTCGATGGAACTTTATCGATTTGAATTCTTACTTGATACTTTGTCGTACAAGTAGCAAAATTAATAGAATTCGAACTTAATCGCCATGTTCTGCCATTAGCACAGTCATTGAATCTTATGTCAGATCTGCTTGATCCCACTGATGAATTCGACTGATATGTACAGTTGTCAGTGTCTCGTTCGAATTGATTGTGTGCTGGACGATGAGTAATTCTGAAAAAACTGAATAAACATAAGAGTTTCTTTTGTTGTTTCATATCTGGATACAGTTTTTATTTGTATACCGTGTAGTTGTGCGATCTACTAATTACTATAAAATGTTAGTAGTAATTTAACTTGGGAGATGTGTACACGGTATACGAATATGAATATATATTTTAATTAACAAAGTAAATATAGTATCTAACCTTTTAACGACTTCGTTCATTAAGTTATTGGGAACTTGAACAAATTCATCGTAGTTACATCGTCTACAACGGCTTAAAATATCTCTTTGCGTTACAACCACTCCAAAATGTTTCAATACTTCCCTCAATTGATCGTCCGGAGTATTTGATATTACACGGTAGCACTTATCTGGTTGTAGATACTGCATGAACTAAATATTGAATTTAGTCTTTGTTATTGTGCTAACATAGTTTGTAATAGGGTATTATGATTATTATTCTTCTTACTCTTAGGTACTGTTTGTTTCGAGTTAAAAGCACTCTGTTTTCGTCCATTGCTAATCTCGCAGATTGATCTCCGCCTTCGTCATACATCACATAGACACAATCGCATCCGCACAATCGTAATTTACTTGTTAAACCGCCCAACATTGAATCGCAAACAACTCTCCATTTGTGAACTGGAATTGGACAGCTTTGCATTTGAAATCCTAAGTGCTGTCTTCCAGTTGGAATTTCTCGGCTTATGGGATATTCATCCCTGTGAAAATCCCAATTATCGTGTACACGATTGCTTGACCGATTTTTTCTGTGATTACTCTTACTGTTTCGATCGTCCACGGTAGGCTGAGTGCTTGAATCTGGCTAAAAGAAATTTAGACGATAGTGTTAAGTGTTCATACTCGAAAAGCTCAACTGACGTATTCTTATGGTACCCCATAAACTGCATTTTCATTTCCTAATTGTTTCTCTTCTTGCGGACCATTAGTTTTTAGAATTTTACTTCTATTTGGAGTTTTAGTTTTCTTTGCAGCTTTCTGTGGAATTTGTCGTATTTCCGCGCATATATCATGAAATGGTATATCCAAAAATTCGCACTGTCTTTCCAGTGCGTCATAAATTTCCAAAAGACAATATGCATCTAAAGCTGTTTATTAATAAAAGAAATTTCTATTATATCTATCTTATTTGTCATATTTTTAATGTAACACTTACCAGCATACATCAGTTGACTTTTTCTAAGTGGTCTTTGTACCCAATTCGAACACTGATCAGACTTGTTTAGTCCATGTCCCACGCAAAGCTCTACTAGCTTGCTCAATCCCTTGTTTCGGGAATCGTCGCATTCATATGGAAATAAAAATTTGTCGTCTTGGATCAATTTTTTCCATACTTGTTCAATATCCAAGTAACCTTCACCGTGTGTTTGAATGCGTGACAATGGAGGTAAGCTCTCGCGTATCACTGCCATATCGGACGATATCCCATATGCTATACCGTAAATAATATGTTAATAGCTGTCTACTTGGGCCACGTACTCATGGAAGGAATAAACGATACGTACCAACTTTTAAAATTTTGTTATTGTCAAAAAATTGTAATCCCAGTTTATACCAAAGGTCCTCCATGACATTTCCTATTGTCGTTACATCCAAAATATACACATTGGAAGCAGTAGCTATTTGTATTAGCGCTATCTGAGTACTGTGTGTGCTTCCTAAGTAGTAATACACATTTAATCTTCTCTTAACTTTTAGAGTATTGTTTTGAAGAGAGAAAAATGATTACCAAAAGTGGGCTTCCATTCGCAATCTAAACCAACAATGGCAACGTCTTTTAAACTATACTGAAGAAAATCTTGAAAACTTTGCGCATTGTCAATAACGATAATGGATTCTTTTGGCAATCGTAATTTGTGAAAATTTTCTGCATTTTCTTCATCGGATGATATTTCCTTACTCGTAGAAGGTTCCGATACTTTTCCTAAAGCAAGGGTATAGGAAAATGTAGAACAAATTGAATTCATCTTGTTACTAAATATAACGAACATTAATGTTGGATCATAATTGTCTTACCTACTGCTTCTTGCTCTGCGGTATACACAAGTGCCCAAGGCCATTGTTCTTCGGGTATATTGAATTTTCTAGCCCAATATAGTCCTTCCTTGCTATCGTTTTCCCTGACCAACATTGTGATTACGTCCGATTGTAATTTAGTATTATCTTTGACTGTATCGAGCAATAATTCTCTCCAGCTATCAATACCTAACATCCAAGTGATCTATATTAATCTGGTATTCCATAAGTGTTGTTTACCGTTCATTGTAATGAGCATTGAATCACCTACCTAAACTTCCATCTACATAGCGTTTGTGTACGAGAAACCTTAACGCGCCATTCCTTTGCCTATTATTCAAATTGGGACAATATTCTTGTGGAATATTGAACAATTTTACCAAGCGTGCAATGAATTTTGACATTGAACGTACTTTCAGTGTCCACTTCTTTTCTAATGGTATATCGTTCTCTCTAAAATTATTAATGTAAAATAAAGATAGATTTGGGAATTCAATACAATTATATCGTTAACTTACTTAATAAGTTGTGCCAATGTGTTTTGAAGAGTAGTTTCTGACAGAACAAGATAATCTAAGTACATAATTAAACTTTTTAGCATTTCTGGACAGGCCTCCAAAACTGTCTCAACTACACTCAGTTTACTCTGCAAAATTAACGGAAGCAATACGGTTTCTGGATTTGGAAAATGTTCTTGTAATTGTAGCATCGCAATACACATTGCTGCATCTTTATACTTCTTTTCTATTATCATATTCTACAAAAAAGAATTGAAGATTAGTGACTCATATTGTTGTCAAGCTTTATATAAAACTCTGTCTTAATACTTTTACCTCTATGAGCCTCAAAAATTTTTCTTTATGTTCTTGAAAATTGTACGCTACAGCAACTGAGCTTATAAGCTGTTTATTCTTACACGTCGAGAGCAATTTGAAAGCAGCTACTTTCATATTTATCGTTAAACAATCTTTGTACGTATCTTTTCTTGGTTCTATCCATTTGGAAAATTCTTCTATTACTGTAAAAATAAAAATTAACATTTGTTCTATCAAAGTAACATAATCTTGCGTGTCTTATAAATACAAAGGATGAGAATAATACAACATTAAAAATAACAATCGAATGTATCTCTGTCAAAAGTACCTGTATCAGCTAAATGTGGACCTTTGTCATTATTTGTTTTTTTATTCTTCAAAATATTCGCAATAATTCTTAGTGTGCTCAAATATGGATTGGGAGCAACAGAAATATAATTCGTCAATGATTCTCGTAGAGGATCACATTTTTTCCCTAAAAAGTATTTACTCTTTTTAGAAATTCCATCGTTCCGTAAATGTCAAACGGACTTGAGAAGAAAAATAATCTTATGACTTACATAATTCCCATGTGTGGATTAGGGCACCGAGCCAATCTTCCGTAGGTTTGTCAATATAAATAAAATAACTCAGATCTTCATCAGCATCGGGATACCTCATCACTGTTTGAATTTCGCTGTCTCGACTTGCGGGACTAACCATTGCACGAGCCATAATAAATCACTCTACGATCTGTCACGATGATATTGAAAACCCTGAACCTCTTTGTACGATATATACGTGTTAACACTAACTTATGTTATTGAATCTATTCTCCGAATATTTTGCACTATGAGTAATGTTACTTGGCTCAACTTGGCTATTATAAGAAAAATTATAGCCACGTTACAATAGTTACAACATTGAGCAGATTCTGTTCTCCAGATTGCTCATCAGTGATCATCATATGGATGAACAATGGTGAATTCAGATTGCCAAATCGTAGGATGAAAACCTCGTCGACTCTACTGCTTGCTTTTGGTCGTACATAATGTAAACGGCGCATGTGTCATGAGCATCGTCGGTCCGACATTTTCAGATCTCAGACGAATCTTTCTTTGAATTTGTCGAAAATGTAAGAGACCCCAATCACAATCCATATTACAGTAACCGAAATATAATTGTAGATTTTGCTAATGTGGCCATTAGAGTTTTTGTTGGATTAAACGTAATCGCATGTGTTGCAATATCTTCTTTAGTATAGTTATTGGAATTCTGATTATTATCAAAAATGACTGTCTAACGGTTCATTGTCCTTCAAATAGATTACTCGTAAGTATTTTGGATCACAAAAATTAAAAATGACAGCAGATACTTAGGAATTATTAATCGATCCCTTTTACAGTGTTACGTCCGGTTCGAAAGGGAAGATTAACCGGAAATCTTTGTGGGTTCCGCACCGGATAAAGATTTGCCCGCGGATCTTACCAGCGAAGACAAAGTACCACGGCGCGAGTTTCGAAGGGTGATACAGGAAATACAATTAAATATAACACCATATTTATTATAAAAATTAAAAGAGTACTTACAAGCCGGTGGTTGGAATAGCTGAGAGTACAATACACTGAAGTTACTGACTATGATTAAACTATTCTTACGAACTATTTAAGCAAAGTTGGAATGAAAAAGTAAAATATGAAATTAGACTAACAATAAGTCTGGGACTGAGACTGAGATTGAGACTGAGATTGAGACCGAGAGTGTGACTTCTTCGAGGGTTGTCGGAAGACTCCGAGTCGTTGCCAAGTAGAGTGCCGATGTTTTTCTAATTGTTCCATGGTGGGAGTTAATTCTTTCTCACAGTCTTTTGGGGTTCGATTCTTGGTAATCGAAGTTCCCACTAATCGCTCGTAAGGTATTCGTTCTCGGAAGTAACGTCGATATCTATGTTTATGTTATGTGAGGCTCCGGTAGGGATACACAAGGTTTGAGCGCAATAAGTTGGTTACGGACGTAACATTATCAAAAATGACTGTCTAACAGTTCATTTTTCAAATAGATTACTCGTAAGTATCTTGTATCACAATAATTAAAAATGACAGCAGATACTTAAGCATTATTGATCGGTCCTTTTTACAGTATATTAGCTTATTAGTTTACATATTTAGGGGTGGTTGAACATCGCGTTGCTTGTTTTGCATTACCGATAGTGTTCAAATTACTTTCGTTGCGCGCGTAAAATCGAAATCGATTAATTAAAAAAAAGTGGCGTCGGAATCAGATAATTCAGAAAAATCAGGAAAATGAATGTAGGACTCAGATAGGGGGATGTAGATTAAGTAAATAGACCGTTTATTCAACGAATATACTTGTAATTTATCTACACGGAGCACATTAGCTTAACGCGTCACATCCGCATTCCTTTTATAGTGTCTGTTCCTGCCCGCTCAAGCGGCGCAGCAAACCTGTACCAAAATATTTGCATGGAGTGTCATACCATGTCATACCGGCACATATAGCGATCATAGCCATGTCTAATTCGTAGATCTATTTTAGGTTAAATATTCAATGTCAACAAATTTGTTTCTTCCTCAGTTTCATAAAAGGAATCAAATTGATCGAATAACAACTTAACAGAATTGAATACTCGTTGACGTTAGCGATGAATCTCGCACGAAGTGTACAGCCAGTACGTAAATATCATTTTGTATTAAAATGCATGATCTTATGTACTGTGGTTACAGGCTGCTGCAATGATACAAGGGATTTTATCAAAAAGAAGCATTCATGTTAGCACAGCTCTTAATAGAGTATCGGTGGGCAGATACAAACCAACAAGAAATAGGTCATTTCCTTTAACGTATGAAATGGCTATGAAACCACATCACATAGCATCGCGAAAGGCCTGGAATTCCTGGAACACTTGTACGAATCCTTATCTGTTTTACATTAATTATATCGTCAAGGGCATTTGTTAAGCATGTCCGAACTAAATTATTATTCTATATTTTGTGACAGAGTGTACGGAGATGATACGATGTGTTACTTTTTACAGCAAACTTAAAGGATGAGACAGACAGGGCTTCGTACGTGTTAGTCGAAGATGCGTATATCAGATCATTTATGGTTGGTGTCTGGCGTGCATTAGTCGCAGAAGTAATTATTAAAAGACAGCATAATATGATACGAATCGTAGGTATTATAAAACCAATTGGGGGTCCCGTAAAATTCTATTTCCTAATAGGTTTCACGGAAGAATTTTTAAGTCGTTTTTTCCATTGCCCTGTTAAGTTAGAGTTGGTAACGCTAGAACGGAAGAATGAACTTATATATCAATATATTTAAAGCTACATGATTTAAACTCTAACTTTAAGACCAAAAGCAATCAGTTTAGACTAAATGTACATAATCTTAATTATGAATAAATGTAAAGAATGGTATATGCGTACGTACTTGATTATTACTGTCTAACTGGTGTATCATGCCCTAATCATTTGTTGAGGATTGGAAAACAAAAATAAAATCAGTTTCATGAGAAAACTCCTGATTTGTACAAGCTTATATGTTTTCAGTAATAATATACATATGTTTTTATTATGTATCGATCGAAATTATTTTACATCTCGAAGAACTTTCAAAGTAATGTAGTTATTCGAGTTATCTCTCATTATATCGAACCACTTTGGGACTACATTAAAAACATTCCATTTTGAATATCATCAATTTATTTTGCATTACTTAATAAATTGTTACATTCAATCATGACTCAAACGCAGCCCATATACAATCATTGCATTTTCAATAAAAAGTAAATTATCCGGCACTCTAAAATCGATATTGAAATCACATGACAGGGGGGGTGGGATAGTTGAGTAGACTGACAGAGCATTCAAACTTGATGCAATTTATGTATATTCTACTAGACACATTCTCTCTTTCATTATGCCTTTACAACTCTTTTCTTCCAATATTCAATCAGGACCGTGATGCTACATATTTGTACTTTCCACATTTCATTGTGAGTATTTTCCTATTCGGATACATGGCAATGTGGAATCATTATTATTGCATAAACGATGTGTTGCGTTACCTTAGATTATTGGAAATGTATTGGATGAAAAATTGTCCTATTTTTAACATAATTAAAATTGCGAAATGTTAAATACAAACTTAAATACAATTTACAAGTTTCTAATAATCATACGTGTATTGTCTATTGAATGAAGGATATTCTTTTGTAAAAAGTGAACTTTATTAACACTATTTACATTGTGACGTAACAGCGTCAAAGTATCCGTCAAGTAGAAAATTAGGGATCGAAATTAAAAAGAGAAAAACGAAAAAGATTACCACTTTCAATTTTAGTTAACATCGATTGACGATAATCGCGAGAAGAATACTAACGATAAGTCCGACATTTCCAATAAAAAGTGTAGGAAGTTTCTTAGAAGCGTACACGAAACCTGATTGAATTTACAATATTAACATTGCGGTGTAATTAACTTTATGATGGACGCAACAGCTGTTTTCCAATGTCTATAACGTTTTGATCATGACTTTTTATAAAAGTACAGGCTGAAATGTGCTGTGCTCGTCTTACAGTCTAATACAATTATATTCTTATCTGTGGAAGTCAAGCATTGACACCATAACGCAATACTACATAGAATAAAGAACACGTTAAATCGTATCTTAGACGTCAAGAGAATAATCGGTCGGAAGTATACGACGATTTTTGGTTCAACTATACGAACAGATATCTGCCGATCGAGGAGTTTTCAAGGGTGACTATATATATATATGTAATAATTTTTGAAATGTCAATATCATTTCAAGAAAACCGATCTCTACAATTATTTCAAAGAATCGAAGTATCTACATTATACGACAGTAGGTCTTGTTAAAACTTCTAGTATCACCTGTTGGAAACGCTATTGCAACCTTCTTAGCTACTATTCCCGCATTATGTTGTAATATAATAATTATTATTTGAATACAACATAGAACGTTAATGTACAAAACTGTTCAAATATCTTCTGCTAAAAAAAGGAATTTAATTTTTTCCGGTTACTTCTTACATTGCATAGGATGGTATAGTTACTATTATTTCTGCTTTGTAGAAGTAAATTAGAAGAATGCTATATTCCGAGAAAAATTTTCCGTAAGCAGCATCAAATTAAAGATTATTCTATTCAGCATTGCGTGTACAGTATCATGTTTAGTATATACTTCGTATTACTGTATATACTATTATTTAGTATGCCCAAGATCATGAAGTATAGAGGCGTACAGGCATCCACTACGCGCTACCGATGAAAATTAGAGAAAAAAATATGCTCATAATCCAAGCAACAAAACATTGTTCTCACATCGTACACGACTTCGACAATTAATAATTCATTGTATAGTCACGTAAAAATATCTACTTAACATTATGTAATTTAAAAACTAATGCTGAACCACATACATAAGTAATGCAAGAGTTCAGAAGATCGAGGTTTCAACATATGTAAGGATGAATCTAATAGGTAGAAGTGTTTGGTAGCTCATAATGTTCAACTGATGGTTCAAATCTTTCTACAATGATATATTACTTCGATTGCGCAGAGTTCGTGTGTGCAAACATGGAGTGCATTCAACATTACCGAATAGAGTGATACCAATTGCATTGGAAAAGTTCGATGAATCCGAGTATTTCTCTGACTTTGAGATTAAGTTAGCTCTTTATATTGCCTAGTTCCTCGTGAATCTCTTCTACAATTGTTCTCTTTATATTCAAATTTCTCGAGTTATTATTACTGACTTTCTCTCGTCAATGAATTTCAGTCTTTCTACGGAAAAGATTAAACGAATATAAATATTTACGCAAATGGAATGAGTCTTAAATAAAACACGATTTAACTGAGCCGTAATAATAATAAGTTAAAGGGTTTATTCCTATACTTATTCTTACTATCTGAAAATTCAGGTTTTTTTCCACTGAAGTAAATGACGTTTAAATTCGAAATTGACGGACACGTACTTTTAGAATGTAAAACATAAACGTACACTTGTGAGTATGTTAACCGAAATAATATGATACGCGAAAGTATATGTATCTAATAATAGGTACAAAACAAAACTAATTTAAGTATGAAAGAACTGGCATGATTCACTACTATTTTCCACAGTCGATGAGGTTAAAATTTAATCTAGAAGAAATTAAGTTTCATGAAAAAAAAGAGACATTTACTGATTGAAATTTTACGACAATCATAAGTGTAAACTGATACAGAAAAGCTTTATTGTAACACTATATGACTAGACTCATGAAGTGTATTTATTCTGGTACTGAAAAATATAAATCACTAGCTTTCAATGTAATTTCCCGTTTATTGATTATTTATCTTAGTATTATATTAAAAATCGAGATCTTATTGGAAAAGAACACAAAGTCGGTTTATTAAACCATGTGTTTTAATACTGATGGCATTAAATAAATTGATAAATACGGCTCGAGTTATGTTTCCTTGCAGCAATAATCTATTGCGAAATATGTATAATGTACACAATGAATACAAGGAATTCATGTAAAATCAAATTCTCTACTACGTACAATTTGGTCATCTCAAGTATTGCCAATTTATTTTGTGATTCACGGCAGAGCGTTACCAGGATTTTTCGAACTTTTATCATTACGATTTATTGTAATGCAGCTAACAATTCTTTATAGGGATATTGCTGAATTCATTTTGTAGTAATGAAAGCACATTACTTTTACATTAAGACAAGTGAATTCTTATAAGTTGCTATAATACGATTCATTTTAAATTTGACTACAAAGAAATTCCATACTAAACTTCATGTTGCACGGGGAGAACAGTGATTCTTAAAATAATCGAATTTAATATTTTTGGATTATATTTTTGAGATAATTTCTCAAGCGTTAAAACAGATCATTTGATAGTAAGTGAAATATATAAGTGTATGTTAGGTATATTGGAATCTCCTTTGCATACAGTTCATAAAAAGTATTCACCAAATTGTATTCTATTTGTTATTTTTGAGAATCACTGTACTCTTGTATATGAGCTACTTGTAATCTAAGGCGACATATTATCTTAATTATTAATTTTTCGGAGTTTCTAAGTGCCAGAGCTAATTTGAAATACTATGGCATAGGCTTTGTGTGAGCCAAAATGCATGAGAGCTCGTTTGGTACCCGATGCGTTCACGCACTAGAGTTACGTATTCAACCTACCAACAGCCTATAATTCATTGTTTTACTGAATTTCGACCGATTGCGCAAGAGTGCACGAATAATGCATACCACTCCTCATAATAATATAATAGTGTCTTTAGCCTAAAACATAGTCGTTTTAACGATAGAGTAAAACAGTCAAATCGTAATTCATTGCATACACGATTGTATTCTCCAGTCAATTATGTATAATTAAAAAGTCGCATTTGTAGAAACCCCTGAAAATACCTATGTAACCACGTAACGACGTCCAATTATGTATCTGATTTTTGGATTTCCACTCAATCCTTCCTCTTCCCCTACCTTTTTCCCACGAGCTTCTGACATTTGGCATCAAGCAGAAGCCAGGTATCAAATTTTACTATTAATTATTATATTCATCGTATTATTAATCAATACCACTTATGTACAATTGCGTTCTTCGGCAGTCAACATCTTTTGCGACAGAATGAACTGCGATGAATCAAGTAAGTTTTTCACGCTTATATATTCTCCATGATGAAGCATAGGTACTTTCATGGTGACAAAATGTTAAACGATGTTTTTTTTTCATAGTTCAAGATTACACAAGAGACGTTGATTATACTAAATGTATCCACATATGTACCATGAAACTTGATATTACTTCTTGCAATATTTATTCAGTATTAATATCGTAGTGTTTTACCAAACAATATACAGTAGACATTTAAAGTGTACCAATAATAGTGATACCGTAAAAGAACGTTAGTACTCGATTAAGGTTTCACTGTTTCGGTTATTTCCCGATGTAGTTAAGAAGGATATACATTGTAGTAAAAGAATTCATTGTCTGAACGTCGACTGAGGTAATATATGTACGTTTCAAGTTAGGCCCAAAATAATCAACAATCCATATTTGCTTCGATACAAAGTTTCTTCAAAGTTGTTCTTCGTTTTGACATTTGAGATCGTGATTAATCACGGAATATACAACAAATACAGATTGCCACTTCTACCTCCATTAATAAAACTATACTGTAATTACCTACTTTATACAACATTCACTATATGTACGTCTTTGATGAACTAATGTTATACTACTTGTGTAATTCAGTTGTATTGCCGACGGTAGAGAGAGAGAGAGATAAAGATAGAGATAGAGAGAGATAGTTTTTTGGAATTTCGCTCCTTCGCAGTGATTCGAATTTTGTAACAAAAATATTGAATATAATAAAATCGAAATTTGATTATACGTTTCCCAGCGAAAAAAAAGTTATTGTAGTTATTGAATAAAGTAGCCTTGGAATAAATATTAAACTATACAATTTACGATAATCACATACTCTTTTGTGAATTTAATCTTTCATTATGTTGAATATATAATTAAGAGGAAAGAAGGAAAACATAATGTATAAATATATACGTATATCAAATGAAATGTTTCTCTAGATTGGAATAGTTCTACTTACATGTATGTTAAAAGTAAAGTGGTATTAACGTAAGCGATGTGTTTCTCAGATCGACGAATGCGGCAATGTAGGAAATTATGGAATCTTGTATCGTGCATGAAAATAATTAACAATATACTGTCTATCCGAAAAAATTATAAATCCAAAAGAATATTTTATGGAAATATTTCATTAGACCACGCGCATGAACGTCGAATTAGAGAACTTGACAAGCATAGATTTTTATCTTTGCTTGAATTCGAGACGTGAAAGTAATATATATGACTACCATGCTCTTTTATACAAAAGAAGAATCAATAGACAGTAATTATATATAGAAAAATCTCTGTGTACATAATATACATAGGTAATAATGTGATAATACGTGAATAATGTCTATATAACGATTCAGTGTAAATGAGATAGTTATATATGTATGTATGTATATCCTATGTTGACTGAAATGAAAATTGCACGCTGTATATGGGGTAGAATAATTATGATGTCTTAGGATTCGGATGATGTAGTTGACTGCAACTGAATTACAAAGTAGCACAGTATGGTATATATTAATAAAATTGGAACTGAATAATATCTAATGACTGAATGTCAACTGATTCTCACGACGCTATAATAGGTGAAACATTATTACATTATCATACTTACAAATACACTCGCTACAATATCATCTATGTCCTTATATAACATTATCATTATCAATATACGTGGCCAATAAGAACAGATTTGTACTTGCATTGAAATTGTTAAGTCAACTCCAATCACTTCGCACAGCCCAGTATAGCGCGTATGTTTTCATATTTTTTGTTTTTTCGTCTTGTTTAAAAATACAATTTCTCATTGGATGGCAGCATTCTTATCAAAAAGTTGGCTTGGAGAATGTTGTAATGACATTTAGGAAGAGATTAAGGTTCTTCTAGTAGAGACTAATTTGTTTAATAAATATGTGAAATTGCTCCAATTGTTAATGTCAATATCACAGAGGCTTGATCGGAATATTTTTTTTTTTTTGTAGGAAAATAGGTATCTACATATTACGATGGTAGTCGAGGTCGCGATACTCTTAATATGGGAAAGTTAAATCCTTTAAAAATGCAATACACTATACATGGGCTAAACGCATTACAACACCGACTCCCTTCACCTGGTCATTAGAATTATTCATCAATGTCTGTCAGCTTGTTGAATGTGCGGCAATATGGAGTATTTGTAATATTCGCTATTACAGTAATCTTCGACTGCGAGTGATACTGCTAGAGCCAGACGTAAGAGAAACTGTGATGGGGATTTTATTTTCATTATTGTTTATCATTCCCTTAGAGTTACTTGGGCCTAGATCGCAGCGGCTGCTACCTGCGTGAGATCAAACCATTGCTTGTCCCTACTGTTGGTGTCATTTCCAATTCCACTAACAGAGGAAAGTGGTCTATAAACAAAAAAAAAACAAAACAATATTTCCAATTAATCATTTCTTACTTCAATATCTATAGTCTACAGTTTCAAATGTATAATTTATTCAGAAATATTCAATGAACTTTAGATAGTTTTGCTTATTAATCAATTGGAAATAATCGATTTTTAAATTTGAGGATTTCTAAGTATATTTTTGCTTGCTTGAAATTGAAAAATTATAATGAAACATACCAGATGGAACATGAGGATGTGGACATCCAACCACTTTGTGTTCTCTAAACCAATCAGCACTTAGAGGACCCAATAGTCCTAGCGGCACCATGCTTTGCTTCGAGTAAAAAATGTAATCTATTATACCTTTGAAGTCGAATCTGGAATAATAAAATTGAATAAGGACCCCATTATTTCCGTTGATATTAATATATATTGTTCTCATTACTGGAAAATGGATAAATTCATTTACATAGTTCAATACATTTTGGATACAACGACTTATGGAAGAATGTTAATCGAATAAGTATTTTTACTCACGTATAGTTGGTGTACGGCATGATGTCTTCACTGTAGGCTGATGCGAGTTTGAAAGCGTGCGTAAATTCGTTGGGTTTATCGCAACCAGAAATCTTTTGCAAGCACGATTTATATGCTAGTTCTTTAAAGTCACGGTGATCTGCCGCTACTCGTCCCGACGTAAGAAACTCAATTACACCTTTAATTAAAGACAAATGAGAATATTAGACAGATTTTATATTAATTTTCTATAGGCTCAGTTTAAGGAATTTAAATCGATATAACAGAGTCTATGAATATGAAGAACTAATTTTAAAAGCATTTCAGTAATGTTGTTCAATAGACTTGATTTTTAACGATCTAATCTAATAGCAAAACAAAAAAAGATTATAATAATGAATAAAAATTGAATTTTACCAGAATCAGGTAAGGAATTGAAGTCACCACAAAGTAAAAGTTGAACATTGGAAGAGTCAGGCTTGTGGCCAGGTCTGAAAGATTGACCAGCTTGGTCTAAAATGGAACGTAATTCATTGCTGAGCATCATTGTTTGGATCAATTTAACGTCACAAAATTCGGGATCCCAGTGGATGTGTGCAGTGCAGACTAAAATTGGTTGTTGCACTTGCGCTGGGTCGGATGGAAGGCCTGGGAAAAAATTAAATATCGTTGAGTATACAATCGTGCTATTGAAAGCAAGATAAATTTGTTGTATTAATTCATATCTAGGTAATAGCAATTTGAGAAATCTGTCTTACAGAATACGTTTTTTATTCCGTCATACATAACTGTCCGTGAAGTTTGTATAAAATTTAGACATAAACATTGTGTATACAACATGTATATACATTAAAAATATCAATGTCATAAATAGTAATTACACATATAAATTATCACCAAAGTAAGAAAGGGACAAAAGCAAGAGTAGTGACAGAATAGTAAAAGATCAGTACGGTTTTATTGAAAAATTACAAGAGTTATCTAAATATAGCACAGTTGCAAATTATGCTGTAAATTTTTAAAAATTACACAAAATTATTTTTGGATCATCCTATATCCGTATAGCACTGTATAGGTGTACCTGGCACTACTAATAGTTTATCTCTGGAGTTATAGTAACAACATAACAAAGAAGTTAAACACCCTGACTCTGAATATAAACAAAACGTATGATACAATACTATGCTCCATCGACGAAATTATTTAAATAACAATTTTTTATTCTTAAATTAAGCATTCTCTAGATCGAATAAAAATAAAAACCGTCAGATAAATGCTTATTGTGTAGATCAGAACACAACGATTAAAGTGAAAACCCCATAGAGGAGGAAGCAAGGGTAAGCGATAAGGAGTCTCTGATCTTCTTCCCCTGACATAGTTGAGAATAGTCTTGACGCAGAGATCGAAGACCATACAACTGCGAACGCAGCCATTATTAAACCAACAGGGCCACGAAGCGTAGTAAAAATACTAACACCCGCGAGTGCTACTACTGGCAGTAAACAATATCCTAAAACGGATGCCACCGATGCCAATGTAATATTGCTTGTACTACTCATAAGAGATTGAAGAATGTACATTAGAAGACAGGACGTAACAGCTAAGCCATAAACATATCCAAAATGTGCCTTTGAACCAGCGAGCAAAAGGAACGCGGCTAATGCTAAACAAAATGCGACTGGTCCAGCTAAGTCTGAATCTTGAAGAAGATAATTCGCATCGTCGATTTGTCCTCTTCTGTGAAATGGATTAAGTACTGCCAATGTTTTTTGCATTATTCTATCCGGATCGATTCCAAGTTCTTCTAACAAAGGTGGTTCGTCTTCTTCGAAACCAGGTGTACCTAAAATTCCAACGTGAACCTTCTGCGTTAATGACATATTCAGTGGATCTAAATACGATAGAATGAGTGTGACATTTTGATTTATAAATATTGCAACCTTTCGTAAAATCATCTTGTGCGAACATATCACCGCTGAATGTTGCTTGTGTTGGATCTAGGAGACTTTTCTGTGTGTAAGAACCATAGTCAGCGCCTTGATCATTATACGT
The DNA here is from genome assembly GCA_963989405.1 of Trypoxylon attenuatum. Classification (NCBI taxonomy): domain Eukaryota; kingdom Metazoa; phylum Arthropoda; class Insecta; order Hymenoptera; family Crabronidae; genus Trypoxylon; species Trypoxylon attenuatum. Next base: position 13,243,294 of record OZ022489.1, on the reverse strand, counting down.
CTGGAATTCGAATTGTTGGTTAGGTTGCCCAAAACCAGCAGGATCGAAATTGTATTGGCCCTGTGGCGGTTGGTTCCAGTAGTTTTCTTGGCCAGAATAACCGGACATTTTACTACTGACTTCTTAAGAGACACAATCGACTCTTGTAACGTTCACAGAACCCGGCAGCAAGTCGTAGTACTTGTTGACAGTCAGACACGAAAGCCGTCACGTCGTCGTCGTCGTCGCTTACATATCGCCATTACGCACTTTGCAGGCAAGTTCGGTGGTGCCGTGATTCAGGAACTAAATTCTGATTTTGCACCACCAAGAGAGAACAAATTCAATGACACCACTTTAACAATTTTAAGATTGATATCATTGTCGCATGGATATTTTCCAATTTTGATTATACGAATCATAGTAAATGTAATTAATTGAACATAAGTATATCTGTATAGAACTAATTGTGTCAGACATGCAGACACTTATAATATTTATCTCAAGTACTTGTGACGTGTAATTATAATTTATAGTACATTTCAATATATTTATGAAAAGTATTTATAATACGTATGTATTTATATGAGTTATGTAAATTTCTAATCTATTGATTCACATTTCTAAGTCTTTCACGTACCGAACATCGAAGAACATTTGCGCTGATCGATTTTACTATTTGCTGTCATGAAAAAAAATCTGGAAACCGGATTACTACTGTAAATACTGTAAATACTTCACTGTAAATACTTCACTACTGTAAATACTATTATGTATACTATGTATACACACCTTCAGAATTTCTTTATACCAATCTTCATATTGCGTTTAGCGATTTTGCACCTTACAAGAAGGTTTAATTAAACGGATGAGTGAATGCGGCTCGAATAAAGACAACTCCTACACCAGGTTGAAACTCCATTCCTTTTTCCGAGGAATCTCTAGTTCTTATGTCCCTCGAGAATAATTACACTTTGTCCAGAGAGAGAGTCATGCAAGGGGAAAACTAGCTACATATTTCGAAGTCAGGGAGAAAATCTCAACTAGCAGGGCTGGCTTGTCAGCACTTTTTCTTCGTGTCCCACATTGATTTCCGGTAATTGAATATATCTCAACCCTATCTATTTCAGAGTAGATTTATTTTCACGGCTAGTTGGCTACGAATAGTGATATAAAAAATTTCAAAAGAATTCCTGCGGTCACCAGGCATTTTAATAAAAATTGTATTTTTATATTGCAATTCGTAACAGCCTAAAAACTGATCACTTTTAATTCAGAACGCTTCTTCATCGGACTATCAAAGGTGCCTAAAAAATTCTGATGACAGTTATGTGTTACATCCTGTATATCGTTTGGAGAAGTGCTTCTACAGGATGGAATGGCGAGTTTAATCGTTGGTTCTTCAAGTTTCAACAAGAAAGAGAGATGCTACGAGATTCTCGTGTTCACTGCATGCATGTCTTCTCTTTACTGCATGGAAAGTAAGTGGTACGGTCAATAATACCGGCGCTTTGCAGACGTTAATGGCAGTGCTCGGAACGTTTCACTCTTGGACAACTTGAGAAGGATCGTTACGGGTTAATCTTGTCTCATTACACGCTGTATTGAATGCGAATGCTGTATTATAGCAAGGAATTTAATGCAGTCTTTATTTATCTACATTTTTCTGCTGCACTGAACAGCTGAATGTACTTTATTCCAACCGCGTAAATGATTCATCTTCCTCGGTACTACGTCACTCGTAATTTGGAACAACCTCACACTTAGTTATTAATTATAATAAACTTGCAATTATAAAACCTCACGGTTGTACTTGTTACGATTAGACACATCTTTTAATGTCAGGTGTGTAAAGTTTAAAATGAATAAATTATGGAATTGCATTCTAACGAAACATGTTTTGCATAATTCTATTTTTTGCAATAAGAATGCAGTATTTATAATTTCAATAGCGAGATGTTGTTCTAACTGTTTTATATCTTACATATGTATGTAAGATAAAAAAAAGAAGAGAAGGAATACGCGAATCAAGAATCAATCATGTTACATAAAAATCTAATTCAGATCTAATTTAAATAAATAAATAAGTTTATCTATATTTTGAATATATAATTTACGCGCAATACGAGATCTTCTTCAATTTGTATTTTACATCCGTAGGGTTCGAGAAGTACGATAAATCAATGAGTGTAATACTCCTCGTAATTATTGGCAAATTTATACCACAGCTATTTTCTCGTAGCAATAGGTTTTCTTAGCGGCACACACTTGTCGACGAAACCAGTGGGTTTAGTTCCGCGACTGCCAAAGCTTCTTCACGGTTACAACACGAGGCAAACGATCACGGTACATCGATTGCTTACTGCGAGCAATGATTCAGTCTTTACGGCATATTAACTTACTTGCGATTCGAGTAACTCGTAGCACGTGGCAGGAAGTGAATCGGTTGCAATAAAAGAGATGGTAATGGTACGATTTCGAGACAGTCATTCGAAATTATAGGCTCAATCGATTGTCGGAAATCAATAATGAAACTTGCACCACTGTTGTCTGAGATAAAGTGATCTTTGACGTTAGACATTATTTGGATAACTCTTTCGGGCATAATTCAATCTTTGGTCAATAAAGTGTCATGACAGTTTTACTGTTTTCTTATCGTCATTATGCTTTTCTAATTTACAGTAGATTATTGTTTTAATTATTCTACCTCCCATTATTTTTACACGTTCAACTTTTTCCCATTATGAAGATATTAATTTTTTAAGTGCAAATTTAATAAATTAAATCTACACCTTTATTTTAACGTGCGCCGACAGATTATAATTCAGAAGGAAGTGGTCCGCAGTTGTGTTAAACACGTCAATAGTAGCCAACAGAGATTTCGAAGCGGATTACAAGCTTCTTGCAAGGATTTCAATTTGCCCTGAACTCGTTAATGGCGCGTTGCTCATCCGCAGTGCATAACATAAGGTATTATCAGTTATACCGGCACGTTAAAGCGATATCTTCCTTGAACGGGAGAGACCATATCAGGGAATTTGTGCGTGTTAACTGCAATTTTTGTTTCATTTTGCTAATGCCAGATTTCTCTATCTGTATTTTGCTCCTTTCATTTCTGATGATTCCGACCGAGGCCCCATGAGAAAAATCAAACTACGCAGAGGTGCTGTAAAGCTTGCGTACACCTGCTGCTTCATGGAGAAGCACTTTCCGACAAGGCAGTCTTTACGAGGGATCTGCGAAAGGAGCATAGATCGCACTGTCCACTCTCTTGTACACGCTCTAGCTTTCTGTTCCCTTTGGTACTTTTTTCCTTCTTGTTCTTCTTGTTCTTCTTCGTCTTCTTCGTCTTTCTCGCTTTCTTCATTTTCTTCGTCTTCTTCGGCTTCATCGTCTTCATCATTTTCTTCGTCTTCTTCATTTTCTTGGTCTTCTTCGATCTCTTCGTCTTCATCATCTTCTTTTTCTTTTGATCGTGGTTGATCGTTTTACAGCGGATAGATACGAGAAGCACAGGATTGAAATCTACAGTGAACTGAGCTCGTTCACCTGACTATGAGGATGTGGGTAGCCCCATATTTTTTACGTACCGAATGATCCTCTATCTTAATAATAATCAAATTCTAGTTGAACAGAATAATTTTACTTCTGATATTCGAGTACGTATATTGTTTATAAACCTTTCTATATGGCTCACAGTTTAATGGATTTTAAAATTAAACAGTTCAAAACGATTTGTACTGAAAAAATGTGTCTTTCAGTCTGTCTGCCAAGCTGTTAGCTATGGTCTAAGTTTCGTAGTATCTAATAAAAGGAAATTGCACGATGGAATATCAAGGAAGTATTCAATACTAATGAGTACCTATTACTATCAATCTAGAGACGCATTGAATAGTTTTCAACCGTTAATGCAAGTTTCTTACCTTTCGGATCAAATGTTGCAAGCCTCGTATCATGTAAAACTATTAAATTATTAGTACGAGCAACGTATACACACGATCGTAGTATTGAAAAGCGCGAATATAAATTTATTGAATACGATAACAAATTGGTGCAAATAATTTGTACACATTAATCATTGCCTTTAAAGCAAATTACTGGAATATCTTCTTCGTTAAATGTATCTTGTATCTCGATCTTTGTTTTATTGTCTTCTTTTTTTCTTTTTCTACGGTAATTCTGATACCTAATAATTTAAAGGATGTCCTGCTGTGCGTACGACTATTTTCCACTCGATTCGTAGAATTAATAACTGTCCCTTTCCTGTACGTTTTAATAACGTAACTTCTCGAGAGAGGTATTAATCGAAGTGAATCGTCTGGCAATATGGTTGCTCCCATTAGAAGAATAAATCATTCGAGATTAGAATAGAAGGTTGCTGTTGGAATAAACGACGGTTCTATGTGTGCGAACGCCACTCACCAGCGCACAAAGCCAGGCCCCTCTGTCTCGTAAATTATTCCGCAAATCAATATCGGCCCCTCGAGCCGCGGGAAAAAGTTTCGCTTGCCTCCTGAGCGCGCGAGCGGTACGATCGATTTTGCGATGAAATTACAGAGGCTCATTAAGATTTTATCTTTGCGGTTCGGCCAATTCTTCTTGCACTTCGGTTATTAAGATTGTGCGCTCAGGTTAAAACCGCTTTAGTCTAGAAATTAGTTTCACGTGCATCGAGGAATGCCTCCTTCTCTCTTTCTTTCTCTCTTCCTCCTGTCTTCATCTCTCTGTGTATCTCGAACTTGAGCGGAGCTTCATGAATATATGAATACTTCGCTAGCTATTATTCTTCATTATCCGCTAATCGCGGCGTAGCCTTTATTTGCGGCCGTTAATCAATTTGAAGGCCCATTTCCCGATAATGATATGTGGCGCTTGAGTTGCTTGCGATCTAACTAAGGCGAAGAACGTGAGTAACGAAGTAAATGGCATTTTATTGTGATGTTTCGATTTACTTAACGTACAACTAAGTAAGCTTCTTGTAGTTTTGTTACGAAAACCTTCCCTGATTGCTACAGACCTTTAACTTTAAACTACGAATAAACGTAAAAAAATATTACTCAATACTCATGTAATCGCATTTATGACAATGAGATATTTCGAATTGAAAAAACTAATGGAATTATATTTATATATAGTTAAAGAGTTTAGTATAGAAATTAAATAAGCGAATACACTGTGTATAAAATAAAATAGAACACGAAATGAAAAAGTAGTATAGATTATAAAATGAGGTGATAGTTATTTTTGCCTGCGTATTTCAGAACGAATATGTCAATGTATTGATGGCAATTAAACGCTAAAATTAGGACGTAAAGTAGAATTAATATTTTGCTGATACTCGAACTTTTTTATCTATAAAACTCTAAGCTCACATTGTTTGAAAATAAAATAATAAACGTGGTTTTTGTCATACGATGAAGGTTTATCTGGAAACGGGGCTGCTTGCAAGCTCTAGGATGACAGGCTTGAATATTGCACGTCTCGTATTGCAGCTACGAATAATCAGGAACGCGAGGAATGCTGAAAATTCCCGACAATATCCTGTCCGGGGGGAGGTGTTTTTTTATTTCGGCACTAAAAGCCGCCAAAGCATCAGCTTTAATAATTTCAAACCAGGAACTGTGAAAGCCTGTGGTATTCGACTTACTTTCTCTCGTTTACATGTATGTATTCTCGTGGTTTTTTGTTTGATATTAGCTGACATATTTTTATAATCTGGTTTTGCCTCACATTCGATTAAGGAAAAGTCTCAATGTTGATTCTAACTTATCTTATTTTTTTTATATTAATCATATTGTTCTTGATATGGTTAACGAAATTTGTATTTTAAAAAACAATTGACAACTACTATATTCATTAGTCTTCGAAAGAAGGTGTTGTTTGTTGTTTTTTTACTGTAACAAGAATAGTGAATCAAAAGAACAATCAAACATTATTTCAGAAAGTAATAGAACAATGTTTTCCCTATTAAAATGTAAAATGTTCAAGGAATATTCTTCGTAGAAAAAGCTACACGTTTGCGGTGTATCGAGCTTCGCACATTTCTCATCCATGGCGAAGATTAAACGTGGTTCGGAGGAAGCCTGGGGTCAGCGACAAGAAGAAATTACAGAGCGCAAATTAATTAGCATATTAGCAGAAATTCATGAGCACCGAGTCATCTGCCTGAGGGTGCTTCCTCTTCTGCTTGTGTACCTCTTATCGTAGCTCCCCTTTGAAGGTGCCTGGTTCTCCTCGTTTTCCCTTTTACCAGACGCATCCTTAACTCGCATGCTTCCAATTAGTTCGTTTTGATGTTTAATGAGACACGCGGCTCCCGATACGTCGCATCGTGTCGCTTCGAGAACGGATGTGGAAGAGTAAGTGCCACTGTGAGCGATAGAAACATGTACATTGGAAGAGTTGAGATACAGAAGATAGGGTGGAAATGTGGCTAGTTGTGTTTAAACCATGATTTTCATCACTAGTCTACTCTAAACTGGTTACCATAGTATAAAATATCAACTATTATATTCGATATTTGAATATATAGAGCAGTTTTTTAAAAATAAATGATTGTAATTTAACTAATTCATTATATGATTGTAATTGGTTCAACCTCATTATTAATCATATATTAGAGAATCTTTTTCTAAGGTAAAATATGCATTACAAGGAATCTGTAATAAGCAGAGTTTAGTTTCTTTGGCAAACCCTCAATTCCAGCCCTTAAATACTCTCAGTACCCGGGTTGCTATGCTAGCGAGGAAAAAGAGGGATGCAGTGACACTTAGGGGGACGTTTGCTAGATGGCTACTCGAGATAGGATTGGCAGCAGTAAATTATAAGGCAGTCCAAGTACGTACATATCTACCGACACTTCATCTCCTTCGCACGCGACGAATGCCTGCTTCTTGATTTGCGCGCTCGGACTTGCTATCGCTTGCAATTAATTAAGCAGTCCCTTCGAGCATTCCATCGAATGGTTTTGCAATTTAAACTGCCCCCAGGCTTAACGTTATTTCGTTCGTAATATGCGTATTTGACGAGCTGCTGTCTGCTGGTTTGCTTATTATTTTCGATCTGAACGAACCACCATGAAGAAATTCTTTGTTAGCTTATCTTATGTTACTTAATCATTTAGTCTGATTTAATCTACCCTAATTAAGGACAAATACGTTTTTGTTGAAGTATTCTAGCCTCGAATGCTTACAAGTAGAATAACTATTGGAGAACTATTAAGATGATAGGTGGTGATTGATCCGAATGATATAATTGTATCAAACCCATTAGAGCATGATAACATCATTCACAGGAATGTCTTATTCAACTTGCTCAACAGCCTCTGTTCTTTCTCATTTTCCGGACGTTCGTTTGTTTCCAGCAACGTGCTGGATCAAGTTCATTATAGACAGGCCCATTAGTGTAACCAGAGCGAATAACTAATCCGCAAAAAAGGGGGCCAGTAGTAAAATTTTCATGTGCGGATATCCTCCATTAACGTGAGTGCGTTACTCGCGGGAAGCATAGTCTATATACATGTATATATATCCTGTATATATAATTCGCTAGTCGTTATTGTAACTCGATATCGATCGATTCCGCACGTAACGAGCGCAATATCCATAAGAAAAGGGAATCTGCACTTGACATTTTTCTGTGTTAATTAAGCGCTCCACGTGAACTGCCAACCTATTTGATTGGTACGTACCGCAAGCAGATCTTATCCGATGAATGAGAACGCGCATCTTGGCCGGTAAAGGCTTCTCTTCGAGGCGAAATACCCAGGAAAGAAAGAGAGAAAGAAAGGGAGAGATTCGTGTTACGATATCGTTCTGGCTGAGCAAAATATTACGTTAATTCGTAAGCAGAGAACTCGTGTCTTTGCTTTAATTCAAGGAGCAAGACTGAACTTTGAACAAAAGTTTGAGATCAAACTGTGTTGTAGAAGTTCATAATGTCGCCTTTATCATTCTTATGAATCCTGAAATTTGATAAATACCAGTACTGTTTTACTTAGGATTTTTCCCACATTATTTACTAGATATAATTAACTCTTTGCTAAATTAGTACATTTCTTTATCGAATGCATCGAAAGAAATGACTACAGTGTTAGGAGACTTGGATTATGAAAGTCTGTACATTAGTTCGCATTAAGTTTTTTATTACTGTTCACAGGAAGTCCGCGGTAAAAATAATTTATGGAGCGTTCATTTCTGATATCGATTATGCATCCCAGAGAAGAGTTTCTCAGTGAATTCGTGACTGTGTTCGCTCAGAGCAAACTTCGTTGCTTCGTGAGCCGAATGATTCAATTTGACTTCACCTAGAGCTCTAAAAGAGTCAAAAGGCAGAAAGTGCTCTTTAGGTCTCGTGGCTTTTTTATAAATCAATTTTATCTTTTTCGTCTCATTTTAACTCTTTATCTATTCTATCATGCCATTCGAATACGTATCATCGGAACGACCCACTAAAGAACACTTATATTAAGGATATAAAAGAAATAAAATCCTGTTAAATTGATGTGTGCAACATATAAGTCTTGGTTGAGCTCTTTTGTGTCAATAAAAATCTAATATCTATCTAAATAGTATTTTTTATACTGATTTTAATATATGATTTCCGACTTTGAGAAATCTGGTATTTCAAAAATATATATATTAAATGATTTTATTGCATTAATTGTTGCGATCTCAGAAGAAATTATTGCTCTGGACACTGCAATGAACGTGTTAGATTATATTAGAACACAGGAAACAACACAGCATTTTCTTCTTTTTATACGAAGAATGCGGTGACTATTTTCACTTGGCATTGCCTCACATGTACGGAGACACGTAGAGCGTGCATGTTCCGCGCGTTTTCTGTTTTATTGTGAGTAATAAGGCCCGCCGTTCGGCACGTATGCCGCAAAATATTGGACGTCGTAACCACTGCGTTATAACCCTTCGCGGCGTTAACGTCAATATTGCTAGTACTTGTACATGTCGCCGGAATTACGTGGCATCGAATGTTCCGAGTGGCAATATTTAATCCGCCTCTTTTTCTGGACTATTTTACTCTGACCGTAACAAATGTGACCGATGTATCTAAGTAAAGCGTAAATTACTAATGAATAGACGTATTTCTACCCGCAGTTGGTTCTTTTTGCGAGCAAGGAAATTTCAACTGAGGCTAAAACCAACCTTTCCCGGCTCGGATGCAGACAGATCTTTTAATGAATTTAAATGAACTTGAAAGTAATAGCTTGTAAGATACAGGAATGAATTGCTCAGAATTCGACACGATGACATAATATAAATGATATAGATAAGATTGTATCTAAGACCTTGAAAAATTAATTGATACAAAGTACTCGTTTTAATATTACATTTAATGGGATTATTTTCCCGTTCAATATAAAAGTACAATTTCTTAATGAATACCTTAAGGAATACTTTTACCTTGAACTTGAAGTGACAGAGGAATATGTCAGATATATTTGAGTACACAACTTCAATGACGATAAATATGTATGGGGAAGAAAAAAATTCACAGTACAATTAAATTTGTGGATTTTTCTCAAATTGCTATTAAACGAAAGATAGTAGAAGATATTTAAGTACTTACCGTTGTCCCAGGCAGCCTCCTTTGTTCTAAGAAGCGCAGCCAGCCCAATGTTGTCCTTAGGCATCACACGATTTAACATATTGTCCGAGCCTTCCGCATTCGCCATAGCCAATTGATTGAATTCAACTAAATGCTCCTTTATCAGGGTAAATCTACAACAAAAAGCGAAAGTAATTAATTAAAGAACACCCCAAGAAGGGAATAACGAAGTGAAATTGTGGCATTAAAAAAAGGGGTAATGGATTTAAAAGGTCTCTAATTCGTATATGAGACACGTCAGTTAGCTTTTCTTTTTTTTATCAATCTCTTCTTCTCACGTAAGTCTCTGTAATGGCCGGTGAGACTCAATTTCGTCCATTAAGAAAGAGGAAGTTTGCCTCGACTCGGGCGCGATAGGCGTATCACGTACGCGATGTGGAATACAGGCTTTCCCCCCTGTACCACCGATATGTGTGGCACGTATAGTTGAGAAATATATTCTTCACCGAATCCCCATTACGAGCCATCATACCCTCCGCCTCCCTCGGCCCCGTAAACAAGATTGAATCAACGTCAGCCGCAGTTGCTCGCCCGGTTCTCGTGCGGTGATTGCGTAAACACTTGGGAAAAATGAAAACTTCGGGATCAAGTGATCAGACGTACCGCATCCGACGAGCTTTGCGTTATAGCCTGGGATTTTTTTTTGACTAGCCAGGGATTTTGAACACCTCGTCGCGCTTATCGATTTACGAATCGAGCCTCTTTATCATATTTTTCAATTGTCAAATTTTCTGAATAAAATTTTGAAAAAATCTATTTTTTATACCTTTACAGACATCGATTTTTTTACTCTTTAGTATATATATATATATATACAATTACACAGATACGTATTATTATTACACAAAGTTGATTGATTCTGTTTTTCTTCGCATTTCTGTTCAAGGTTTATTTGATTAAGTGATATTTTGACGCATAATTAGCTATGAATACGTGTCAATTAATACGATTTCTTCTAAATTTTTCTTTAATTCGTTCACTTTACTTACTCTTAACGTGACTATTTGCATCATATCACTATAATAAGCAACACACGACAATAACAAAGCTTCTTAATGAAAAATTCTTTTGTTTTTACGAAGTAAACTGATGCCTTAACATATTCGATTAGAAGTGCAAGGACGATGAGACTCTTAAAGAAGCAGGATTCTTTGGAGGGAGCGTTTGAATGCAACATGGCTCTCGGTGCACGTAAGCCGTTAACGGGGCCCATTTGTGCAGCGGACCATTTCTGTCTCGTATCTTGTTATCCCTTGAGATGCGAGTGGAGATATCTAATATTTCTTGCGGGAGGAGCTTGCGTTCCCACCAACTCTCTATCTTGGATTACAAAACTCGCGATGAGCTTCGTGAAGTTTTCATTGAAGTTTGTTATGATGTACAGTGATCCTTGTGGTCGGTTGCTCTTACAATTAGTATTACGAAGTTAGCGAAACTTCAAAGAGGTCTAAGCGTTAACAAACATGTACGAGTACAATAATTGTTAAACTGGCGGCTCCACTTGCTACTAACAATCTCAAAATGACAAAAGTTTTGAGGCAAAATATTCCAAGTAAACCAATGATGCTACATTGATACCTGCCAGGAAAGGAAAAATGGAGGAAATTGAAAAAGAAATTGGCGAAGTGGTTCTTCAATTATGTTTCGTGCGGCTCTTCCACGGCTCGTTGCCAGAGACTTAAAGTATCGACACTTCCAACCGAGCTCAAGGTTCGCCTCTTTGGAAAAGTTTCGCAAAGCGGTGGCTGTATTACTTCGTTTTTTTGAACTAATAGCAAAGTTTTGGTCAGGTGCAGAACTGAAACGTGAGGATGAAAGAATTGCCCTTAAGGACTGCAATATCCGCGGATACTGCTAGAAGAGGATTGTTTTTCAATTGTACTTTCTTTCAGTGTCTACAGTCCAAAGCATAGTTTATTCTAATTTTAAGTATTATAGCTGAATTTCTAATGTTTAAAACCATCTATGTAAAAGATACAGTTGATATCAAGAACATTCTATTTTCTTTTCGCTAAAAGTCTGTAAATGAAATAGAAACGTGTATTTTTAATATGGTGGGACAAATATTTCTTAACCAGTCACATGGTAGATTAAAATAATTCAGAGTGTACTTCAGCAGAAATTGGATATAAAATAACGAAATTAGTATTGAAATTTCAATGTTTGTAAAGTAAATTATTAATAAATAAAACTGATAAAGTGACGGTAATATCATCCAAGCAGTTAGAAAGTAGTATCGTAGAATTCACTAATTATTATATAACTGAATTATTAATGCTGGAAAAGTATAACTACTTTATTTCGGACGCTCTTCATTGATTTTTTTTTTCACCAAGACAGTGGAGTAGACACTTTACGCGACCAACTCAAATCCAATTCGAGACAAGGACTAGAGGAAAAGTGAAGAGCACGAAAATTGAACGCAAGTAACTTTCCTGCGATCGTCAATTTACTAAAGCCGATTCGCTTTGCTTGTACTAGCGGAATTGAAATCAATCCTTGGATTTTCTCCCCATAAAAATAAGTACTGATCGTATTAGTAGATCGTAGTAGTCGACTAAAAAACTGGTCAACACACATGTAACATGTTTATAAACGTAGTAGGACCCAGTGCAGTAGTGTAAATCGTGCATGGTCAGGCAATCAAGGATTTGAGTTTTTACGATATTTCACGATTGAAAATACTTATGATCCTTTACGCCAAAACTACAACGATTGTACTATGATCTACTTGTTATAGAAACGTGGGATGAGCTTATTTTAAATAGTTTATGGATACTTTTATAAATGTTCAAATTAAACTACACTAAATACTATCAGAGCGACTATAAGTAAACTTCGAGTCAAAATTCGGCACTAACTGAATAATAAGAAATTATAAAATAATCTGGAACAGGAATATACACAGTATGAAGAAACTAAAATTATTTAACAATCGATCTTTAACCAGTCTCGACAAAACTTATAACAATGTTCAAAATAAACTCTTCGTTAATAGGGAATCAGAAATGGCGATACTATAGGGTCAACCGTTGATTAGGTCAATCTCAGTCCTATTAGAGAGGTGTGCTTGCGATTCTAACCGCATAGGGATGATTGCAGCAATGTAGTTCGCGTATAGAATACCTTAACTGTTCACACAATCCATTGATAACTAGGTCAATATCGACAGACAGCTATTATGTCGCGCGATACATTGAAAATAAGCATTATCCGAAACGGATATATATCTAACAGAGTCGATGGACCACACGATGATTAATGCGTCGAGGCGCAGCTGCCCGTAACGTTCTGTATTTCTCATCGAAAAGGCCAGTCAAATGCAATACAATAAAATAAACCTGACTCTCCAATCGTAATTTAAGTTTGTAAGATGTGTGCCATATGTGCCACACGTTTTGGGCTATTGCTCCTAGTATATCGATTCTATTCTACGTTGCCATAAAGACCAAGATGCTTATGCTTTTATCGTAACTGCTGAATTTTTTTTAAACGTGTACAATTGCGATGGGAAACAATTCTTTCCGTGAAACTGTAGACTATATTCGAAGAGTATTTTCAGAGGGAAGGGTAATAGAGCATATTGATCGATAGGAATATTTCTTGTATACTGGAATTTCCAAGATTTCTGTTATAAAATGAAACTACGTTTCTCGAGAATATAAGTTATGAAATGTAATCACTAGAATGATTTCATTTATAGGTAACGTGGTTATCAATAAAGTTCCGAGATGAGCAATCAACCCGAATTAATAATCGTTCTCATCACGCGTCGAAGAGCCCAAAATAACAGGAATCGTTAAAACGACAAGCCGTTACTGATTGATTCACCCACTTGGATAATGAATATCTTCTAGTGGAGGACTGAATACGCATATGCAGAAATAATGGCAGTGACCTCGTTAACAGATTCAATATGTATAGTATCGGAAACTAAAAGAATATTTATTTTTAATTCACGTAGTTTTAACGAAAGTATTTTAAATATAATTTTCCTGCTTTATTATTTTTGACCGAAGACTTAATTTTGAGTTACGTTCACTAGCAAGTAAACATATTTGATTGAATATAATCTTACATCTCTACATCCAACATTATCTGTTATATAGTATTTAATAAATCATTTTCCATATATATAACAGATACAATATTAATTTTGAAATGATCTCTTTATCTTTCACTCGGCAATGCACGGCTCGTCAAAAGAATGTAGACAAAGATTTTATAAGTTGTATTATGTATAAATAGATAGAGAGCGCAATGAAAGAAGCAACGGTACTACTTACTTCGCTACTCTATAGAAAATAGCGCAACCATCCACGTATTTGCGATCATTCTCTGCCATTGTCTTCGCTCGTGACTTGGGTGAGAAGATGCCGTCATAGCCGTCGTGCTTGAGTTCCGGCAGGAAGAAATTGTAGAATTGGTCCGTTTCGACCTCCTGCAGGCTAATGATGTCCGCTGCGTAGTGCCGTATCTCATCGAGAATTCCCTTTTTCCGATACTCCCAATCGAGTGCCCAACTAGGACAGTAACCGTACATCTGCCGCGTCGCATACTTGTCGCACAGCACGTTGTAGCACATTACCGTGAATATGCCTGCAACAGAAGAATTCTTCGTTTGAGACCCCCAGCGATTCCGGTCTACGACACTCTCTTTGAACTTTTTTTTCTGTTTCTCGTTGCGAGGAAAACAGAACACCATCAACCTTTGCTGTGAGTCTATTATTTTTCTGACGGATTCAGAGGATCCGGAGATTTTCAAATCTTTGAAATGCTGTTGCTGATGCTGACGAAAAGTAGTACGTCATTTAATTCCAATATTACTAAAAATTTTTAAACGTTTCTTTTTTTTAAAAGGTTTCTCAAATTTTCTTATAATACGTATAATTATAATAAACAACTTTTTATAGAGTTCTAATGTATGTAATATATCTCAAGGAGTTTTCTAGATAGTTATAAAACTACTCTCACACAATGCTTATATCTAAACAAGTAATATATGTATATGTATATAGGCACATATTCACACACATTACACTGGCCCGTTCAGGATGGAAATTGTCAGGCATTGGAGTATGCCTATCAAGGACGAACAACTTGATTTAGTCGTTGGCTATCGTGATTCTCTCAGAGGCAGATCTCGAATTTCCGTCGATTGCTTTCACCGATATGCTCGAACTAATTTCAGCAGCCGGGCACGATAGATGTTTGGGCCAAACTAGTAAATCAGGGCTTCTATTACTGCGAACGGTTGCCAGGAGGAGTACGTAGAAACTCTTCGCTCTCCGAGAGTGTAAATAATTGAGCTTGTGGTATCCAACGCAATGCAATAACATATCCCACTTTCAAGGAACTCCCTGCCACCTATCACACCACTCTTTGAAAGGTACGAGTTTTCTGGCGATCCACGATGGGTTCCCGCCTTCTAGCAATTAATTGCCTAATGGTACAACCTGTCCAGAAGACGATTTGGAATCCAATCCTGTCTGAAAGTTTCGAAAGAACGAGTTTCGATATTGGAAGGCGTGTTGCGGATTACGACGATGCTCTTTCCTCTGGTAAATAGTATTATCCGAACCATTCTTATTTATTGCTGTCTGCGGAAAGAATATCGACAACAATGTGCTATGAAAAAAAAATCACTTGAAATAAGATCCTAAGAGTATCAATAGCTTTTTGTCAAAATTTACTGTATACAACTATAATTGCAAGTTAATACCAAGGATATTACGTTATTCGACATATTATAATGTTAGATGTTGTATATTGAAATAAAACTCCTTATTGGTATTCCCAATCATTTCTATAATTGTATAGTAATACCGTTTTCATAAATAAAAAACTTATCCATGGAGCAAGTTCTTCCAATTTATTCCTATCAAGCTAAAAGCAAACTGTAAAAAATCGAAAAGTAAGATCTCAGTTTTCTTTTGTTTAGTGCAGTGTCCGCATTGAATCAGCGGGACTCTGCACATTTGTGAGATAAGGTCGGCTGGAGTTCCCTGCTTTGACTTGGCAGACTATATACACGTACCATCTGCACAGCTAATTAAGCCTTAATCCATTTTTGGAAGTATGGGATTCGCATGTACTTAACAAACCCACCGCCAAGTATACCTGCCTTGCAGCAATTACACTGTCCTTTGTCGATAAGATTTGAAGGAAAAAAAAAAATATGAAAGGATGAATGGGTTGTAAGCTATTATAACGTAAACCGATCGAATTTTTAGTCCGCAGTGGCGCTTTTATTCGCAATTTAATTAATGAAGAAAATCGATTATTAGGATTTATTTAAGAAAATGATTAGGCGTTTGATTATTATAAACTGCTACAAGTAATTCGATTAAAATTCTACTATCAAAAAGAAATCACTATCTCATTAGACATCAGATATACTATATATGCAAGACAGTCTTATTTGTTTATTTTACAGAACATTCGAACCATCACCAGGAACTTGTAAAACAGGTGTATTATCAGACCAATACACTGCCTACGGTGTGAACATTCCGTCATAGCAGTAAGACCATCATTAACTACTCCTACTCCTAGCCAGCACTCCACAATCCAGATCACAATTTATTTCAAGCCACACCGATAATAGAAAACCCACCCTGATCATCGCGACGATCGGCTCAGCCTCCTTTTGCGCTTCACTCTCTCTTTTCTCCTTGTTTTCTTCTTTCCAGCCAAGAGAGAGAAAGAGAGAGAGAGAGCGATCGTTCTCAGTGCCGCGGGTTAAGCAGGCTGTTAACAGGAATTCAGCTCGCGCAGATCACGCTAAGAGGGCATTATTTGGCTCTGATGTTCACTGAGACATGCACCGTTAATGGGCATCTTTCAAGATTTTCTCATAACCCACGCTAAAATGAAGATAGAGACAATGATGTAGAGACCACGAGCTGAAGTGAGGAGGTGATCTTATCGTGGCTCTTCCGATAAAGAGCAGACCAGCATGGAATCTTCTTTCTCGGATAAATCCGCCTGGAGGCTAGTTCTTTCGAGTCTCGCTTGAATATTCCACGCAGTGCTGGCATTACCAGCCACTCGAATCCTAGGTACATAAGGATCGAATGTGTACGTGCTCCGGCAGGCATCTCGCGGAAATATTTCATCGTGGAATTCCGGCCGCGGAAAGGAGCGTTTTGCTACCGGCCTGCCTCCTCCTTTCCCACCGGCGGCGGCGGATGCCAAGGCTCAACGTCGAATTTCCGTCCCGATATTTCATGGAATTGCGATTGCCTGAGTATAGACAGGTCGGTGAAAGAAGATTCTAAACTTTCAATCACAACGAAACCATAATGAAATATGCTAATCGTATATATGCAATAAGAGGAATTATTCTTCAAATTCCAAATTTCTTGAAGTCTATGTGTTATAGCTAGATTTATTTCTCGTATTCTATTTTTGAATCACCAAACACAGATTATTAAGTTCGATTTTGCTAATGTTATACTATGCTTACGCTTTCAATTAAACAAGAAATTATTCAGCAAGAAGTTTTACTGCGCGCTAGATTAAATAAATAATATGGACTGCACGCTTACTATCTCGTAAATTATTCCAATCTAGTTTGGAATAAATGCTTTGCTATTAATATTCTAAACTGCTCTATCATTTCCCAGTCGAACCGCAGCTAAATCCTTAGGAAAAACTAATTCCCTGTTTATATCATGGCTTGAGCATTCATCTTCCAAGTCTTCCGGATACATTATCTCCGACTAGCATTCCATTCGCAAGGAATATTCCGTTTAAAGTCCCAAATTAACTCAAACAGCTTTAATCTCAGTCGAGTCCCGACTACCAAGGTTTCTAAACTAAACTTTCTCCTCTGGGAAACAAGGAAAATCAAGCGAGTACGGTAACGATCAGCGGCTGTTTTCTCAGGAATCAGGCTCCATTTAGATACAGGATTCTCGGCACCTTTCGGCCCCGATAAGAGGACGGTTCATAATTATCTTTAATGGATAACTCTGAGCTGCTGCTCACGATTAGGGCAACGCTTTTTCCTCTGTCAGCATCGATCGCAGGTAGATTAACGCTCCAGGAAGGGATCGCTCGGAAAGGCCTGCTTTATTATTCCGGCAGGCTTGTGCCTTTCGATCTACTTTGCGCCACAATTGCGCGATAAAGCGACGCGAAAGCAATAAAGTGTGAATCGCCGCTGCTGAGATTTAAGTGGCTGCCAATCGGGAAGGGAATACATACCAGCTAATGTAAGTGCACCCGGCCGTGCCGGTTGCTTTGCCACACCTGTGGAGATAATAGTTTTTGTCTTCGATAGTTTTAATTGGAAGTACCATGAGCATTCAGTAGAAAATTGAGAATTGGTTTCTTAAAGTAACTTTCTTAATGACTAATAATCAATTTGTATATTTGCCATACTATTGACAGCCATCCGTTTCTGAAAATTCCAGATATACGGAAGATAAACTTTGCCTCCCATGCGAGTTTAAAGCAGCAAGAGTTGGATGTAGCGAGCATATACATATACATATGTAAATGGCTGGAAATGGCTGGGATATTTGTATCTGTTACATACTATCTTTGCCGAGAAATATTTTTCACGGAAGTACTCGTGAATCGCGGTTGCAACTTTATCGTGTGCATTAATCTTTCTAAACATAATTGGTAGGTCCACCATTCACAAGTTTTGTGATCCATTTTCGAGACACTCTCAATCGGCAGTACATTGTACTGTGTTTTACTGCCCACGATGGATCGATGGATCTTCTTCCACTATTTACATGAGCTAAACTAATGTGTCAATCTAGTTACCTCACCATTTCTAAAATAGTTTACATTACAAAGTCCTAGTATTTCATTACACGTGCGTAAGTTAAAACTGATTTTGTAGATAATGCGATTATGGCGAAAGAAACTTTGTTGTGGATTGTACTCATATTAAAGCAATTTCGAATACCTTACATTATTGGTCGATCAATACGCGAAATATTTGGAGTAATTGTTGTACGCTTGTATCATGTATATTAATATGCGTGCTATCCAAAGAATTTTAATACTAACCGACGAATAAATATATTAAACTGCAAAATGCTCTTACAATTATACTTTATACTTTAATGTCGAATAATGTCTTTATACTTTAAAACATGATACATAATTAGTAGTCAAAATTGAACTTTAAAATAATAGTTTAATTTTATCATTGCTCATATTCATATGTCTAGCGGATGTAAACAAAAGTTATTTACTGATCAATGAATACCAATTCATACGGATAATGAGATCAACATCCTCTATCTACACAGTCGAAGCGCCCTTGACACTGCTCACAGTGCGTAACAGCATGAATAATTTCATCAGTAGGAACGAGATCAGTCACTACCCTTAACTCACTTCCCTTCTATTCAGTCAGAAAAGTAGAGGTCCAGTAAAAGCCAGCGGGGGTGGTGTCAATGGCAGAAGAGTTAATGAATTTTTGCCAGCTCATCGGAGCCGAGATCTTGTTACCCAGGATCACCGTGAGTTTATGGGATTGGTGGTACGGCCTCGATCAAACGAATTTGCGGGAAATAAGGGGAGGAAACTTCATTGGGCTGGCAAAAAGCATCGTCGACGCGTGGTCTGGTGTTAATAGAGAACATTTTTCTACGGTACCTTTCATTATCACCCTTAGGGTACGCTTTGTGGTTGGGACAGTAACGCACTCGGCTGTCGAGGAGGTTTTGTTTCTGGATTGGAACTCGTTTGTATTGTCGTATTAACCCTGTCCTCGACAGATGGGGATTTTTCTCAGACCGTTTAGTTAGAAGTTCTCTGATTTAGCGGTTACTGTGTAAATTGGGAACAAGGATATAAATAGGCTTCCTTATTGATCGATAAATATTCCTGTTCAGGTAAAGGTTTGAAAATAGATTCGTCGATCTTATTAATCTTGAAATATTCTTTTAACTACAATTCGACAAATTCAAGCTACAAAATGATTTAAAAAATAGATTTCTAATTTTATAATACATGGTAGACTGGTCGTCTTTCGTTAAAACTTCTAGAAAATAACAAATAACAACGGCCTAAATTAAATTGGAATTTTTCACCCTTGTAACAATTTACCTTGCTTCGATATACAAACACAATTCACGTGTTGACATTTGTAGAAAATGAAAAAAAAGTAGGAAAAACTGGAACATGTAGTTGAAAATTGTATTGGAGTTCAATAAAGAAAAACAAAAAGTCAGCCTCCTGTTAAAAAGTTGTCAGGGCAGTGTGTACTGTTCCATTCAAAATCTATTTTATATTTTCGAGTTTAAAAAAAAAAAATCAATTTCATCTTCAATGTGTTTCGTTTTTTTTTTAACAAGTGGAAATGTAAATGATTAAACAGTTGAAAAATTGGAAAGAATTATCCTGCTTTATAGTTTAGAAACTGACGACTAGGAATATCGTCGGGATTGTCGAGAGGCGCTTCATGTTGCTGAAACTTGCCACTAGGGTAAAAGTATCCACGCAGCAACGCCTGCATCTGTGTCCAATGTTGTTACACGACAAACTATCCGCAAGTCGTAAACCGAAGTTCGGAGCAAGTACTCCTATTCCGACAGTTCGGTTAGGGTCGGTTTTGTTCAGAGAAACCCAGTCAAACTTGATTCCTCTTTAGATTATTGACTCCATAGACACTGAAAGGCTATTCGCATTGCTGATTGATGCTATCCCACTTTTATTACCCTCTATTTCGTATTGTTTTCTTTTCTTTTATTTTAGGTTCTGATCTAGTCTGTATTTTTCGGCTATGATTATAAATAGATATCGAATTATGTCAGGATTAAGATCTTTACGAAAATAAACTAATTCTCCATTAATCCAATTTTCTTTTGAGGTTTTTTTTATAGTCTAACTCCATTACAAGAGAATTAAACTTCGTTCGACATCATCTTTAACCCAATTTCAGATTTTTGCCCTTAGATTATATCGCGGGTAACTAGAAACCGAAAAAAAAAAACATTTTACACGGAAAATTTGCTGCACAAGTCCCGGTCGCAAGAATAGCGTGAAACATTCGATGGCCAATAGAGAGAAGGCAGTTTTGTGCAGTTGAACGTGAGCGCTCGGCGGATTCAAAATGGAGCAATTATCGACGCGTCCAATTAACGTTCGAATTCGGCAATCAGAGCTTTTCCTGGTACAAGTCGTTATGAGGCGGACGCCGCATCGGTCGATTGGCTGGATCGTCCCATGCGGAAATTAGATCACTCAATAATTTATAGCGCAATAATTAACGCAATGCGATAGTTTCACTTCCACTATTCAAACGAACCTAACACAGATCGTAAAGTATATATCTCAAACAATTCACTTCTAATTAACTTTTTAATCTGATTTACCGAAATTTATTCTTAAAGTAGTATTTCTCGCCTCCCATATTGATTATTAAATTAATTTTCAAATTAGATTAGTTCGAGTTAGAATAGTAGAACTGTAAAAGTAGAATTTATTGATCAATAATTATTTGTCGATGGCAGGATCCATAATTCAATTTTAATATACAAATAAACAATAAAAAAATAAGAACGAAACAATCCAAATTCTTATAGTTATTGTTTACAGCAACTCAATAAAAGTGAAAATATGGATTTGATTTTGATAAGGACGCGCAGGAATCTAGAGTCTATACAGCTTCAACGCGTTAATTACAAAGATGGTTTCGATAGGAGGGTTTTATAAGCGAATAAAATACCGGAAGCCACTACCGATTCTATCCGAACGATGGTTTATCATTCGAGAATCTGATGTACGATAAGTCGCTATCACGATTTCCTGGCAAAAGAATAATGGAATTTAATTATTCAGCCAACTACTTCCTCTCAGTAGACTCGAGTACCACTATCACACTTTGGGCACAATGGAACGCTTGAACCTCGCGAGAGGCAAAGTTTTTATATCGTTCTTGACAGGGTAACTCGTCTTTGGAGTAGTAGCTACTCTGCTGCTTTGAATTTCAGAGAATCTGAATTTTCCTAATGCTCGTTGAGTTATGTTTTAAGTGACAATTGGCAAAGAATCCTGTAGTTATCAATTAACATGTCATTCATTACGTGTCACTTACTTTGGATAAAATAAATAAACACAACATCTTATTAGCCTTATTAGCTCATTTTACCTATTTTATTATACCTTTGATATACTTTATGTGAAAAAATGAGTTATTCAAAAAAGAATATCAAACATAGAGTGACGATTATAGTTTAATGAATGTAAGTTTATATCTCCCGTTCTAAATTACAATTTCTGGCTGAATATGAAATTGTCAACCCGTTTGTGAATTTTCATCTGCTACCTGCTAAAAATCTAGTTTTGTAGCACATTAATTCTGAATATGGTAGTGCCTGAAACATTTTTAATTCTGTCAGAAAGTAGAGACAATCAGATTGGGATAAAAGAAGCTTCTTTATTACGTGTCCTGCAAAAATCAAGATCAAAGGCTGTAAAGCAACTTAATAAGCTAGTAAATTGCAAACCGGGATTGTAGAAAGCGTTAGACCAGTAATACAG
The DNA here is from genome assembly GCA_963989405.1 of Trypoxylon attenuatum. Taxonomy (NCBI): domain Eukaryota; kingdom Metazoa; phylum Arthropoda; class Insecta; order Hymenoptera; family Crabronidae; genus Trypoxylon; species Trypoxylon attenuatum. The sequence continues at coordinate 13,221,175 of OZ022489.1, read as the reverse complement.
ATTTTAATATCGTAGTTTCCAAGATCTCCATGATTTCGATTTTCATCGTAAATTTGATTCTATTTTAACAAATACGATAATGGACGCTTTATAGAAATTTGAATCGTTAATTCGCGTACGATTTTTACTATTAACTTTCGTTTGCCATCTCATCTTATGGTTCTGAACCGACACTAAGCTATTTGAGATTAGCCGAGCTCTGGCGAGACTAGTATTGCATGTAATCCAACCCTTTCCGGCTGTTGGACCCTCTTCGACATAGTTTTATCGTCCTGGATGGTGTCGAGGTACGCTCGACATAGGTGTTCTACTATTTCACATTATACTTAAACGTTTTTTCTTCATTATGAAACTCACAGCTAAGATAATTTAAATGAGACCACGCCTTATTAATTACATTCAAAACTCATTAGACTTAACAATAAATTGGAAATTTCTGTCATCTTACGTCGTCAACTTAATTAATGAAATTGTTTAATCGAAATATTGAATTCCATTATATCTAAAGTCAATTATCTTTTGAAAATATATTTTAGTTTTGATTAATTACCATTAAATTACAGCCGTATTTTTAAGGAGGAACTAAAAACGTTTTGGTGCAGAGTGGTTCCAATTTTCTGTAACTTTACATGCGAATTTCAATTTCTCGAAGCATGGAAATAGAAAACGAAACGTGTCACGAGGTAAAATTTGACGTCTGTTCCCATTGGAGGGTGGTGCATCGCAGAAGATTATCTTAGCACTGTCAAACGCAGACTTTAATAGAGTGTAGATCCCGAGGACATCTCACAATCAGTGTCTCTTTTATCTGCCACTCAATACGTCAACGTTTCGCAGTAGGAATCGTGCGGAAAGCATCGAGAGTGAGTAGATAGTAGCGAACTTGTCAATGGCAGCGTGTCGATGAGAGACTACCTTGAAACTCCATTCATGGTTAGCAGCGGCATTTCCGAGGTCGGTGATGCCATGACCTGCCTCACGAGTCGCCAAACCAGTCTCAGAAAACAGGTTGCCTAATTTGCGCGTACCTTCACTCACTTACTATGTAGCATGCTACAATGTTATTGAACAGTCTACAATCTTCATTATTAAACTCAACGAATTCTCAATTACCATAGCAACTTTTGTGTAAAACAGGAGGATGTTAGAATTGTTGATTGATTTTGAATCTCAGGGTGAAAAAGAAATGTTGCATCCGGAGACACTCACAAAATACAATATTTCTTTGGCATAAACTGATATTAATGGGTATTACTGGGCAAGCTGTAAATTTTATCCTGACATTTGTATCTAATGCAGAGTTTCTACCTTCGGCAAGCGGATGTAGCACCTCACGCGTGACCACCGATTCAAGCCTCGATAAAACATCGAGCCAACTTCGAAATGACTCTTCCAGCTAGGCGATAAGGATAATAATACCTACTTGTATCGACCGCTGTCAACAAGTACGTATTCAATATTTATTACGTACCACTGATCTAGGGATCCGCAGCTATCAAGTAGCTCTAGCGATCTTGGTTACCAGTCGCTTCCATCATGCAACGATTTATATTCCCAGCGAATTAGTCGCGGAAGCTCTGATTTTACAGTTTAACTAACTGCAAAGACTAAGTACGCGTTCTTATACTTTACTGCGGCACAAAATGTCATCATTATAACGATCCTAATTTCACGCTTGATTTTAATAATTTCGTTCTTTTTAAATTTTTATTGTATGCCGAATGTTAGAACGAAAAAGATATATTGGCAAAAATTGAAATCTGTAATAATAGAGGATTAAACTTAGTATCAACGTTCACTCGAACATTCAAGTGGTGAATTAATTTGATCAACTCCTTCTGTCTGGAATCGAAAACACCTGGTGTACAAATGAGCCCACACAACAGACCGTGTCACAAAATTAATCACCATCTCGGCCATATTAAAGTTCCTTGATGATTAGCGCGCAACTCAACACTGTGGTGGTCTTTATGTGTCGGCGATACCAATTACGATAAAAGTGATAACAATAATGATTACGCGGAATCATTTGCCGGAGCTCGCCAATAATAATTCCAATAAGAAAATAAACGTACCGTTATGGGCATTGGATTAGTAATGACATATAATCGGTCAGTTCTGAAGAATCCAAACGCATGAGTGTGGTCATACACGCCCTCTAATGATTATGATTGTCAGCATTGCTCATGGGAAGGGTGCACGAAGTAATTTACACCCTGAAACTTCCAGTGGTTAGTCTTATTTCTATCCCATTTCAGTTTTAAGAGTAACATGGAACTCGATCAAACAGTATCGCAACGTTAGCCAACTTGACCGAAGTGTAATAAAATTGCCAATCTTATTGGGTTAATAATATAGATGCTTGAGTAGCCTAATAATAATCGGTCACGTCGTACGATATTAAAGTGAGATACGTTAAAAATCTACTATAACATGTCAGTATCCTTACAATATTATTCCACAGCTTTTACGTTTGAACTAAGAGGAAAATATATTTTTATAGGTAAATTTAAGTACGTTTAGTTGAATTTTATAAATGTCATTATAATCAAAAAAAAAGAATAGTTGTGAAGATGAGCAAGTTTCGCAAATGATATCGAGAACTTATAATGGCAGCATAGAGGTTATAAATAAATAATAGATAGTAGGAGGCATAATGAAATGATTTATTGGTTCTACGAACCGCAGGAAAGTGCCGACAATAGGCTCTTTTCGGCACGGACAGCGGCAAACGTAGGATTCCGTTTCAACCCCCCGCATTCCCCTATCGTTCTATCCTGGTCTCTGTATATTCAGACTTTGTCGGAGTCTTTCACGGTGGTGCATGGTTGTGTCGCGTAATAAATCTGTACATATGGTGTGCTGGGGGCATCGGCGCCCGGAGCTTGCAGAACTCGTTGGTCCAGTGACTGCTCGTTGACCACTATCCAAGATGATGGTTAGTACGCTATACTAGTACATCCCTGTACATCCTATCTACGTATACATGTTCTTTATCTAGCAGCAAGTGTCATTTGTTAAAGAACGTATATACATCTAGTAGATTACAGTATTTAAGGCTTTTCTTTTCAAGATTTTTCTTGCTTCGTAGTTTATAGTTTTTAATTTATACTTGAGAAAAAGATTCATGAAAGACAGTTGTTTGGTTCAATCAATCTACATATATAATATTGCACGAATCATACCACTAATGTAATTTAAGTTGCTGATTATAATTCTCTGTTTATTGTTTATATTATCTTTGAGACTGAACAGAATTTTAATTACGCTTAATTGGCCCTGTAGAAGTGTACATGGTAATATTGCTGAGTAACAAATTCCAGTTTACTCTATTTAATTTAGTAAGACTACGACTTTCTGAAAAATTAGTGAACAATGTGTTACTGGATAATTGATTCTAGTCGACTGTACAATGCTTTACGTAACTTTGCATAGTTAATAATTATACCCGAAACGCAGTCTGTTATACCTGTGTACCGAAAGAATGAGGCATCTTGTCGTCGAGATGTTTAATTTGCTAATGCCAGCGCTTTAGCCTACGTAATGTGCGCCTTTCCGGCTCGCACTGAGCTTGGTGTTGTAATTACACTGTAAATTACGCACGGTCGGCTACTAACCGAGGGCAATAATTAAAATTATACTAGGAAACATTGTACCTCGGAAGGGTTTTATCGGTTCTCTCATTTAATAGCACTCTCGTACCAGTCTGGCAAACGAGTTTGCCGATATTATTAATGCTTCGGTTTCAGCTGTTTACGTTTGTTATTGTTAGTTAAGATTATTCGCGCATTAACTGAGAGCCAACAGAATAAAATTCAGCTGGTTAGTGTAACTTTTGTATTTGCTAACAATCGCTGCTACTTCGTAATACTTTTATGCTCAATATTATGTATCCTTCAAAGTTTTTTCTAGGAAGAATTTTTTGTACTAGAACTGCAGTTCTACGATTCGTTTGTGAAACAAGATCCATCGAGTTACGTTCTTTCGTTTCTATTTTGCCAATTTCCTGCTCTTCCAGCGAACGAATTGCGGAGAGACGTATTCGCGGATATATGTACTTAAGTTTTAATACCTTCAACTTGAGGCATGTAATTGGCAAGACAAAGTTGCACAGTGGGACTTGAAGGGGAGGATCTTATCTAGCCGGGAGCAATGAGCAAAAGGACTCGTGGTTCAGAACATTTCACTGCATCCACACGCCCATTTCCATTTTAATTTTCCAACGAGAAAATTCTGATACGATCTCAACTCCCGCGGACGATATGCAAGATTGCGGCAAGTGGGAGCGAGCATCGTGACATCTAAATTGTGTAATAAAGCCCCAACGACGACGGCGTACTCCAGCGATGACAATCTTGGCAGCGATAAGCCAAGAATTCTCCTGCTGGCGTATCATGAATTACTTGACGCGAATAACTGTGTTCATCCGCGATCTTTTATGTTCCTCACGGTTAATCTGCCAACCTGAATCTGTAGTCAGCTGCTGCTATTAGTACCAATTTAAACCTAGAGCGAATGTTTATTCCTGCCAAAGGATTCGTCAACATGATCTTCTTTTAAAACCAACACATGAAAAATTAAATATTCGAATACTAAACCCTACGATTTCTTATCTGCTCATTTCAACTATTTTATTTACGCTAATTGATGCTACACGTAAATTCATTAATTCTACTGATAGTTTCAATTTCCAACTATTTGGACTTTCTTAGCCACCATCAAGTTTCGGTTTGTTCTCGGAAAGGCGATAAATTATTTATCAACAGCCTCGTTAGTACGCTAAAAGATGAAGATACTCACAAAAGGAATGATGCCCGTGAGTTGCGAGTGAATAAACTCACCATCATAAAATAAGTACTTCATATTTCGACCGTGTTAAATTGTTCACTGTATTGAGCAGAAACCATTTTACGTTTAATATTGTGTAAAGGGCTCCTGAACGGTGTTACTCCTCATAATCGTAAATTATATCCATGGAATCGATCGCCTGTTTATTGCGATGAAGGGAAATATTTATCATTGATGTCGATACTACCTGGATTTGTGGCAGCATACTATTAATTTCAATGTCGAATAGCAATGCATATCAGAACCACGGGTATTGCTGATCGGCACTTTTCGTTTCGTGATCCAATTTGATGATGGCATGAAACAGATTAGCGTTTCCGCGATTATATATCTAATTCGCCTCATAATAATTTAACACTGATCGCTGCTCACCGGAAATGTGATTGTGTCATTAATAGTAATCTTGTTCATGTATCGATCGTTTTTCTCTTCACCTCTATTTTCTCGTCTCTCATTCTACCGATTAATTTTCGCAATCGTAGATTCGTGTCAGAAAAATTTTTCTACGCTTTATCTAACGTCTGCTATATCATTTATAGTAATTTTTAGTAGATGGTATTAGATAAAAATTGATGAAAATAGTCATCAAAATGCTACTTACATGTCGGCCTTGTCCTGTTCGGTCTTGTTAACGGAATCCATGGTCGTTGCGGTGGATGGTTGGCGGTAACTGTAAACAATGACACAATCATTAGTAAATACAATTTTTTCATTCATTATAATGTACCCGAAAAACAGTTCGCGTACACAAGTATAATACAAACCATAAACTGTGCAAGAAACTATATCACATATTGTTGTTTATACAAACAAGTGTAAATTTTACACCTATCAAATTTAAAGATAAGATTTGTACTTAGACAGCTTTGATTAAGTGACCAATCTGTACCTCGTTAATAACTATAAAAAATACCAATTATTTTTCTTCGACAAGCGAGTTATTCTATTATTTAAAAACAGAGGCATTAAACCAGATGTTTTAACGAATCGCAATTAAAAAACCCATTTTAGTTTCAGTAGAAATTTCACTCGAATTATTGGAATTGAAATTGCTTGCATACCGTTCCAGAGAGGTTTCAACCTAGCGAATGTATTTTTCTGCAGAACAGAAACACTCGTCTATTTGATAGTGAGTTTGCGAAGACAATGGAGGAGAAATACAACAGGAGATTAGTAGCGTGCATCCAGGCTCCGACTGGAAAACAGCTCGAGCCACTCAAACATGTGCAGTGCAGTAACTTCCAGCCAACTTTGCGAGAAAAGGCTTCTTGTTCCGAGTGAGAATACATCTTTCATCGTATTTGAGCGTGCGCTGCCAAGTGTTCCCCCAGTGATGAAAGGCTCAAAACGAAAAGGGGTAAGGGGAAAAGAGAGAGAGAGAGAGATAGATAGAGAAACATGGAGAAAAGTGGATCCGGTTGAAGCTGAAATAACTGAGGAATATGAAGAGTAGCATACACAGTGTTAGGTACGCTACTACTTTCGGAGTTTTAAGTACTCTTTAGATGAAGTAAAAATTGCTTAATGAACATTGCTCGGAACATTGAACTCTTATGATGTAACGTATAACTTTTGATTTGAATTAAAGTAGGTAAGTCTATTTTATCATACACTGTGATTGTATAACATGTCGTAATATCACTTATCATTACTATGATATTCTTCATAATTTAGTTGAGTTATTATTATTAAAATTGACTATATACTGTGTTATATAAAAAATTGAATGAGCTGTCGAATTATACTAATGGAAACATAGTGGATTCATGTAATTCTTAATAGGCATAGCATAGTATAAAAATTATACCAATATTTTCAGTTCTCACTTTTCTATCTAATTTCAGTCAGAAAACAGATATAATTTCCTCATTTTATTTCCATACTTTTAACTAACTCTTTTCAACCCCTACTTGTTTTTTTATTTCTATATAGTTGTATATGTATGTGACTGCAGCCAGCTGATAATACGGATTAAGAATTTCAAGGCACCAACGCAAAAGTGATCCAAGCTTCCGTCTAATAAAACTAGCAGAAGGTTCGTGTGTTGTACCGTCCTCCTTCTTCGACCAAAATAGCGCAGTCAACTAGTTGACAGAGTTCAGCAGCAATCTTCCGGTTGAAGTCTAGCTTTAACTAGGCTGCTCTACGTACGCGTTGGAGACGACTTGTAATTTGTTCGCGCTCCTCTTCGACGCGTTTCGTTTGCTGAACTTGTGACGCACGGTTTCTGACAGCAGCTCTTCATCTTCTTCCGCAGAAATTTCTGGAAGAGGTTCGTAAGAAGTGCTCGCGGAAATGCGGTGGCAGTTGACACTAGCAAACTTTGAGTCCTTCCTAAAGTTTATATTCCTTGTGTCAACAGAGCCCAGTTTACGGTTAAAGGGACAAATTTGTAGTTGGTGCTATAAAATTCACTGTGGAGCTTAAAGAATTTTACTAGGTCTTTTTTAAACCAGGAATACAATTCAGATCATCTTTATTCTTACATTAACGTAATTTCATTAATCGTATTATATGAAACAATTAAAACAATTGTCAGGCCTGTAATTATTTGAAATAAAATTATGGGAAAATGATCATTCTTCTTCATTGTTGTATTTATACAAGGTAAAAACAGGAAAATTATTAAATACGTAATTCGAATGAACCAATGATATCGGCAGAAGGAAAAAGTAAACTTGATCGAATAATCGATTTCTTATCTCGTAATTAGAGAAATGATTATAATGCTATGGAATACACTGAAATGAGGTTGTTGATTACATGATCTGGCGAATGCTTAATCTTCTTTAGAAATAGATCAGTGTAATTTATCCTGCCGATTAAGGATTTGCAAAGAACGTCACTATCCTGGAGTTAAATTCTTTCTGACAGTTGCACTTCTTTCAATTAGTACCTTTGCCTTGCAGAGAGACACACAGAGACATACTGTCTAAAGCGCAATTCCCTGGCAATCAAGACCCTTATCGCATCTAGGTGGAATGCCCTACCGCAAACGAGGACATCGGCCGGGATCGTCGTTGCAACGAACGAATTAAATTGCTGAGACCCGTTCGGCAGAAGCACAAGCAATAACTAGAAGAGACAAGCTTGAATGGCAGTATGTTCGCAGGATATTAGCATTATATCGCGTGGGGTATAAGCTAATCAGCGATACTGACGCAGCAAAGGAGTTGGCACTGACTTTGCGGTGGCCGGACAGTAGATCCTGTCGACTGGGTTATTATAATTGCAAAGCAACGCTACCTCGAGGGCTCGGCCGCGACAAAGCTCATTAAACTAGTTCATTACACCTGCCGGGCTCTCTACGGTGGCTCTCTCACTCGTGGTCAACCACATCTCTGTGGCATTAATAATTAAACCGTTTAACAAATGTCACTCGCACGGCTGGGCCCATTAACGCAGGACATCGTGCGCGCATCGCTAAGGCTTCTCTCCCGATGAAAGAAACTGCATTACTCTGGGTAGAACTGTGTGTGACAGTGAATAGCCATGCTGATCGTACTCCGGACACCCATTCCGGGTAATGTCGCATGGTTTCTATTCTGTCCTTCATCAGCTTGGAAGGAGAGTACTTTGTTTTAAACATTCTCTCCTCTCCTGGGGAATTACTCCATTTGCTGCTTTTCTCAGTTTCCTCTTTCAGCTGGCTCTTTTCGCCGCCTGGTTCATTTGAAATGTGATTATTTTTCGATCTGGAAAATGGCTTTTTGTATTCGATAAAATTCTCGGAAGCCACATAACTGAATTCATCCTGGAACGGTTGATTAAACTTGAGGGTTGTCTAAGAAAGTCGAGTTGTATTTCGAATTCTGGTGAACTAGGAAGGTTAATTAATTAAATGGCCCTAGTAAATAACCGTGATTCTGTTTGCGCGATATTTAGAGGTTGCGTTCACTTGACGAAGAAGCGAAACTTTTCTCTTAGACTTTATTAACTGCGCTATAACTTCAGTTAAGATTTATTGCGGCCACTAGTTCATTCTATCGAAACCTGAGAAGAGGATGCTTATTATATTCTGTATTTTAGTTTACCGGATGTACATAAGGAAGAAGTTGAGAAATATGCGAATTTACTGCGAAATAGGAAAGCCTGCAGTAATCAAATCAAGTGCTTGATTCCTGAGCTTTTGCACAAGAATTTTTCTTTGATTTTATTGTACTATAAGTTTTATACAAATTCTCCAAAATCAAAAAATAATATTCAAGTTGCCTGAAAACTGATAATGTTTTCTGAGACAGAACCAAAATCGAACACTCAAAATTCTACTGATTTCCGAAAATTGTACGATTTCTTGATTTTTATTATTATTTGTGAAAACTATAGCCATACTTATACGCGGCAACCTGAAATTGAAAAGGGGGTCGCACACTTGGCACCAATCCTCCAGTCCCCGACTGATCTGTCAAATCCAAATTCCCCTGATCGGTGGGTATTCTATCGGATGAAAGAGATCCGCACAAAACGCGTGGATGATTGTGCCTATATGAGAAAGCAGAACTTTTTGACAGGCAACCTGAAGACAGCCAGAGGGGGTCGTCCAGATGAATGAGACGAACTATTCCATCCTTGGCAAGCTTGCTCGACAAAATACGAACAAAGGGGATAGGAGAATTGAAACGAAGAATTCTATTTCTCTCCTATAAGGACAGGCAGGAAAAATAGAGACTGCTCCACTGGGAGCATTGGCAGGGGGGGAGCATAAGCGGCGCAGAAGCTTGCGGAATGCAAAGGAGCGTATTTCATCCGTGACATTGTGGCGATTTATTTGATGCGCCACTACTCTTGGCCCCAATGAATTTCAATGCAGCCTCTTAGGAGACCTGGAAGAATTCTCTGACGACATTCGTCTCCTGCAATAGCGAATCAAGAGACTCGCGACGCATCAAATGACTTATTAAACCTGGACTCGCGTCGAGCAATTTGTAACGCACGATTTAAAGTGAAATGCCGGAGATCATGCGTTCGCGAGCTAGAGAGATTCTCTACTCAAGCTATCCAACCAACCGTTTGCGGTGTAGCTATTGCTGACCATCAGAGAATTCGCTTTGCGTCCCTGTCATCCCATAGTTCGAATTCCAACTGTAGTTGGAGGCCTGTTGAACGAGCGCTAAGAGTCGAACCTCTGCAATATTTTCTCCAGTGTCAGTTGGAAAAATTTATATTATTCTTCCAGGTGTATCCACGTGAGGGATACGTAGTGGTCATGAGCACATTCCAGCGAGTGGCAGTACCATCTGCGTTGGGTTGAAAGTGGCCTTACCGACAATTATGTGAAATGTCGTCCGCATTCCAGAGAGTCTTATAAACCCAATTAAGATCTTGGTCCGTAAGGGAAGGTCTCTAACGATAGCTAGCAACCTAAAGGAAGTGACGGTCAAGGTAATTCCTAGTGCAACCTGTTTAGTCTTCTTACACCGCTCGCTTATCGCGCCAAAGCTTAGTTCTTCTTGTCGGTCGATGTCACGCTGTACATTCGTTCCTGGAAGATCGCGTGCAGCTTCGAAAAACTGTTTTTCAATTAATGATCGTGTGGGCTATCTCGCTTAGCGGTTCGCGGATCTGCTGTGTTAATTAATGATGCTTGATTAGCTAATAAAGTAAAAGAGGTTGTGCCAACGAACGTTAGGGTCGTCGGGATCCTCCTGGTTAATAAGAGACTTCCTTCGTTCAGTCATGTCTTCCGGAGGCGCAAGGTGCCAGCCGTGGACGTGTCATCCCATGAAGGTTAATGGCATTGCGCCTAATGGCGACGCCAGAGAGCCACGGTCAAATCAATAATTACGATAATGGGGTTACGGTAACCGTAACCGCAACATGTTTTGGCGAACGTGATTTAGAGACTGACAATTTCACTGGCCACTGACCCCTTCCTGGACGTGGCTTATTAGACTGTGGGCTTGGAGGTTTAGACTACGATCGATCGAAAGTAGCTCCTGAATAATAAGCTCTCGCACCCTTGACCGTACCGCTATTGCCCTTCGACAATTGACTCTGGGAATTATCAGTTTCAAGAGTAATGGACTTGCTCTCTATCACTGGTCCGATTAGAGATATTGCGTGTGTGAACATGTAAACACTGTTCGATTTAAACCCGATGGATCAGTCTGTTTAATCAAACAAATTGCAATTCAACTTGATATTCTCTGTGCAAACATTAACAGAATGTTTGTTTTCTTCTAACATCGTGTTTATTTTGATTTTCATGAAAACAGACTGTTGGTTACTATTGAAAGGAAGAGACAGTCGAGTAGCGAGATTAGAGCATATAAAAATTGTATGTATAGAATATTTGGAGGTAGCGCTAAAAAAATAAAAGTAAATCGCGCGACGAGATATTTTGGTTACGACTAACAGCAGTCACCTTGTAGTGTATTCGGTTTTTACCCTATCGGAGTGGGCAAGTAGAGTGTAGTGTGTATAAATTCGATTCGATAAAACTTGATTTCTTATGTCTATATACGGACATGTATGGTACATATAAATTTCGACTATTTTTTTCATCGTATTTTGTACGTTTAAAGTACATATTTTTTTATTCATTGATACTGGGATTTTCATGTTTTTACGAACCGTTTTTCGGGGCGGAGTGTAATAGCTAAAGTGATTTAGTTAATCGTATCTTTTCAGTTGTTACAAATGGAAATATAGAACAGCAACTTTCTGGTTATAAAATCTGTGACTATCCATAATAACATACATTTTGAAAACTTCGTTAGCGTCACTTTATACCATATTAACTCGGCTAATGGAAGTTGACGAATTGATTTAGAGTATTTCATACTTTTGGCGAAATATTTTTGTCAAAATTTCACACGATTATTTGAATCTTGCTAAGTACGATTATGAAACTTGACTTTTCTGTCAGTACCATTTAACAATAATGAAACTACTGGTTCATAATTAGAAATTTCTTCCCCAAAAAATACAATTTCTGCAACGGTTTGACACATGACAATTTTACAGTGCTCAAAACTTTGCTGCATTACTATTGAGCGAAAAAAACGCGGCTACATTTCTCACAGTTGTAAGAAACAGGTTTATCCGATGTTACTAATTATCTCTAATTAAAACGAAAATTAATTTCTCGACCCTGTCACTGAAACACGTCCACCCAGTGAGGGGTAATTGCAAAATCTAACGAAAAAAAGTGAAATCCATTCCGATTTAAAATTATTTCCTGGCCACAAAGTGAATTTGATTTAACGCGTTCCGAATTACTCTCACGGATTCACCGTTTAATATCCTTAAATGTTCATTGACCAATGTGATAAAACGACTACACGCCAGTAAATTTCAGGTAAATTGGCAGCTAATTCAAGAAAAGCGAAGCACACGCAGCGATACAAGTAAATCCGCTGAATATCTCCAATTGAATTTATACTCCCTTAATACCACGCTTGATAACGATGCACCATCTGCCGCTCCCTACAATTTATAATTAACCGCATTGCGGTTGGTTACACGTGGAGTCGCAGCTTTGTTCTCGTGAGTGAGATGGACTATGTACAAGGTTCACCCATAATTAGCACTTTTCATTGCGGCCTCGAGCGTATATATAGAGTGAGTTCTCGATACAAAATTACTGTATTATTTCTCGAGTAGATCACGAAGGGTTCAAATCGAGTTATCGAAACAATAAGCTTATTGTTAGTGTTAGAATACGATTAACACTAAAGGCAGACAACCATTAATTAAAATGATTATCACTGAATGAAGGACAATGAAGGATAAGTTAGCTCCTATTTAAGATCTATTTTAAGTCAACATGAATTTTGGACCAAACAGGGAAGTATTTATTATCTGATTACGAGTTGTAGTTCGATTATTTCAGAAAGTCTTCAACTCTGTAATCTAATCTCTATTACGATACCTTAGACTACTTTTTGTCCTATTGAAAATTTAAACGATATTCTTGGTATGAATAAAATTTTGCAGTGGATGTTAACCCTTCAACCACTTGTAACTGTTTTGTTGTACTACGGTATATATCGGCTCGGACATATGCTGATTCCTTCCGGTTAGTAATTACGTACTGTCGAGGCCACTAGCTTAGGTGGCAGGATCTAGTGTGCAAGAAAAGGAGCTTCATACGTTTCGGAAATCACGGGACATGGATATGAAGCAAACTCGTGCACCACGGGGCTCGTAATAAATTGTAGGAACGCGTGTACCACGATAAATTTCAATTTTCCTCGAGATTCAATGCCTTGGCTCCTTGTCCACCGGAATTACTGGCCACTGGTAATTTACGGAACAACCCCTGCGCGAAGCTGGTACGTTTGGGTATAAAAGGAAAATGAGATTATCGCGATGCTAAATAATGGATGTTGACTCTTCTTCGCGGGAACGATCTCTGTTTCTCGTGGTAGTAATTGAAGTCACGATGTGATAATTTAACGAATGGAGAGGAAACTTGAATTAATTAGAACTCACGAAATTAGAAGCCACTTTAACTGTTACCGTTGGTTCTATTATTGAACGTCGTGAATTATGGATTTTAAGTATGGCAATAATCATTTAGAAAACAATTTCCTCTTCGATAAAACAAAATTTTATATATTTCTTTACAGTTATTAATTTTTCAATTCTCGAAGCTCAAATCCATGTACCGTTGATGATCGTTCGTGAGTCAATGCAAAAACTACTAAACGTCAAGTGAAAATATAAAATCCTATTTTGTATTTCCGGTCTAATTAAACGAAAATATTGTCGTAATGAAATTCAAAGCATACGTCAATTGATATTCAAATCTGCAATCACAATCTGTTCGAATAATCCCTTAGGCGATTATCACATTCGACTGAGCAATTCCTCCCGTATTCGCAATACGTCGCGCACTGAAATCCAAACTACGCTGCCGCGGCGGCGCTGATTTGTTGAATCGTATATTTTCATCGCTGGGAACGTGGGGCAATTTGCAGGACACGAGCGTGTCCTTGCTGGTATAAAACAACCAAGACATCCTACGTCGGCTATGCTAAAACGGACCCTATTAGAACGCTGCCTCTGCAATCTGTTATCCGACCTGCATGTCTATCTCTGTTCATCGTCCGTCGCTCTTCTCTTTTATTATTCATTCTTTTGCTTCTCTTATGCTATCCACAATGTTGCGTTTTAACGACCTTCTGTCGTGTAAGAGAGGTTAATAGCATCGCAAAATATATTATAACAGAATAATATAATATTTAATAAGTAATAAGAGAAATTTGAATTTTATACTACTTATAGGTAAAATGATTCTTGTGGAAAATTATTAATTATAATTTGCAAGTATTACACAATTCTCAGATTTCTCAGTGGTGTTTCTACCAATTGTATTTCTGAAGAATAATTATGAATATTTATGTACAGAAATTTGCAGAAGCAAAATATACGTATATAGTAAACTGAGAAGGAGTTTGTTACGGTTGGAACGTTTGCTATTATTATTTCTACTCAATATATACAATTTCGATTAGCATAATTACTCCATTCAGTGACGTTGTCTAAAATGATTCATATTATTTTCTCACATGAGAATAAGTACAATGTATATTTTGTATTGATATTATTAACACAATACATCCACATTCAGCAGCGATTTTGTAGCATTTCTGAAACTGGAAACAATGAACAAAACGTGCTATACATATTCGTGTCAGGGAATTTTCTATCGGAACCAGTTTTATCAAGGAGATGAGTAATAAATTTCTTCTAGGCATAGAGAGAGAATAATTCAGCTTCTACTGTCAATGCTGCACTTTACGATTAATGTGACTAGGGGATACCAGTTGTAGTCCGATAACGCTTTGACTGAAGGATTAATTGTAACAATAGACGGCCGCTGTTTCGCATCTCTCTTGCATCAGTTTATCATTTGTTATCGACTCGTGCCTTTGACTATAATCGCGGTTACAAAGGAATGCAAGTATCGATTATACAGTAAAAGTAGCAAAAGCAAGGATTCAAGGCAAACTTGTTACATTACACTTGTTTTTCTTTTGTGGACTTTAATAGAATCAATGAAACTAACTTATGTGGAAAATCGATTCTGAAAGGAAATTCATGTATCGTTTGAATTTCTATTAAGTAGGTCGAGTTTACGTAATAAATATTATTTGCATGAAAATACACAATTGTAAAAAAAAAAATTAAACAAAAAGAAAAAAAAATTAAACTTGTAAAGTATAGTCTATAATTGTTTTTATCGACAGTAAGTAATATATGTACGTAAAAGGGCACCAAGGGATTCGCAAACGATGAAACACAAATCAGGGTGAACTTATATACTAATAAACAAATCTATACATAAAAGTTGATTCCAATTTAGTCCGCGTAGCAGTATAATTAAGTTCATTAGATTGATTAATTATTGAAACCAAGTTAGTTAAGGAAGGCAGCAGTTTTTTAACTGATTTATTAAAACCGCTCAGCAAAAGATTTATTAATGCTGCTGGTATCATACAGTCGTGAAATTTACTGCTGATTAATTCTGCCGTGCAGGATACAACCTTATTTCAATTAAACTTTCCGAGCGCCTGGAACACGTCAAATTTATAGCACGAACTTTTTACTTGTGCAACAAACTTTTAGCTACAAGATAATAATTATACGCAGTAGTTTATTATGCAGCTTGTTGAGCGATATGATTTTCATTCCTGTAACAAAATTCTATAGAACGTTCGTGTTCTCCTAACTTCAAAATTTTACATTTTCTAAAAGAAAAACTTTCAAATGACTTAATTAAAAAAAAAGCTGAAGTCTTTATCTGCCATTGATTTGCCACACAATGATTTGTATTATAATTAAAAATTTCAGGACTTAGAAGTAAATTCTTTGTTAATGACTCATAAACTCGTGTAAGTAAAGTATAATGAATTAGGAAATATGGTTTGCCGCGTGAAATTTCCATCGAATCCCAAGTATTGTAATTAGTCCAGTTCATTTTATTTGCAAATCACTGAATTTCTCGGGAAACACAGCAGGCGTTCGTCGAGTTATCCGTTCGAGTGCGTAGCGATGCAATTAGAAGTACCGGAGGGCACAATAAACGCTACCCTTATCCATTGTACCTTTGATCATCGACGCGGAGCTCCGATATTAAGCGCAAATACTTCGTGTATCAATTATGTGATGCCACCAACGACCGAACGTAGATCAACAGTCCATGCGATTCTGTTACTGACGTCTGCTATGTCAAATTTGGTAACTGGTAGTGAATAACTTGCCATGCTACCACAATATGTGTTATAACATTGAAGTTCGGTCACCGTTTGATGTAAAATAACACATTGTCAGTAGAATGTGCTTGATTTAATTACAGTTCTATTTGCGTCTTTGATGTATACTATATTAAACATTTACTCTACATTTATTGTGGTATAGAAAATTATTTTTAAATCACAAGGAAACTTTTTTTATAAAAAATTAATCTTGATGTATCGTGTTAGTTTGTCTCTAAAATTTAGAAAAACTGATATTTTCCAGAGTGACAGGAATTGTATACTTCAAATACTTTTTAGGATTCTAAATATATGTATGCAAACTTCATTGCATGTGGTAAAATAATACAGCAAACGTCTTAGCCAATCTATCAAATTCTGCACTAAGACAGCAATCTAGCTACTTATCAGGTATGTATCTGCTAATGCCATTTTCTTCGATGATGGGCTAATGGTAGGGTGAACCTGGTTCCCCTGTGTACAGTACTGTATCGTCAGTATCGCTATTAACGCATCCTCAGGGTGTGCATCTTCGTACCAGCTGTCGAGACTCTAGCTGATAATATACCTGCTTGTCTGTAATTATGCGGTGATTAACGAAGCGAACTTTGTTGTCGATTTGTCAGTGAATTCTTGCGCGTTAAATGGGTTGACGACGTTGCCTTTGATGCTGACAATGAGATCAATTCCGTGTGATTCAATAGTCACACTGAACAGCAAATTTCTTGGATTCTATGTATTATGTAAGTAACAGATAATGTTACACACTTATATTAAGCACTTTCGATTTAATTTCGAATTACTCTAAACTTTTGTTAATAATTACTGGATTGATAAATATATTACCGAAACATTCTAGATTCGATTAATTCCGATTTTGAGTTTCCTAAGCACAAATAACTAATCAGAACAATAGAAGCTGCCTCCCTTAGCTTATCCGAACACCGCAGAACCACTAAAAACCATATCAAATTTCGCCTTGAGAAATTAATAGTGACTGACCCAACAAAAACGACGTCTATAAAACCCAGCACGCGCTGGCTAGATAAACAGCAAGAAGGAATAACTATGTATTACACCAGCTAGGGCATTTGGCCGGCAGACACCCACGCGACGTAGCGTTCTTATCAGCTTGGCATGGTTTTTGTTGCCACAATTAGGGCCACTGCGAGCCAATAGTAGGAAGAGTCGTTGCCTCGAGAGAAAGAGACTAACGATGAACCACAAAGAGTAGGAAGCCAGTGGAGGAAGTGTAAGCAAAGAAAGTTTGCAATTAGCACCAGCAACAGTCATTCGGGTGGTGCGTTAACATTCCTGGTAGTAGTAAACACGTATACATATATACACGACTGTGATAGCGGGTTTTTAACGCTTCATTCCTGATTCCTCTGGCATGCTAGTGAATTCAGTCGCATTCCCAGATGCGATAACACGAACAACAACATCGAATGGATGAGCTTAGGCAACAATCGTAGAATCTTCTTGGTGTTGTTGCAGCATTGGAAAGCTGCAAGCTGTTTGGAAGATTTAAACGATGACATCTTTGTTTAAATGAGCTAGAGTATGAAGTGGTTTAAGGATTTCGAAACTCTAATACTCGGGATTCTAGGAGATATTGTGAATTTATTTAAGGCATTTCACTGTTTCTGTGCTTGTTCTAATGACTTTAATGAAAACTGGTATGAACTCCGTTTTGGTTCATTACAGCTCACTAAATTAGGTGGTCAAATTTAGACAGTATGTTGTTCATTACATTTTAATTTGCGAACAAATTGGGAATGCAGCCAAATTTACTGTATAAGACATTCTATAAGGGAAGTAAATCTGTTTTGAATGAGACTATTACAGCTACAATTAACACGCAAACTAAATTACGACTATTGCAAAATCTATCGCGAACGTAAGCTCTACATTGCCAAGTACATATACGTGTGTGTACTATTATTTTATGCTTTACGTTATTCTGTTCGATATGTATAAAGACTATAATAGATCCTCGCTGAAATGATCTCTTCCGATGAGGTAAGAAATCCTACATGAATTCGCGGTAACGCGCCAACTTTAAATTGCCCAGTTGATCGAGTAAAACTTTTGACATCGAAAGAAAGACCAAAAGTGAGAGGTAGTGAATGAGAGAGTCTCGTCCGAAAAGTAGGATCCTAGAAACTTCACTACCAATCTAGTATATCCTGTCATGTCGAAGAAATCGATGTCGGACGACTGAGAAACTTGTCCAGGACGTTTGTTCACCCGTAAGATCGATTGGGAAGGAAAAATTCATAGTACATCTACCGAATTGGCTTGTCCACCAGTTTGAGAGAGAGAGAGAGAGAAAGAGACAAAAAGTGATATAGCCTGCAGTTTGCCTTCTAACTGAACTGCCCCTCACCCCGTGTGAGGGATAATCAAGTGGCAATGATGGCCGCCAGACAATAATCGGCCAGCTTACCGTCGGTTAGTGGCTAAATCGGAAAAGTTTCCGGCGTCTTCGAGTCGGATGAGCCTAGAGAGGAAGAGGCTGCCTTCTCCTGCCAGAACTGTCGGCAACTCGGATTAGTTTTAAAGTAAGAGTATGCTTTACTCTGCTCTCCCTCCCTCTTCCCCATCCCCCTTCTCCCTGACTCCACCACTAGTAACTAGTTTGTCGGTGATGCGGATTTCAGATGCTTGGATAAACTTTCTCCCTATTCCGACTTTGCATATGAATATTGTTTCACGATATTTATCGTTGAGTGAAACGTGTGTACAAACGATCGAACGTCTATGTATTTCGGTAATTCACTAGGTCCTTCTAGTTACGAGTATAGGGAGTCCATGTTTCATTTAAGAACCAGGTGCGCAGAATGAAATTGAATTACGATTATTGAATTGAAGTAGTACGGCAGAACGGAAGATTCTATTATTCGATTACGAAGATTAGATTTAGACGTTAATTAACATTTCTGTCAGTGAAAATAAATATAATGAAAGCCGGGTAGGAAGTAAAATTTCCAATCTCTATAATAATACGAGGAATTAGAATACATGGATATAATCATGAAATGAGATATTAAATTGAGATTTATACTTCGGTGAAGAATGCGGTAGTATTTCGACAAATTTTAGTGTAATGATGCATATGGAATTTTTTGCAATTAGTGTCTGATTATTTTGAAATGGATTTTTTCAACGTAATTTTAACAACATAATACAGGAACGTTCTAGATATAATGTGGGTTTGCATTTCGAAATATCCTGTATCCTTATTGCAGAGAGTCCGAGAAATAGAGGACACACCTCGTTACTAACTCCTGGAAATAATAATCTACGAGTCATTACTGATCTCTCGAGAAACGAGATTACTAAACGCATCCATTCTATCTCATTCCATTCGTTCACGTATTTCCTTCAAAGAATAAATATCCGGTGACAGGATTAAATATGAAAATAAACTAGAAACGAAGTGCAGGTTGATTAAGCATTAATAGCAATTCAAGTTTCATATGACAAGTACTATTTCCGCTATAAGCGTCTAACGCACATTTGCATCCGTTTGTCCATTACTGTTTTTGTCCATTAACCGTAAATGTAGCTGTGTTATTATTCGCACTATAAACGTATACGTAGAGAAACAGTCACACAGTGTATGATGTTGAACTTTGGGAAAAGGGAGATCGAGCATAAGTCACGTGTGGAAAAGTTCCCAATGCGAAGAGTGCCGGAAAGGACCCGTCGCTACTCTCGCCTCTTTCTCTCCTTCAGCTTTTCCTTCTCCTTTTTATAAACCAACCACTAGGAGGGCGTAAAGCTCTGTATTTATGAGATTACTCTTGAAAGGGTCGATCCATTTTCAGAACGCGCTGTATGGCATACCAGAGCACCTTATTATCTGAAAATCCAGGATACTCCTGGATAGGTACCCTTTCCCGTTATACAGACGTGCCTCTTTATTGATCTTCCGTTTTCCCGTCGTTTAATGCGCACGAAAACCAACCTCGCCAGGGTGGAACTTTCGATGTGAACGTTAAACGGATGCTGTTCTTGTTAGCGGGAATTTTGTGAAAAACGATCTGTTTCTTTCCACTAATTTCTTACTTGCCTTTGATCGGTTAATTATGATCGAGTGATCCTTTTGTCACTTGGAAAAATCTCACGAATAAACTACTTTTCTATAGACGCATTGTGTACTATCACAAGCGAATCAATTATTTCGTATCTGATGTTAGACAGTAAGGTATCGAGAGACAAAATCTTGTCTCGGGCCAAGTAGAAGAAGACAGACCTTGTATCTATTCCGAAGACAGAATAAATTCTTGTCTTTGAAATGTTAAAACTCCATAAACAAATTATTTTTTCAAATTATTATATAAATAATATTCCATAGACATTTGAATTTTCTTCCACTTAATCGTTCCAGAATTAAATCAAAAATTCAATTAGTTTCACTTTACATCGTATAAAAAAGTTTTATTTTTAATGCATTGTACCATAGACCGTCGATGGTGAGAGTCAATTTTTTAAAACAGTTCTCAAAAACATACCCTCGAACCCCATAAATATGCAGCAGGCATGCCGGCGGTCATAATTCAAGGAATGATCAATAACCTCTTGGGCATGGATGCAACGACGTACCCTTCCTGCTATCCGGAAAATCCCAAAAACACTTGGCATTTTCTCTAAGGCGGTTTCTGCTCGTGGTAAGCAGGCTGCACTTAAACCGATGAAATAGTAAATCACTTGCACGCCCGTGGTAGAGGCATGTTGGATAAAAGGATAACCTGTAATGTCGATGTCGGATATCGAGTCGCGTTTGCCAGGCGGCTCACGGCAGCAAGGATAATTGGAAAGCAAACAGTAAACGTGGACCCAGCACGCAGCGGCGATTTGGCACCGGCTTCACAATCAAAGTCGAATTCACTTACTCTGAGAGAGCGTGATATCGGCCTCTTTCGTGACCCGACAATTCACGGACACGCTCTTACCGCGCTATTTCTCTCCGAATCGTGGGATCGCCTCTTTGAATTCGCGTCGAATTCTCTTTCTCTCTCTCTCTCTTTCTCTCTTTGTTGCACGTAATCAGGCCCCACTCTTGACTCCACTCGGCCCTCTTGTCACGAGGCTTACCCTCTGATTGCTTGGGATTCGTGGCTTGCGGTATGATGAACTGCAGGCGTGCGAATCCGTTAATTTAGACCTGCGGTTGGGGGGATTGCATTGTATCGAACACACCGTAGTAAACATCGACAATGAGTTGCAGTAGAAGGATTTTATTCTATAGGAAATAATTAATTAGCGTTGACTGACTGACTGACAGAAAATTTCATTCTAAAGAGAACTTTTGACCGTATTAATTAGTGTTCTGGAGTAAATAAGGTTCTCACTAATTTCTAATAATTAACTCTAATTGTCTAAGTGATATAAAAGAGACGTAAGTTAATACTGTATTAAAATGCCAAAAAAATGTGGAACGCTTCACGATTTTGCGTGTCATCCTTGCGCAGGGGCCATGCTAATCTTCTCTGTATCGTTCCAATTTTAGTATATGTACTGCCGAAGCAAGTACACTAGGGGTTGCTACTTGCAGGTATATATACGGACTGACGTTGGATAGGGGCGTTCGCGAGAAACTCAGATCTCAGCGATCCCTCTGGCGGCAGGACTATGAATCAACGCGAATATATACCGACGACTTTCGAAAAGATGAATAGATTTTTTTTTTAATAACCTGGCTCCGACGATTAATGGATTTTGGAATTTAATTATCATATATAGTCAGTATTAGAAAAACTTCGGGTAAAAAGAATTTTGGTTCAATTTGCAAAATTGAGTGTTGTTTCACGATAAATTACCTTTGTAGGGCTGATAGCATTTAATTCTTCTATTAGTTTTGCATTTTGGGCGCATATAATTGATAATTATAAATACTTATTTTACGAACTACATCACTCTTGTCTTCAAATAAGACTTTTAATAATATTATGTCCTTGATATATGGATGTATTATAAGTAGATTGCGGATCTTTATGCGAATATCAATTTTATTATTGATAGAAAATTGTATGGCGTTGTTTTTAAAACATGTTACCCACCTTTCTGAAATTTATACACTGCAAGAAACATTTTAAATTGTGTTTTTAATAATTATTTGTAATTTGAAAAGAATTGCAACATCAAATTTTGGCCATTTTGCATTAAAATCCGCAGTCCAATTATAAGATATATGTTGCATTAATAAACTTTGGAATATTTAGGATTTCCTAACGCATTTCAAGTGCGGAAAAATGTATTTCGCAGTCAATGTGTTTGAGTAGCCGGAAGAAAGATATTGAAGAATGTATTTTGATAAATACCTCGGGGTACCTTGGAGTACCTGGGGCTGTTGGGACTATTTCGCAGAATAACCTCATCGAATTACAACACGGTGGCCAATTGAACCGTATACCTAGGAGCAATGTGGTACGTGCGACCGTTCTCTCCTATTATTATATTTTCGACCAATGCTGTTTACCTGGAATTTATGGGTTTGCCTTGCACACAAAACGTTATCTAGAAATAATTTAAGCGATTTACTAACGGTACTTCCTGAATACTACCTCTATATTTTCATTTACGTCGCTGGTTCAATATGGAAATAATTTTTTTAATATTAAATTATAATGAAACGCATCATTTTATTGATACGAGGCTATATTTTAGTTTATTGTACGAGTGAAGTTGAAAAAGAAATATGTTATAGCGTGCAAGTATACTGTATCATATAATCGCTTGACACTCTCAAAAGTAGTTTCCGTGATATTCAGTTTAAATAATTTGTAATTATTAATCTACTTATATTATTCCATAGCTGTTTCGAATTGTATGGCTAAGTCCTTATCAAATATAATACATATTATGAAATAAAAATTGGAAATACTCATAACTTTGTTGATTGTAGTTACTAGTACATATTATATGGAAAATAAAATGCCAAAAAAATGTGGAACGCTTCACGATTTTGCGTGTCATCCTTGCGCAGGGGCCATGCTAATCTTCTCTGTATCGTTCCAATTTTAGTATATGTACTGCCGAAGCAAGTACACTAGGCACGTTTTTCTAGCCCTATATATTCGAACTGCCACAAAAATGGGCACCTGTGAGAAAACCAATACTTCGATGCGCCATCTGTCGGATTCTTCCGCAACTAAACCAATATCATCAAAATATACGTATACCATTTCTTACGCTATTTAGGACAAAATGTGCTATGAATTTAGAAGAACAGCAATAGTTTTGCAATTAAAGTTTGCGATCTATGAAAAATAAATTGTACGCGAATATTAACCTAATGTAGCAATGCTGCATTGATGTGATCTTTTTGTATTGCTGTTTACTGGGGTACCGGCAACATCGCTCAAAATATTATTAAACAATATTTTTATATACGCGTATTCTTAAATTATTCATTAATTTTGCAATAAAGAAGCATAATCGCACTTAGGTTTTCTGGGTGTACAATACTTTTAGAGTGAAACATAAATCTGCGCTACTTGTGTATTCAGCTTTCGCTATTTGTATTATAATAATTTTTCTGTAACAATAACAACTGTTCTTTTATTGCGAGCGACATGGATTGCTCAATGCACGTCATTGGGAACTTATGATTGTAGCATCGGAGAACGATTCTTATCTGAAAATGTACCAAGTTACAAGTGGCCTAACATCAACCCCACACAACCTTTGCATCGTAATCACTTACGAGAGTACTGACGCTGCATTCTGACGTGAACATACAACGTGTATTGGTAGATCAATGAGTCACAGTCGCAGTCGTCCGCTATGTATAACGCGTACTCCCGTCGCAACGGTTGAATTTGGACAAAGCCACCTGAGGACCGGTAGTGCAGCATCGTAACTACTGATAAGTTGAGCTAATTTAACGCAGCGAAACTACTCAAGCAACTGTGCGCAGGTGTAAAGTTCTATATTCCAAATGCACACATCAGTGCTTCGGCATCTAAAGCGTCACTAATTCCCGAAAGCACGTCCAATCGAGTGTACTCTTTACGCCCCCCCCCCCCCCCTGCCTCCTAATGCTATCGAGATCTCTTTCGAGTTCACGGCAATTTCGTGCAATGTTACATTCATGTATGAACCAAATTTTCCTTTTTCACCGTTACTTCTATACTATCGTGTGGCAATCCCTAAAATCCTGACGTTTCGAGGGAAATGCTGGATTTCCGAGATAGAATTGTGGGGGCGTTTTGCGCATGAAGAGGTTACGTAGATTTGATGAGGTCAAAGAAAACGATTTTTTCAAAATTTCATAGTCGATTGAAACTATCCGTCTGGAATATTCTAGGTGGAAATTTCATTTTGGAATTCGTAAAAAACCTGGGTAGAAATATAGCTGGAAATGGAAATACAGAAATGTTGAAGTAGTTGCATATATATTCGCTCTCGCAATATTCAACGTCCTTCTCTTGAAGAGATATTTAAAAATTTGCTGTTTCCAGACCAGTTGGTATTACTTGCTAGCACTCTTAGCGAAGCAATTTTTTAATGCGAGTATTGGGAGCCTTGGTCTTCATTTCATTAACGGAGGTAGATAAAAAATTGGGACAAGTTCACATTTTCAGCAACTGTTGTTAAACTGATAATTTATTGAAATTGATTTTAATAAAACGTTCTCCTCCTGCAATTCTTTAGCACAGTTTGTCGTGATTCCATAATAAAGACTAATTTACAATGTTCTAAATTTAAAAGGAATATGCCTTTCCATTAATCAAGGTTTTCCAGGAGCTAACGCGACAATGTTCCAGCTCTGCCCCCGTAAATTCTCGTGATTTGCGTGCTACCCTGTCACTTGCCGCGAATTAAAATTACACAAAGCATACGTATGCTACATCAAGCATTTTTGTAGGTCGTCCATTAAAACTGTCCTTACCAGTTGCAGCCTATATCTCCACGGATTATCATTAGTTTTTTAGCGACAAATCATTTCTAGCTTGACATCGAGCGAGTAAGGTATTCATTTGCGACTATTATGTCGCCGATGTTTGGTGAAATTAATTAATTATTTCAATATCTAAATTAATTATTTCAATATCATTGATTTTTTGTTGCCAATTGATTGAAGAAATAAAAGGCCACAGTAGAATTAGCTCATATCATTGGTCAATGAGCAACTTCAATCATTATCAAACGAGTCATTTTTCTACAACATTTGATTAACATTTAAATGCCCTCGTGATTTTTCATGTAGTATAAACTGTTATAGTAAAAACTGTTAGTGACAATAGTTTCTTCGAAATTCAAAGTTTCCAATTTCATACCATCGGCAGACGTTATCAAGCTGCCGGAGGCTTAAGAAGAAGAGAAAGACTAAAGCCTCATAAATCCAGAGCATACGACGGATTAAAATCGATCGGCACGGCTTTAAAATCCCTTGGTGGTTTTCGGACCGCAGGGGCCAATCCATTGGTATGCGTTTGACGCTTGAGTATGTATACCGCAAACGTAGTAGATTTGCAACATTATTCTAAAATATGACGCGAAATGTCATTCGGTTCCGGTTACAGGGTAGCTGCCAGAGTTACAATTTTGCATAAGCCTCTTTTTCTTCTCTTTCAGCTTCTTTTCCATTCGCTACGATTTCGCCCACTTAAATAAAGGACGCCAATGGCTCTTGAGGCCGGGACTATGAAAAATTATTCGCGTCGTTGTGACTTTACCTATATGCCTTCTTTTTATGAAGCACTACGCGAAATATGCCGCGACGTCTGTGCTTTTCTCGGCGTCGTGCCGGATTATTGAAATTTCGGTTTTAGTGCAGTACATCACCTGCACGAAGCTTGTGCACGGAGTGTGTCGCTACTGCGACTCCTGTTCTGATTGCGCTTCGAGTTTACGGCCTGGCGCACAGGTTCGAGCAATCTCGAGTCGTTTCTAGAGAGTGGAACACATAGAAGTTGCAGCTATACTTCGTTGATACTCTTTTTTTTCAACGTCTCTTGTATTGTTTAACGGTGCTGTGCGAATAGAAAAGAAATATACTAGTTTTCAGTGTAGGATTGTTATGCTCGTAATCGATTTAAATGATTTAACAGCGATTTAATAGCGTATAAGTCGATCAAAATAATTCAGTAACTCGAGAAGTTTTTCTAATTTCGAAATTCAATCATTAGTAATTTGTACACAAGACTATCATTAGAACAAATCAATCATTTTTCTACTGTAATTATTTTCAAATCATTCCAGCAATATTCTGTTCTTCTTGCTATTAAAATTCTAAAAGGGATAGCATTAACTGTGCAATATTTCGCAAGAAGATTCTTCCACATTACGACCACGTAGCAATGGAACGTTTTGAATAAATATTAAACGGAGGATAAAATTTTTTTCATCGCCAATATTACTCGAACTAGCTACGACTGTTTCCATGCACGTGTTACAAAGAATCTCGAAATTTGCATAATTTTCCGAGTCACAAGATTTACGGGTTCGAGCTTTAAATACCTGAACTGACGGGGCATAAAGGGTAGCCAGGATTACATGCTTGCCGCAAAGCATTAGTCAACGGTCTCATGCGCATTCGTTATCTTGCGCCGCAGTAATTAGCATAAGCGTTTGTTTATCTCGCACGTCTCTTCTTTCGAAATAATTTTGCGGCCTTCTAGCTGCGCTCAGCTTAGAGTTACTGGTGCTACTGTTAAATCGTCTTGCCGCCATGATATCCCATTTCAGAGAGTCACTTATGTATAGAGTGAAATGTGTCTCCCCTATGTTGAAGCATGACAGCGATAAATTTTTGTTACGCCTCTTTTTCAATGTATATCGTTCGCAAAATGTACTTAAACGCGAGAAGGACCATCCTTGAAAGTCACTATACATACCTATAGAAAATGGTTTATTGCACGCGCCATTTTTGTTACACAGGTGCTCAGCCAGCGTATATCCTTTATCTCAAGTAAAATGATATTCGTAAAAAATTATTTCTTATAGATTATGAGCAATGAGGTGTAAGCATAGACTCATGATGTTGCTAAACGGTTTAGGCTCCGAAATTATAATCGCGACGATTATCGGAGTTGTGAATAAACCGAAGGAACGTAAACATCAGCTTGAATAAAGTGATTCCTCGAGGAAGTTTTGCATTTCTTAAAGCCATTCTACATTGTTACCGTTCTCAAGACGCTGAAAACCTCACCAGATTAGCAATATCGAGTTAAGTATTCATCGCTGACACCCTCAAACCTCTAGTATTTCCGAACAATAAGGAGTGCATTACGCGTGTTTATCGCAAACACTACTAAAAGCTTTAACAGTACAAACGTCTCTTTTTCGTTCGCTTTCCTGTCTGGCAGGAGAATCACAATTTGCATTACGTGGAATAGTTTGAAAACTTTTAATGACCGCCCTCTGCAGTTAGCAGAAGAATCACGATGAAAGTTTCGCGCGTTTTCGAAACTACTGTACAATTTTCTTTCAACCCTCCTGCGGACGTTCCACTTTATTCCTTATTTCTTGCAGAAGACAATTTCTTGTTAGTTTGGGCCGCGCCCAACAACACCGTCTCTCTGTACTTTCCCCATCAGAAACAATGCGAAAACCGTTCGTGGAAACTAGCAAAGACACGTACCCGTCGGGACGGAGTAAAACTCTACAGTGGAAAATAAAAGCTTCTTCGCCCTGTGCTCGTCATAATGAGAATTTACGTTTACGATGGACAGTTAATTCCAGGTTCGCCGCGTGCTCTCGCCTTTCACAGGGAAACTTTTAATCTCGTCATAGAGCGCAGCGTGAAAAGCAAGGGTGGAGAGAAATCCAGCTTGGTAAACGGAAAGGTGCACCGCCCTTATAGCCCACGGCAGACCACCAGCACCACCACTACCAATAACTAGTACAGCAGCATCAGCACTACCACCACCAGCACCAGCATCAGCAGCACTCGTGATATCGACGTATT
Organism: Trypoxylon attenuatum; assembly: GCA_963989405.1. Lineage (NCBI taxonomy): Eukaryota > Metazoa > Arthropoda > Insecta > Hymenoptera > Crabronidae > Trypoxylon > Trypoxylon attenuatum. Next base: position 13,193,200 of record OZ022489.1, on the reverse strand, counting down.
TTCCATTCTTTAGCAACGCCAGCCCAACACCAAGTCCCATTTTCGTTCGGAATTTTTTTCCCCCCTCGAGGAGATTCCTTCGGCTGACGATGAACCAGGAGGAATTGGAGCGGGATATTTGCATCGCGAAGCTTACCGGCAAAAGATTCGAAATCGCGTGAGTCCTCTATGCACGCGTGTGCTGTTGCTGAGCGTGTTGATATTGCTTTAGCATTAAAGTGCGCTTGGAAACAAGGTTTCGAGCGAAGTTTTGGTCAAGGGTTCCTGCCTATCGTTGGTTTCCATGGTGGAAGAGAACAATGGAGCCACACAACTCGGTGCACCAGAGCAAAAGGGGAAAGAGGAATACAAGATTAACGCATTCCCGGTCGAGCCAGTCTTGTACGCAGATTCCAGATCCTATTTTTGGTTGGACTTCTCCTTTTGCTTGGGCTACCACTCTACGATAAGTCACGAAACCCTAGGGGTGTACAAGAGGGTGTTGTACGCATCGACGGAGAGGTCGCTACCAGCACAAGCCATTTGCATTGAAGTATTTGAAAGGCGGTATCCAGAGAAAAAGTGTGAGAGAACACGTTGGAGAAAGAGAGAACGCTTCCTTTATGCAATGCAGTTATATTGTTCTTGAGGCCCCTTGACATCGGACTCTCTCTCCCAGAGCTTCGTGCACTGTGGCCTTTCACGGGTCGAGCATAGGGACTCGCGAACATGAATGTAGGGAGATGTTGAATACGACCACATATAGACACACGCACTTTCGCCAACAATGCGACTGGAGATCGAACTTGCGCATCCAGTATTTTGGAAGGGTTACCAGTGACACGCGTCCTCGCTTTGCCGTCTATACTGTGTGCCATGTGTGATCCTCCTGTACTTTCTTCCACAGTGAAGAACCTCTTGAAAAACACCTTTTACTACTTTGCAGGTGAATGCTGTATGGATGGGCCCTGCGGTTTCGGTAGGGAAATGCACTTTAATCTTTCTCTTCACTCTTTGGTCCTTGATCGAATAAAGCACATGGTACGCTATATATACTGTATATCGATAAAGCGAGACTATGTACAAAAGTATGTATTTAAATTGAATATGATAAAGGTACTGCTTCCGAGATACTGATTTTAAAGCTTTAACTTTTAATTGTAATATCGATTGTTTATGATAGATGCGTCTAAAGTAATGAACGAATGGCAGATACTTCGTTTAATAGTACTTAAGTATATTATTTTTTTTTTTTTCTTATGACAGTTTAATTATGTTAGTTTGACAGGTTTCGAATGAATTCCTGTTATTTTGGCATTTTAATCTTCAACGCTTAATTCAGTTACCCTTGTTTTATAAATCGTTTATTCATACATTCGATGACCATAATAAAATAATCCCGGGGTATTCCTAATTTGCTCTCCAACAAAAGGTATTCCAGCGCTTTTTGCTGTATCAGCAGAGAAGACAATTCTACATAATGCATTCGTTTTTTATTATTAAGATTATCCGCCGTTTCGCAGATTCACCTACCGTAAACCAAAAATAATGAACTTCCTGCTTCGCCACAAGCTCACTGCTTATTCACTTACTTTTCAGCTTGAATTATATCTATTCAACGCGAATTGCAACTAAATTTAAGAAAGATTTTGTCGTGAATTTTGAATTATAAATTGGTATAGACGTTGCGCGACAAAAAGCACTGATTACTTGGGAAAAGAAAATTCGGGAAACCTAATAAAGAAATGAAGAAAAAAAGTCTTATGAAATTGATTCATTGATTGAAGAGGCAAGTATTTTCGCATAAGCGTCAAGCGCACGCTCTCTTTTGAAGGTGTTCGCAATATACTGCGGTTTCGAGGAGATTGCACTGCCTTTAAAAGACCTCGAGAATTGTTTATATTCATGAGGATTGAATTCTTTTACGGGATACGCGCGAACAATACTCGAGCTATTTGAATATCCATCAAATGTGTCGAGAACATTTCTCGCCACTACAGACTCGCTTGTGCGTATATCAGCAGACATCAAACGAAAGAGTGTCCCCGGAAAGCGGACGTGGATGCGGACGTACACGCGCGTGCACTTAAAGAGAGGTCGTGTGCCTTTGTGGATTCAGACGCCTCTGCCTGTCTGCCACCTGTTTTTGGTTAACGAGCTCACCATTCGCGTGCCTGATAAACAGTGAACGAGACTTCACATCTAACAGCGGAATTTAATTGTTGCAGATATACGAAGTGCTTCTGCATGCGAGAACAACTTCAGAGAAGGATTCCTCTTTGGGTTCTGTGTTTCTAATGTGAAAGGTGGATTCAGTTTGAGTGTTTTGTGCACTCGCAAACTCGTTTGGTTCGCATCTACAACCAACTCTTAATTATTTCGATCGTATTAATTCGTTAATTGTTGAAATGTTTCCTAAGAAAAATCTCCTATAATATATTTATTTTGATCAATAGTTATTTCTAAAAAGAGTATCATGAACTTATTTTACTTTTTGACTTGAATTGTGATTAAACACGATGACAAAATTTCGTATTTCTGAAAAAAATTCTATCTGCAAAGCAGTATGGCTAAAATTTGAATTTTAGGAAAAAATAAGGGAATCGCGGTATGTCTATAAAGACATCGAACAATTAGTTTTAATTGAACAGTGGAACTTGTAACCTATTTAGCAAAACTAAGGGCAACATGAAGAAATGTCGGTAAAAGTAATTAGAACTGGTTACCGGTAACTTTTTTCCCGCATACTCTACATAGATAGCATCGATTGATAACCGTGGCAATTGCGCTTCTTCTCGTTTCTCCTTTTACCCTTCTCGGCAATTACTATCGCGCACAATGTGCTCTGGAGAACACCTTTTTTTGTTTGGGGATGATGAATTGCTCGACTCGCATTCCAGAGAAATTAACGAGCGGCAGGAAAATTGTGCCGAAGAAATGCGGTATTGATCTTGCAGGATGGCCAGTCATACTTTCAAACCTGCTTTTCTTACGATCACGTGTGGCCCTGGGGATGGTAATCTTGTCCAGAAGCCGTTTCAACCAGGATAGTTGATGGTGACCACGTAATTGACACGTTATGTGGCCTCTTATTGGATGAAATGTGTCTATCTTGCTGGTAAGCCGCGAGTGGGCGATCTAGCGCATCCTCAGTTACTTTACGATAGTGAGTGAAACGTGCCCGTCCCTTGATTACCTTATTATATTTTTGTGGAATTGTGATAATGAAGCTGTCGTGATCTTGCAATTTAACGGTTGCAGCAGTTTCGTTTACTGAGAGTAGTTGAGCTTGTTTGTGTTAACGGGATGGGTGGAACGGTTTACCCGCATTTCCAAAGCATCACTGTACACTTCTTAAGGGCAACTTTATAAACTAGTCATGTATGTTTCTCGAATATGTATAATTTGATGTGTTCATATTAAAAGTTATTTGCGACATTACACTTTCTCGTAGTATTTAAAGTTATGAACTATCAAACTTCCTAATCTATTCATAAAGTAATGGAATTTATTATGTGTTTATAGTTTATAGTGTTTTTTATATTTAAAATTACTCGTTACAGACATTGAAATTTTATGACTCTATACAAATGCTTGGTTCTACAAGTATCTAACAATAAGTGCAATGATATATGAATCTAATTCACATTTCAGAAAGTTTAATTAGTAGCAGGATTCTACTACTTTAATCCAGTTATGTGTAATAAATTGATTTAATTTTTCAATACCAAATTTTCTCTGTTACGTAATGACTCATTACGAATGATTTGCTGACTAATTAACTCATAAGTAATAAATATTAAAAATTGCTATAAAATTAAGGAAAACTAAGTCTCCTCTTCTAAATCCTTCTTGTAGACGTGCTAGAGTTTCGCGAGTACCAATTCATTTCCACGTGTCCCACTTTATCTCATTGCGTGTACCATATAAAGTGGCACTTCCATTTCTCCGGACAGCCTTAAGATTTAGGCAAACCACAGATTTAGTCTTACCTCCTCTGTAATTTTCGCGGCGGTATTTCAACCTCGCAAATTCATACCTTTGTACATTGAGAATACGAAATTGTGAAGTAGCTGTGTTATACTTGTTGAAAGAGTGAAATTAACGAAAGAAGTTAAACAGAGAAACGATTGTGAAATAGCATTTGTTTAAACTGAACGAGAATAATAAAGAATATCCTTAAAAATTTAAGGATAATAAATTACAATAAAATTGAATGTTTAGAAAAATACATAAATATTAGTGTTCGTTCATTCGTATATTTACTTTAATTCAAAGCACACGTAGGGAGCGTATGCTACTGCATTTTTAATAAATTATATTTTCTAATTTTCTCAAGAGAAAAATTGATATAATCCCTGAAGATTAATACAGTGAAAGAGGTGTAACAAGCATGCAAACTCCAATATCACGATGCATCATTTACATCGACTTAATTTAAGGTTTGAAACAAGTCTATTGAAATTTTTCAGTTTAAACGCGCGTCTCACACGGTGTGGATAGTGCGTGTCACGCGATCATTAAGTCTCATCGTGTCGATAATTGCATTTGCAAGAAGTCTACTAGGCTGGCTTTGCACCGTGGATCGCATAAATTCATCGTCCAGGGAGGTTCTCTCTAACCAGCCGCGTTGGAAAAGAAATCAACCGCGTTACAAGCACACCCTCGCGGCTGGAATTATGCTAAATTAATTAGTATCCGCTCGCTCCAGCGCGGCGTCTCAATTCAGTCGTGCTGGCCGCTAGCAACTCGCCAAACTGGCTCCCTTCCAACGGATAATTATTCAAATTCCACCAGTCGAGTCTTATTCCAGTGTAACATTAACTCGCTTCGCTTAGTTTCATTTAGTTTCAACCCTTGCAAGCCGGTTGATATTTTAATGAAGGCGCCCCTGTGTTGCGATTCCGATTAAGCGCCGCGCTTCCTGCTTCCGACAATGAGTCAAGAGGTGCGAGCTATTTTTCCTGGAATTTTTACACCGAATACTTTAGGGAATTCCAGTATCGGTCAGTCAGTTAATTAAATTCATAACTCGATTGAAAATGTAATCAACAGTTCGCAAACAATGTGAAAATCTTGGATACTAAACGTTTTACCGTAATTATAATAAATTATTACATTGTAAAAGTATCTGTAATCATAATTTTTTATCGTAAGTTGTTATTTAGATTCTAATCATGAAGCGGATTTTAATCGTTATTTAATTAATTAGTCTCCTTAAAACTTTTATGGAGCACAGCGTAAGAGGATTAAATTAATAAACAGATGTTATAAATGATGTATAATTTGAGTACACAAACTCCTTACGGAAAAGAAGAAACTTTCCTTAAAAAAAACTGCACCTCTACTTAAAGCTGGTATTTCATCTGTAATGCAGTGAGGATTAAACACTTAAACCTTTCCAAATTTCCACTGCACCTGGTGCATCGGCCCGGATCCCTCGTTCATAATTTCCTACTTTTAATAAAAGTTATAAAAGAATCCCTTGCGAAAATCAGAACGAAACAGGTTTTCTCTTCGGTTTCGGGATACTCTACATTTTGGATTTTTTTAAAAAAGAAAGAGGTTGACATATGTATTGCTCGAGTAAAATTTATACATTATAAGTGCTTGTAAAAGAAATTGAATTAGGAAAGAAAGTTGTAATAATGATACATTTCTGTTCTACTCCGAAACTCTACATGTATAACAGAGTCGTCGTTAGAAAAAGGTAAAGCAGAATTATTCCAGTAAAATTGTTGCAAACTGTGAAAGGGCGTTCGTAGCGTAAATGTAGGAAAAAAAGGCGAACAGACTGTCCGATATCGAGTGCAAACTTCGTCTTGCAGCAGAGAAGAGAAATCAACTGGTTCGAACAGCCGGAGCAACGATCTCGTTTATATCGGGTTGAAGAGAGCTCGCTGAGTTCTAGTTCCCGTGCGGTCCCTTATTACGTGGCACCGATTTCGAGGCGCGAAAGTGGATGGCGGACTCTGATTCTGTGAACTGATGCGACGAGCTTTCCACTGAATAACTTATCGTTTCACCGCGGCGAAATCGCGGATCGTTGGAAATCCGTAGTCTTTATGGCAATTCGCGTAGGATTTATCAGTGCGATTCTACGTTCTGCTAATCTTCAGGTTCGTTGCTTAAGAGGATTAGCCGATTTACTTACGTCCCTATGAAATTAACAGTTCGGCGAGCTAGTCCGGTTGCTTGGTTGCTTTCCTACTATAACGCTCGTTCACTACTGCTTCGCGGAACTTCTAATTGGATCCGCTAATTACTGGCGAATCTTAGCTGCGCGTTATTCTTTGTATTTCGACGAATTTTTTGGGATTGCATCGTGAGTTTAATTGTAGTTTATGGATCGCACAGATCTCGCTTTTATCAAAACTGCTGAATCTAATGTTACCTTTATGCGATCCTGACAGAGGTAGATAACAAAGGTCCGCTATAAATTACGATTAAATGATAAGTTTCGTGAATTTTTTTAGAAACAGGATATTTGCGAATTTATAGAAATTAATGAGTAAATCGTTTGAGTTTACTGAATTCAGAAACTTTAAATCTATTGTAAAAACTCATTAAGCATAGAAATGTCCCGTAATTTTGATGAGTATTAGTTACTGTCTACCAGCAGTTAAAGAGACAAGAAAGAATTCTCAGGAAAGACCAAAAAGTCGATTAAAACACCCCGAGATATCAGCGTGGCATGGAACTTGCTGGCAGGTATATAAAATGATAATCTTCCAGCCAATTCAGTTACGGTAAAAAGAGCCTTTCTTTCAGCGCGCAGCTCGCAATTAGGAAGAAATATTGCCATAGCACCGTGTTATGAATGGCTTATAATCTAATTTTAATCGCTCACAGGACGCACGCATTAGCATATTCAATCTGTAGGGAATTACTTCCGAGCTCGTTTTACACAGCGAGAGGGAGGAAAGTTAGAGATGACTTGATTGGGCTGAAGCGAGTGCGGTGGTCTGTTTCTGGAATGTTTGTATTGTCGATAGGCTAGAATATTCCGACCATTTCACTTCAGACCCTCGAAACTTTATAATTACCATCGTCTTCGAAAATAATTCTCAAATTTAATGTTCTTAAGACGGCAAGGAATTTTAATTAATTATCCATATTTATCCGAAGAGCATACAAATAGTAGCATAAAATACATTATAAAATATACTTGCTAGAATCTCGCAGAAATAGAAAAAAGTATATTTGCACAAAGATTTTCAGTCTACTTTAGAGTTCGGTGACATAAGCTTCGAACCATCATTCTATCAATTCTAATCCCATGATATGATTGATTCAGATGAAAAGGGTCCAAACCCTGGGTTGACAGTTTCCATTGTATAAAGAAACCCAACGTGTACAATGATTTTCTAGTTTAGGTAAAAGAGGAGATGAAAATTGAACTGGAAAGAAAGAGGCTTGGACGCGAAGATGAGGTGTTAGATGAAACTTGCTGGAGGCACGTCAAGTGTTATATCCTTGGCTGACGTAATCTAATGGATGGAGGTTAGTTGGGGTGAAGCCGAAACAAGTACGGGACCGCGGGTGGTACGCATCCGGAACGCGGAAATGCCGAGCGCCTCCTTCGAGTTTGGATCCAGAAACACATTTATCGCAGCTGGGTTTGGTCATTCTTTGTGATGCGAAGTCGATGTTTATGTTATATTCTCGTGAGTGAAACGAAGGCACTGACTGTGATTTAAGTCCTGTTATTGCGATTATTGATTTTAAGGAAATACTTTGAAGAACAGTTATTAAATGGAGTAATGGAGTTACGAACTTTATTCAAAATAATACTGATCGTTCAATAATTGAGTTAAGATACGTTAAAAGGACTTGACAAAGAACTAATAGAATTCGTTGCGTTTTATTTGCAACTTGGGGCAAGTAATACACGAAGAGGTGCTATTTTAGACAATCCATTCAGAAATAGCTGCGGTTTTACACGAAATTTAGGGGAAGAAGGTGACAGATAAAGTCTCTCAGACTCGAAGCTATGAGCTTACGATTCCAGGCCCCAAGGCATTGTCGCTGTCGCCAGACAGATAAGAACCAGTCACCCTCGAAATCCACCCCGAGCCACTCGCGAAAATGTCCGTGAAAGCAGAAAAACGAGCACGCAACCCGAGCAAATGCAGTCTCTCAGGCTACGAGACTTTCCGTGGAAATAATTTTATTGCACTAGCCTCGAGGCGCAACCAATTCTAGCGAGAAAGCGTTTTCTCGCGATGCAGGAGGGCCTCGCCTGTACTGACAAGCACCGTGTAACTCCATCGATTATCGATGACGCGCCGCGACGCTTGGTTGCGGTATTTAAATGCGATAAAATCAGACACGAGGGGAGATTCCTGGAGGACTAATATTCTCAGAGGGATTTATTGCTTCTTTCAAGCCGTTAGATGAGAATACAGATGGTTCATTCCGTGAATTGTGTGAATTACCGTGTAATTTGCTCTTACTGACAAGTCAAAGCCAATAGTATTTTGCGAAAAATATGATAAAGCGCCAATATTAAATTAGATCGTTTTATTTATTAAATAAACAACACAATAAAACTTCTGGAAAAGTACATTTTATATCTTTTATATTTGATTTAATGTTTTCCATATTTGCATATGTATTGTTAAAAATCTCTATTGAATAATGTGTGCTTTGTATCCCTTAACAGGACTGACGCTTTTGTAAAACAGTAATTATTAATGTAAACGTTAAATAAATAAAATTAAATAGTAAAATCCCAACGTTTTGTCTGCAAGAGTTAAAACGATGCACATAGAAATTTGTATAAAAAAAAAGCCAGCTTGTGTATCCGATTTTGCCTGCAAACGACAGATCCACGGTTTCATCAAAACCGCAATCATGACAGCGACAAACTCGTTGAAATTTCTAGAAAAACGTTTCTATCAATTTTTCTGTCATGTTCACAGTTGTTATTAGGTGAGGATAGTCACGCACTTGTGACTCTGTCAGTCACTCAATCAATGCCCAATGTATACTAGTTCATCCGATTTTATATACTTGATATCTTCTACATTAAAATTGCTATTATATCCTATATATAACTACAATACAATAATTAGATTATTTTAGAAAGAAATTTTCTGTAATTTAACAATCATCGATAATGAATAATGTGGACTTTGGACACAGCAGAAATCTGATCGGTTTAAACAACATTAGCACCAATAGCACTGTTTAGAGGTTCCGGAACGAAAGATAGCTGGATGCTATCGAACAGTGTGCTTTCCCACTTTGCACGAGTGTTCTCCGTTACACGTGTTTTATTTCACCAGATATCCAGTTATCCATTAGTGCAGCCGGTTCAACTAGACAGAAAGAGCATTTTGCGAGTGCGCCCGAGGAAAAGTTCCTATTCCTCTCGCGTCGATTTCGCGGATATAGCATGTAGCTGACCGTGCTGCATTGAGCTCCGAGCTTAATGTTTGGCTAATAAATCAAACGATCATGCGGGCTTATGATCAAGTAGATTGCGGAACCTACGCGGTAAACTGGTCTAGCATACATCCTAGATTGTCTGTATAATAAAAATAAAAAACTATTTTTGATAGAATATATTGGTAATAGGGTTAGAATGATTAGAATGATTCCGATGATTTTTCGATTATAATGTTTCTATTTTCGGATGTATATATGATACTATGGCATAATTCAAGTTTATATTCACTAATAAATTGGTGAAGTTAATGACTATCCAGAAACCAATAAACATCTGGAGGTATTAATCGGAGAACTTTGACAAACTCGCGAAGGAACTTCCTCGGTTCTCCGTGTCCATCAAACTTGTAGTTCAAAGCATCCGCGGTAAATTATCGCGAAATAAGTTCGACAAATTCGCCAGATCCCAGGTCGGCTTTGGAGCAAGTATTCCCAAATCGACAACGATTTCCCCGGCATTAGTGGCATCGAGCCAGTTTCTCTCTAGCAATCGATACCGCCCATCACGTCGCTGTAAAAAAAAAAAAAAAAAATCCAGAGAAACAGAAGAGGGAGAGAGAAAGAGGGTGGGAGACGACGTTCGAAGGCTTCAAAGCACGGCTGATGCCGATTTTTTCCGGGGCAATGCTGGTAGCGTTCACCAGACTGCCGTTTGCAAGCTGGCTATCCAATAATTCACGTGTCTCGGCTACTTTGTCGTTTCCCGCTCGATTGATAGTCGCGCAATTCCTTTGTAAAAATAGAGTTGACTTTTCCGAGAACCACGCATGCAATCCGATTGTTTAATTTAATAAATTACACTCTGACGGAACTAGCTCGCGGTGGGTAACGATAGCGAATCTGGACTTCACTGAATTTACTGAGATTTAAGAACATAGCGTGGACGTGATCGTGTCCTTGGATCTAAATTGGAAAATAGTACTATTCGAATCTTTTCGATCGGAGCCGAATAGTTTCTATTATTAAATGGAGAATCATATTACTGTGCAAAGAATTTTAATGCAATTAAATCGAATGTTAATGAGTGGTTAGAGAAATGCTTATTATAATACCAATAATAAGAACACATTCGATAATTGAAACAAAGAACTTTATAGCAAACTCCATTTAATTGATATTCGCCCTATTTGTTCATACGAATATTAAAGCTCATTGTTAGCTACATATTGCCAATCCAATGAGTTTTAAATTTGAAAGCACTGAGAACCCATAATTACACATGCAGTATTGTGTTCAGTTTACAATATAAATGAAACCTTGATAATATTACTATTGTATATTCTGCTTTTCATCGACAATTCAAACTTTATTTCGCATAACAGTCATATCTCTCAGTTGAGTTAGACGAAATTTAAGCTCTGCTACGTTTAATTTCGTCTGATTTATATCAAAGTCGAAGCAGTTGTTTGCGAAAGATATTAAACTAGAGAGGTCCTTTTATCGTGAATCTTCCACTCTACTTTAATGTATCTTCTTACGGTAGAACGAAACTTCGATCCAGTGGAATCCTTTTGGCTGGTGGCCCTAAAGTATTCCACTGCCAAGACTCAACGTTTTTGCTCTTGAACCGAGAAATTCGTTATCTACGTCTTTCATCTTTATCGACAGACTTTTATCAAACCGGAAACCCGCCACTCGTTCACGAGACTTTCGTCAATCGGTTCGAGTTTCGTAGTGTATGTATAAAGTAGAGGTTGAGGTTTTAGTGGCGGTTGCTTTATGCCAGCGAAGGTAACGGCTTGTTTACCGATTCATTGGAATCTTCAAGCTATATATCTCGGTCTTCTGCTAGTTAAACTGGCTAAATTGGCCGTAGAATTGGATACCAACGTGTATTCTCGCTTCTATTATTTACTTTGACAAGAGCCACTTACGTCAGATGAATGTAACGCTTGAATTCTGTAATTAAATAATAAATTTGGAGGTCCTGTTGGAAGGATGCGCATTCTAATGACAATTTACTTCCTGGAGAGTGAGCTACAGTAATCGGCTTTGACTGTGGGTTACTCGCTTTCTCGGAAAACGAGATTAATCAGGGACACGTATCGACCTCGTTCTTTGCAATTAAGTTTACTGCTGACTCAGGAAGTAGCCGACTAGGGTGTCGTTATAAAGGGAATAATAAATAGAAGCTCGCGTGTAACTATCGAAACGCAAATTAAGAACCTTATATTTACGTTTAATGAAACGTCAATTGCGAATCATTAGCTTCGACTGGTTCTAAAGTAAACGAAATCTTATAAATTCGTGATGAATAATTTGGCTAATAATCGATGATTTCCCGTTTACTTCGTGTATCGAAAATAAAAATGTACGTTCGCGTGGAATATGGAGCTGCTGAAATTGATCGCAAAACCTTTTGATGCAGTTCTATTTCTTCTCTATCCGCCTTATTTTCGTATTCGGTGAACGATCTCCTCCCTAAGTTTTCCAATTCCTATTTCTACTGTTATTGCGAACAATGGGCAACGTTCTTTTGTTGGAGGTTCTACATTGGAATATTGCCAACGGTCGAGTTTAATAGAGGTTAATCAGTGCTGATAAGAATGGAAATTTTCCGAGAATTTCGCTATGTAGCACTTTGCCAGAACGAATCGAAAATACAATTGCGCTCTAGCCAAGTTTTTCATTCTGTTCTAGTTAGTAGCATTAATCTACCAACATTTATCATTTAATGATATTAACTGCAATTGCTAGTCAAATAGAAATAGATCGGTAATAGTTTATCCAAGTGGATTTCTGACGATCGTTTCTGTGTACAGAAATTGCTTTGGAGAATAGCCGCGTGAAACGAGGCTGTCAACAACGAGAGACACGTTTTAACGATTCGGTAGTCGAGATGGACGAAAAAAAAGGAATACATGCTGTACTATAGCTGCTGTAATCACAATCTGCTGTCCGATACAGTTCATTCCGAAATCTAAACTAGTATCGACTATCTATACTATGTGTATGCCTTCATAATACTTATTAATTGCATTGATCCTGCTTTTAACTAACAGTTTACTAGTAGACCCAAAAATGGTATAGTAGTCTAGTATTACTCTACATTAAGCAATTTCAAGGTATCAATAGAATCAGAAGTACTACTAAAGCTTTTACAAGAATTACTTAACTATGTTTCATGGATACGCGAATAAACTGGTAGAGTTAGATTAAACTAAAAGTCTATCTAAATTGTCATCAAACATGGAATTAATGCATTTAATATATCAGACATATTAACAATTACTCCAAGTATTAATTCTAATTAGAATGTAGGATCATTTCAACATAAATTATTGCAAAACAAACAAAAAGAAACAAGTTTCGTCAAATTAAGGAAACTTGTTGACAATACAGTTTTTTGCTAAAAGGTCGATGCTTGATGATAGGATTAAAAGCCATTGGACTGGGCTAGAATAACATTCGCTTATTTCGCAAAAGCAACGGAAGCGGAGCAATCTGGCTACGAAAGAAAAAAAAGCGAATATGTAGCATATGGTACTCTGCAAAGTGATTAAAAAAATGTTGTTTCAAACTGGTCAAGCGAATAGAATTCGCTTCAAAAAATCTTCGTACCTGTGAATATTGAAACAAGTGCATACGGTTGTACAGGCGTTGAACAAAAATTTCAAAAACCGATGTACTCATTCTTGCTGAAGTCTCCATCAATCGAGTCATTTGTATAGGTTTTTTTTTCCCCCATAAAATTGCAACACTTGCAGTAGTGGGTAGAGCAATTAAAAAATTCTTTAAAGAGTTCATAGAATTGCAGAGAAGTTTGTCACACTACTGAATGACTAATAAGAATTTGATAAATATTACTAACAAGATAAATATAAATATTGATCTTAAAAATTCTCAAACTCCTCCAGAACGTTTTAGATTATTTTATATACAATAATATTTGTGATATTAATTTTGACTGTATATAAATTTTCATAAATTTTCACTCTAATGATTTTCATTACAGTGAGTCCTTTGAATTTTGAAAACTCATTTCACCGTGAAACAAGAACAATATAGTATTACAGAAATATTTTCTGGGTTTTATTACTACATTTCGAACGTTATAAATTGAGTTTTCGGAAAGCTATTATATTGCGAATGATTATGACAACCAGACTTAAGTTCGGAATGAGGACGGACGAAAGTGCTATACTTTTTTCTGCTGTCCAAATATTTGAGGTACGATTTCGTGTCCTGCTGCGTGCGCGTAAAAGTGATCTTCGAACACAGGATTAATACATTTGCGTTTCTGTTCTCTACCTTGTTCGTACATCATATGTATACGTATATCTCATATACATGTATATGAGAAACTCACAAGAAGCCTGTTATTATTTCAATCCGCGTGTAAATTCAATATATGGCTGAGTAAATTGAAACCACAGTTTTACGATATCACTTGGATCTGTGGCACCTGTTTCAATTTTAGAAACTAATCTCACCGTGGATGTAATGAATCCAACAAAAGTAGGATTATATATATAGTTTTGTTGTCCAAAATGACATCAGTAATTAAATTCAAACGCAAGTTCATGGATTTTTTAACACGGAAATAATATATTTAAGATAAATTGAGATAAATTATAAATAAATTTCGACAATGCTTAGTCTACTTACCATAATTAAACGCTCAGTCTACAATTGTAGAGAATAATCTTGCTAGAATACAAACGAACTCAACATAGAAAATTTATAACACTTTCTAGAAATACAATTCCCTGAAAGTATAATTTGAAAAATTATAATTTTACGTGTCCATAACTTTCAGTGTAACTTGAATACGTACTACGCAAGCATACAATTCCATATAAGTGAAAATTTAATATAATTCATAATTCTCATATTAATTATGTAGTGCTTCCTATTATGTCAATAATTAAATTTAATTCTACCAATTCCTAAGCTACCTTAAATAATTATTTGTCCTGAATTTTTGCATTTTCCGCCAACATTCTCTCAAAGGTAGTTGAGTTAAAGCAAACAAGAGAAGCAATTGTAATTTGGATCGAAAATTATCGCAAGCATTCTTACATCGATCCGATCATGTTCACCGGCGTTGCACTCGTAGTATGGGCAATCGCCAGTCTCCTTTGATACGGGGTACGATTCTCTGGCAACTCGAGTTTGCAATTAACCCACATAGCGCGCGTTCGAAGGGAAAGCACGGACAGAGAGAAGAGGTACTACTACCTTGGATAAGAGACCGCGTTGCACCGCGCACTGCGCTAGAGAGCGAGTAAGAGAACAGTGCGGTTGGGACTTCGGTCAAGTGAGCTTTCCGTGACGCGAGCCTCGACACTTGTTCACGTTTCGAACGTCCATTAACGAGACTACCTGCCGCGAGAATCGTGCCAAGTTCTCGGGCCTAGAATGGCCTTACTCTGTCGCGCGTTCTCTTCCTATCTATCTCTTTCTCTTCCTATCCCTCCGGTAGCCCCAAGTATAACACGAATCCTCGACCTTAAAAGCATTCGTGGTTTGGCGAAAAATGGATTGCCCTGTAAATATGGTCGATGCCAAGTTACCAGTGACACTCGTGTTGGGCCCACTCTCTCTCTGTCTGAAGGGTTGCTTACTGGTATTCCTGGAATGTTAGCTCATTCTACGTCCAAGATCCTCGAACTTCGTTCTCTTAAGCCGAATAGGGAGAATTCGTTGCTGCTCGTTTGTTTATAAAAAAAAAAAAACACCTGATTCTTCAGTTTGTCAGGTCAAAATACAATTTACAAGAAATGTATACACGCAAGAGACAAATTTTATTTGAATTCGATCGAAAACACCGAAGCCCTCGACATTATCGAATAGCTTTCGAACACTCTTTTCGCCAGCGGATAAGAACTCCCTTTGAACGCGGCCTCTTTCGCATGAGCGCTCTCAAGTTATTAGAGAAAAAATAGGGTCACTGAGGTTTCATTCGAATATGTATGTAGGTATTATATACAACTATACCCGAGTGCTCTAGATCCGTACCAATGTATGGGTTAAGCTGCCTGTTACCATGATAGGTGAGCAGTACGCGTTTGACACGGTTTGACAGTGGATAATATGTTAATACGTAACGGTATGAATATTAATTTTCACGTAACACCCGGTATCACGGTTGCAGCTTCGATATATAGTCAAATAACAATCCAAGGGAGTTAAGACCGGGGTTCAAGTAGCTGAACAGGTAATATAGCTTGGCTATTTATTGGTAACTCGCCCTTCAAAATCCTATGGAATCAGCGAATTTATGTGAACGTAATGGTGTTCAGCCCTAACGCGATTCGTGGTTGCGGGAAAATGAATTGGCTTGTAAATATAGGGAGGTCGCATAATACCGCAAATAATGGCATATCTACGCCGATCGGATATGCCAGTCGTTGCAGTCGAAATCAATCGTAACGTACTGCTAATGTAATCTCGTCGAGTATAATACGATAGGCGGGGGGTATATTTTGATCTTTCTCCAATAGAATTGGTAGAAATGATTGCTGCGGATTAGTTGATTGTACAGTTTCTGATTAAGTAATTCGTGGGATTGAAGTCGACGATAACTTACACGATAGTGTATGAGCATCTATTCTTTTGAATTAAAGAAAAATTATGAACCTTGTTACCAATGTAATACTCATGATAACAGTAAATATTTTATAATCAAATGTTATATCATTCATTGTCAAATATTTTTATAAATATAATATGAATATAATGATAGTAGTTGATGCATGTAAATGGTTAGATCGTTATGAAACCTAATTCCAAATAAATTCAAGTTTTAGTTGATAAGTTGTATATTGAATTGAAAGTTATAACGTGAGAGCGATTAATTATTTCATTCGCATCATGCTGCATATTATCTCTACAGGATAACTATACCTCAAAGTTGAAGTAACATCAGTAACATTTATCGTCGAGCTTTATTAATTTACGATGTCTGTTCGACCCGTTCTGAAGCATACATCCTGCTAAATGGCTCGGCGGCTGACAGACGCGATACCTAATTATCAATAATACCAGCTTCGCTTCTCAAGCCGAGAAGCACTTGTCAGAACAGTTGCATGCAGCGTGAATATTAATTTGAAAAGCGTTGGCTCGCAATAAGCGCCTTGGGCTACGAACGAGAAATAGGTAGTTTGATTAATGTATGTGTGTGTGCGTGGGTGGGTGGATACTACGTGTCGTGATATAATGTACAATATGTACTAGGGAAATGTGTGAGAACAGAAGCATTCTTCGAAAATTACTTTTTAAACTCATCTGATGGCAATTTAGAAATTGAAAGTAATTCAATTCGAAAAATTGAAGCATTTGATAGTTACTAATGTAAGAAATCTATTAAAAACATGATAACGTAGTAGAAGCGTTCCATTCATATGTATTTGTATAGAGAACAATAAAATGGTCTTATTTATAATTCATACTATTTCAATATATTTATTGTATATAACTAAAAATATGTTTCTTTGGGTACAAATCTTTCCATCAAGATTTTTGATAAGGTACATAGTGGACGGAATAGCCCAGTTTAAGCGATTACACAAATTTACAACATAGTCTGGTAGTATATGTTGATAATATAAATTTAAGCCCTGTAGGAAAAGAGTCAGCTATTGAAGTCGCAATTGCAGTTCTCAGTGAATAATGGATAATCTCATGAGATTAGAGGGCACAGAGTTACATATTATGCTCTATGGTTTTCCTCGATGGGACGCTTAGTAAACCGTGGCCTTTATCGGTTTGCCAATACCCCGAACTCTAGTCTCCCATTTTATCTCTTGCTTTTAATGAGCCATTGCATTATGTTACGATAATATTTAAAGTCTATATACGGATTTATTTATTAACAGCTGTTATTAGAAAGATTTCAATTATTAATATGGATATACAACTCTTGGCAGGCAAAACTGAAATCATTTTTCGAAAACTACGATTTATAGGCTCGTTGTAGGATTTATTTAATTTTTTAAAAGAAATTTCGCAACTAATTCCCAAGTACATACTTACAATTAGAATAGATCTTCAGGTCTACTTTAGATTAAATGCGTCTTCTAACATTTTCTACTCAACCAGTTAATCAAATTCTTCATTTCAAAAGTCAATTTCCTCATTCTACCTAAACGACTAAATTCCTTCATTTAGATGGAAGACTCAAATTCCCAGTTTACGACTAGCGAACTTAATTCCTAGCATCAAACAGCCGAATATCCCATTCCGTACGAGTTCGAAGCGAAAGTTCGTATTGCTTTAATTCGGAGTTAAAGTCTACGCTTCTAACTACCAAAGTTTTTTGATGCTATTTTACTCTAGAGTAATATTAGTTATGGAAATAAATAATGTACAAGTTACGCGTTTGCATCGTGACGATTTGCATTATACTTTGTATCAACATTTTATAAGATACATATTATCTATTTCCGTTTCAAATAATGACATAAGTTGCTGATAATTATTAAATCCAAGGCAAATAGTTTCCGACAAAGGATCAAGTTCAGAGTTGTGTAACACAAATTCGCTAATTACATGCCTCCACAAGCACGATTAGCCAAGAGAATTTAATCCTGCCTGAACTGACGTAAGGTTACTGACCTCATCAATCAAAGTGATACTAGCTAGAGTTCGAGCACGATCCCTTAACCAGGCGGTAATTCTCTAAATTCACAGAAATTGGTGGCAAGAATTACTTGAGTACATGACGTAATTCTTGCCTGTTCTAGTAACTTGCTTACCTGTAAACAACATCTGTCTACCGAATGCTATTCATTTGCCCTAGTTTCTCTTCGGTGAACATTTTCATTCTTAATCATTGATTCGTCTGAATTGCAGTTTTATTCAAGAGCTTCGATTTTCCAGGCTTCGCTTCGTCGCCAATAGTCTTATATTCGACTTTGGATAATGACATCCTCGAACATCAGGAATATAATGACAATATGTACAAAATGAATAAACGTGAAGCTATTATATTGAAAGGAGAGTATAATTTGATTAATTTGATAGTCCAGTTTTAATTCTTTCAATTTATCAATATGTGTATAAAATACAAGTTGAGTTTCAGAAGCGTTTCCTTTAAATGAAACATCCTTTTTTTTAATGACACACGAAGAAAAGCATTTTTATTTAAAACTATCAAATTTCTATCACAATTTCTATGGTCGTAACCACTAAATGTGACTGTTTCGAAATCATAAACATAAGCACTTGTACTCTATTGCAAAAGATACTCTCCAAGAATACCAAGATAGTATATATATATATATACCGTTCCCACTATTCATTACTTCAGGATGCAAAATCGGCCTAAAAGATCTCGGCGATTCTATTTTAATTCTTTACATTCTTTCCACAACGGTTCTTCCGATTTACAACTATTATAACTCTGCTGGCGAACGGTTAGATCATGGAGAACTTCCGAGTTCAGTCGCATAATACAGTCGATTCGGATTCAAGGCAACTGAGTTTGCTCATATTTGGCCGAGGAAAAATTCCTGCGTCACTAATACGGGGAGATGTATACACACACGATCGCGGTTGGTGCATTGAATTTTACTGGAAGCCAGGCAGATCCATTATACGGAGATATACGCGCGCCAACAATAGTGGGTTTCTTTTCTGGGGTCAGGTAAATGCGAGCTGCATAATTTCTCGTGTTTTAGCTGTCCTTGGAAAAGCTTGCACGCGCGAACGGTGGCAGCGGCCCATAATTCCGCGATTCCGCGGGACTAATACTGATTTTCCATAATGTTAACAGTGTCAATTTGTAGTATGCGTACAAACAGTTCCGAATACATATACATATATATGTATATTAAAAAAGATGCTCGAATTTCACACATAAAATATTTATACGAAAATAGACTCTAATTAAATGCAATTAATGTAGTTAGTTTTATATAGTTAATATTTATTTATAGATTTTTACGGGATAAAATTCCCCTAAATACAATTTGTACATTGCCTAATTAAGATTAAATTTGCCAAAGGTATCACAGATTGAATTAGAAAAAGAAATACATGAAGCACAATACACGTGTTGCTTAAACATGACAGCTTCGATCTGAAAACTCTAGTGCTAAACGGATAGAACGAATTGGCAAAAATGTCGCTTGACTTCGTTCAATGTCGTTCACGAAAAATATTCAATAAATCGAAGTAAGCAGAGGTCAGCATACGTAATATGAAATCTCATTTTTATATAGTCCACAGTGACATTTCCGTTATATTATGGTGGACGTTCAATAATACTATTAACAGTGACTCAAGATTTGAAACCCGCTAACCAATGTATTATCAATGCATTACAAATATGTTAAACCTCTGTACAGAATTGTACATTTTAATACGATACGCACAATGCGTGTTTCGTATTTCACCGAGCAATTTCAATGGAATAATTCATGCATCGTTTATTGGCGATTCGCAGGAAATGCTCAACTGTTCGGTTTGACCATAATACAATTAGACGTTGGAATTTGCACAACTGGACGATACTTGTTCGCAGTGAATAATTTGCGGGCATCTGCCAATCGATTGCCACTGTGAAAACATTCAGGGTTTAAAGATATTTCGAACTCAATTGTATTGTATAAACGCAAATTGTATTTAGAAACAATTTGGATGAGAAATTATAGTTACAAAATAAATCTTTAGAAAAATTTTATTTAATTCTATACTGTGTTTAATTATCTGATTAATTTGTTTCATACAAATATGAGGAATATTCAAATCTTCAGTTGTCACATATATCAATAGTTTAACGTCTATTGTAATTTTAAACATATTTCACTGTATCCCTGTTGCTTAATGACGAATTTACTTTCATTTTCCATGTTATATAACCAATTTACACGTGCCGGTTGTTTAGAAACGGCCTTGTAAATTCCGGAAGAAATACGGGCCGAGGGACTTTTCTGAATGTCAAGTGCAGAATATTGCGCAATGAAACAGTCTATCTGGTCGAATGGAAAGTAATGGAGAGCTATAGTTGTGCGAGTAGTTGTGCGAGTCGGTCTGTCTCGAAGGTTTGGCTTTGTGGTCAGTCCGACAAGGGCAAGGCCATTATATACTATTTCGTAACACACGTGCGTCACCACGCTGTTAAAACGAATGCCAAGGAACGCCACACGATTCATGGTAAACGATTATGCATGTAAATACAATAATGTACATGCGCCGCAATAAAACATCAGAGCTACCAAAATATTACTTCCGCACAATGATATGTACACTACAAGAAATTATCAATATTATCACTAGCATGTATCTAATTCTAAGAACAATAAAGATAATCAATGTGTCTAAATACTGTTTCTACGTGCTAAAATCAGAAATGGAAAAAATATAATATTCAGAAAGAATAGTTTCTATGAGGAAATATTAGTAATTCTTGTCATTATTCGTATGGAATTGTAATATTTACTGTACTGTAATGAAAATTACATGTGATGAAAATTACATGTGATGAAAATGCATTTGCGGATTTTGAGTAAAGCTGTTTAACAATGCATGAACTGAATTACAGATTGCTATTAATTTATACTAATCAGTAATTAATAATGGTTCGACACAGGGTAAACTGTATCATCTAATTAGCATGAATAATTATACTTCGAAGCGTTTATCGACAGCTTTCCGAGTCTCAGAACGCAGTTACTGTAAAATTTCTCTGCCAACGAACAAAATGGAAGCGCATTATGCGTTAATGCACCCAGAATACCTTGAATACTGTATCACGCTAAATAAGAGAAGTTTCGCTCGTTTGAATGACCGAAGTGAAGCAAACGGAATGTTTGTCATGAATTTAGATAGTCTGTGGAAATAACTTTCAGCGTTATACCAGAGGAAAGTGTACTATTGTAATTTGAAAACAAACTTCTCATAGAATGTTATATGAAGAAGAGCTACTGAATTCCACCACTGAAATTACAGAATAATGCTATCACACAAATGACAGGGACTAATTGCAATAGTAGGAAACTTATTATCTTCATTATTGTAATTATTTCAGCTTACTATATTCTATATCATTTAACAGCAAAAAGAATTTCTAATAAAAGAGGAAGATTCGATAAAGACGTAGGAAACGTGCAATAAATTATGGCGAATGTCAACTGATCGTTTCCTTGGAAATAGTTATTTATCCTATTTCAGACTATCGGTACCTTCGATTATAGTTACTCATTTTCATGTCAGAAGTTTAACGCAAGTTCCGTTAAAAAATGTATGAAACTACTATAATTTAGTGATCATCGTGTATCTTTGCTTATTTAGTATGAATAAATTCGAATTAATGTATAGAGATATAATCCTTTAATGGCCTCTTGAATTTGTCGTAGTTAGTAATTTTCTTCTTTACGATTTGTTCGTCATAATAATTTTACGCGATAGGATCAAAATGTCACGATGGTTGTTCAAAGACACATCTATGCGGAATGTATATTTAAGCATAAGTATAGATGATGTTCAATTGAAAAGATAACTTTAAAGTGAAAATGAAAAATTCTGCACCAAAGTTAATTATGATGATCGTAATACTTAAAGGATAAATCAACAGATAAGCATCATATAAAGAAATGTAACTTACAGAAGAGTAACTACAATGAAGCTGGTGTCTATAATTCGTACCCATCGACAGCTCCACAGCTTACCTGTAACATAAGAAATACAGCTTTATAATAGATCCAAAATTAATCGGATTAAAATAAAATTAATTTTCCAAATTTGTCCGTATTATTCGCGTTAATTTATGATTATATTATGATCTGAACAGGTAGTAAAGACATTTAGACAACTGTTTCCGTAATAATTCATTATTTTTAATTGATTTGGCTCGAGTTAAAATGGTCGCTTTATTTTATTATTACTAGATTAGCTACCGCAATTCCGACTAAACTCGAGAATAAGGACAGTACAGGGAGCAATGGTGACATTTTTCGAGGTCCACTTGGAAGCATGCAAGCCGACAATGTGGTCAGTCGGGGATAAAAGCCAGCAGGCTGCTTTGCATCCGTCGGAAGAGCAATTCCGGACCGCGCGGATACCATTGCTGTGATGCCTAGTTATTTAATCCACATTGTTCCTGCGTATGCCCACGTCGGAACATAGCTGTCTCCTCATTCTGACGTAGTTCACCCTTACGTTCATCTCTTTCCTGCTTCCTCTTCATCCTGCCACTGCTTCTCTACCTTACTCAGCCACCTCGGCATTTCTGGCAGTGTATTGTTTTAGCTGGATTTAATTACGTATTCTGAATTTACTCTACCCGAGTTCATGCAAGGCTTACGTCCTATTGACGCGAAACCTTTAGTCCTCTATACCCCGGTTTTTTCTTATAACTGAAAAGTGACAATTTATATAAATCGAGACTAACTGGTATTAACCTCCGAAAATGAATTAACAATTAATTTAAAGAATATCATGCGAATAATATTGCAGCTTTTAAGTCACAATGGTATGTGACAAAGAAATCGAGGAAACACGTTGCTGAAACATTTAGCTACTTTTATTATTGAGATTTAAAATAGGTTCCGAACGGGTTAAGTATGTTAAGTTAAATAAGATTACAGCATTTGTATGATATTATTCCGATCTTCAACATTATCCATTAGTCTTGAGACGATCGGGTCTCAAGTACAAGGTAGACACGTACATAGCCATTCCTTACAACTCCATTGGTTCCAGAGAGCTAACGAAAGGAGCGCCACGTGATTACGCATGACGGACTTGTAAAGGTACAATTGCGAGCAGGCGCACGTGTTTTCAGGTAGAGTTAGCACGACGAAGCACGGTGCAACGCGTCCAAGTGGCAGCCGGTGGACATTGTAAATGCTTGGCAGCGGCTTAATCAGGCATTGTGCGAGACCGTAGCCCCGTAGTCACTGGCAGTAGACGGGCGTACTGGTCAGAGAGTAGAGTCCATTTGACCATGAACACGTACTTTCAGCCCGCAGTCGGCTTCAGTTGTGAGCTTTCCTACCGCTGCGTTGGATGCCTCGTAATTGCGATTACGTAACAAGGATACGTTTTAATGGGATTCGCCTCAGGCGGACAATTGATTTTCTTGTGGGTGGATCGGTAACGATCGTCCAGCGAATTGTGTTCTTATGAATGCACTGATTTGAACTTTGCCATTGGAAAAATGCTGATAAATAGAAACGAAGTCTGTTTAATACCTTTTCGCTGGCGATACATAGATCGCGATACCTAAAGAACAAGTTAACAACCTTTATATTTAGCAGACGTTGTTCAATCAATCGGATCGTAATTTCCGTTCTGCTGTTTTGTGTATTGGCAATAATACACCACTCAAGTAGGGAGTTATAAAATTAGAGACCTGAAATATATTATATCTCTGTATAGTAGATTGATTTATGAATGAGCAAAACAACGTATAGGGAAGACAGTGGATGCCTACTGCTTATTGTTAATCCGATAAATTATGGCGTGCCTATTAAAGAGGACACGTATCCTGGAAACCTTAATTATACTGTAAGACGAAACACATTTAGCCGGAGCAAAATAATCAAGCGTACCTTACAGACTATCACATCCTACAATATAGATTACTCTGCGAACCACTAATAATACATGAATAATGGCACGTTCGCATTGTGCACTTGTACGGTACATCTATACTATACGTATAGTAGACGGACAATGAACGTCAATTTAGGGCTATTAATCCCAAGCTATTTGTATTCCTCAAGCCATCATCGACGAGGAACGTCAAGCGCAATAGGGTGTCTTTAATACGTATGACCAGATATATAAGTAACAATACCGCACAATTCTATCCGCATCATTTGCTCCCTCCTAACAGAAGATTGAACTGCACTAGAGTTGAATTGCCAAGTGTATAATCCTAAAGAATCCTGATAACACCCTCCGTACGGTTGAATAAGACCACGCTGCTAACCGAATCCATCCATGAGACTCATTGTTTCGCTAATCATCATGGCAACTATTACCTCATTACTGTGCCAGATAAGAAGTTGCCTTATCCGCGAAGTCTTTTGTTCGCTCTACCAAGACAGAATGGACCGACAGATCAGAGAAAGAGCCAAGTACAAAAGGCACGTCCAGCCACGTGTTTACAGAAGAGATTACACGGACGAGGGTACCTATAAAATCCCTTGTCCGCGCTTCTTCGATTGTGACACGCGTCCTCTACCGGCGAAAGTTTCGTCCTCGAGAAAGACGTTTTCGAGTGAGGTAACGATTGTGACAGAATTTTTCCGTTCTTCGTAACGATCAGAAGCGATCGAGCGTGCTTCTCTATCCACAAGATATGACGTAGCCCATCGCAAGCATCCAACAGGAATGAAGCGAGTGTCTCGGAGAACTGACAAGCTCGGCTCCGCGCGAAAATCAGTCTTCGAAGTGCCTTTAGGATTGTCTTTTGTTCGAGGATAACAATGAGCAGGGTTTTAACCAACTTACTGTTAGAGTGGGGTAACTTAAACAGGAGCTATTCAGACCACTGACAATGGCAAGTTAAATCGTAGCGCTCGAGACGAGGAAATCTATTCACTGGTGTGTTTGATGTCAGGCTGCTGGTTGTTTGAAATTAACGGAGCGGATGAGAGAATGATGCCTTAATCGGTGATACAGGTGTAGCAATATGTATGTTTAGGGCTGGCGTAACCAGTGAAGGTCTGAATACTATTCCATAATGTACGATATATTATACAATACATATTATAATGTATTATGTACAAGGATATATGTATAGTTATAAAACAAAACCATCGATTCTGTTTCCATCTGTGTATCACGTGGATAACTTCCTGGAGAAATAAGAATGTATGAGAATTTGAAACTATTTTCTACAATGAGTTTTTAATTGTTTATACTATTTCTATGGTTCAATATCATCTGATTAGAAACCTATAATGAAACTAAACCAGTACTATAAGATGAGGTGATTCGAATACTATTTCCAATTGATGATTGAGTTTTAAACCCTGATCGTTACTATACAAATTTGAATATAACTGTCTCGAAAATTATTATAACGTATGTACATAAATTTGGGATTATTATTATTAGGTATTGCTCGACTTTGCAACTAAATTGCAGTAAATAATTTGAATTGAAACACTTGGTGGTAGCAATTTACATTGCGGGTAACGGGATGCTCGTAAACAGCACACATTTAATAATCTTGACCAGTAAAACAAACCCGATGGAAACTGTAGATTTGAGTTTATTCTCCACTACAAGCGACGGTATAGATACCAGAAAGTTATTGTCTTTTTCTTACATGCAAGTGGAAGTGCTGAGAGGAAATCGATTTTACGGTTGTGTAAGTTTAAGTTGATCACGAACACTTCGTGGCTGTAAAATATTTGAGGACGTATTTGGTTACACATGCTTAGAATTTTTTTCGCACTAGCTTCGAGACGAACTATGAGACTGGAATTGAGTTTAGTATCATCGGTACTGTTAGGTTCTGAAGAAGTATTATCGTTGATAGCATCGTAAACAGCCTACTGATGAAAACGAGATAGATTGCTTGGATCCTGTGACAAATCTTTCTTCTTGTAATCATCTTAATAGTAATGGTAATTTTTTGAAAAGAATTCAAATTCTTAATAGAATTTAATTTGTATCACTTCCAAACGCTTTTCACTATATAAAATGTCGATAACAATAAGTATTTGTTCGCGATGTTAACAGAAATCTAATATGCTGATTTGCTATCGAAATAATTATACTAAATTTTCTTCGGAGAAATCAAATACTTGGCAGAAATTCACGTGAAGATTGACTGAGTAAGCCGAAAACAAGAGAATGGAATGGCAAGCATAAGCGTTAAAAAGTTTGATCCTTAAGATAAACTTTCGTGAGTTATAGTTACACCGAAAACTTTGGTGCTACTTCTTCGTTTGCATTCTGAGCGGTATCTCGAGTTTGACTTCTTCGGTGAATAGGTGAACTTAAATTTTGTGTGAATGTTCTTTGAAAGCTAGTGTTCGGGATGGGTTGTAAACGTTGAATCTAGTTCGATCGTAAATAGAAAGGTCTTTTACATAAAGCTTATCAGCATTCGACAAAGTGCAAAATGATCTGTTTACGTTACATACAAAATTAAGTAATATTTTCACCATAAACTGAACGCCTGTGTAATATGAAGATGATGAGAGTGGATATTTGAATTTCGAATATCACGATAATATACATATTAAACTACCTATTCGCTGATTTAACCTTCCATAAATCTTCGATGATTACCAAAATTCGTCAAATAGAAAAAAACTTGCAAAAACACGCGTAGCAGGCATCAATCGATTTGGTATTAAAAAATGTCATGTGCAAAACTGAAAAAGCAATAACAGGTTTCCTAAAGTAAATCCTAACAGTCACTTCTCTGTTTTTCTCTTTTCCTTTCTCTTTTCCAACTGCTAATAGAGCACATATATACGATATTTCTACAGGGACTAAAATTTGCAGGAATAAAACGTAACGACATCGCAATTTCATTCGCTTAATTAACAGTACACGCAAACGGTAGTGGTACCTTGCCTTTCGCCAAGACGGTTGCAGAGGATTTTTTCAAATCTGCGGAAGAATCGCATAAATACATCGAGCGTCGCTATTATCTCGAACTCTATATCTTTATGCAGCGGCATATAAGCATTAAGGACGAAGGAAGCGAAGGCAAGGTAAGGCGTGGCGCGTAATATACATGCAATTCCGTTTCATCCGCTGTGATTTACGCCACCGAGATGACCATCGACGGACGTCTCCTCGTTATCAGAAGATTAGAGCTGTGCGTATGATCCTGATCTCTCTCTCTCTCTTTCTCTCGCTGGATCTATTTATGCCACGCTGCGCTTTATTGCCATTTTCCACAGTGCCCACTGACCCGTGTGCTGATACATTGTTCCGCCAGAAGCAGCGTAATACACACCAACGAAATGCTGGCCAGCTTTACGAAGCTAAATAACTCCATTAACATTCACGTTGATCCTTCGCGAACAATGATATTCTTAATACTGGAAACCCATTATTTGAGCTTTGAGCGAATTGTGAAAGATAGTGAATTATGCACATCATTGTTAAATCATTGGCTCAGCTGCCGTAAGCTTGCTGAACCTTATCATACCGAGTTACCGTTCGACGATGATGATTTGCTTTTATTGTTGTAACTGTTGATGCGGCGTGCAGTGGGTGAAGCTTGAAATGGGTGGAGATAGATGTTGAAATTCTTAGTGAAAGGGTGAATGGTACAGTGGTTTCTTTCGAATAATGTTATTTCGAGAAGTTCGGTTCTCTTGAAGGCTAATCTATTATTCAATTCTTTTTCTCGTAACGTGAAATATGGATGGTAGATAAAGTTTAGCGATTAAATGATGCGAGAAGATATATTGTTGGGTGTGAGCTAGAAATGTCAGCTGACGTTAGAGAAGGTAAGAGCTCTTTGTAAATGATAATTTAAGACAAAATTATTCTAGTTCTATCAACAATAATAGAATTTTATGATCATGCATTCGAATGCTAAAATAAAAGGTAATAGCGAATTAATGAATTGAAATCGATTATTTATTAAAAGGCAACTTTCTTTCTTTCTTCCTTTTATGTCACCAATTAATCCACCTACGATTCAAAATATTCAGCAAATAATGCTGTCTATAACATCTTCCATCAAGCTAATTAAATGCTAAGTACTCATAAATCTATGCTGTGCTCCTTATTGCTGGAAACAAAACGAAAACGGTATAACGGCTTGAAGAACATCTCTTGAGAACATTCTCTGTTGCCTGCTTCCCCTTTTTTCTTGGTTCTGCGGCCGCTCCTTTCTCTGGCCGTGTTCTACGCCAATGCACAGGTGGCTCTTGGCCTGTACTGTCGTTAATGACCATGCGATGACTACATCATGGGCTCCTAGGTAACTTGTAATTTACTGAGCTTTTGAGACTACATTCTTTAATTTGTCAGAGCATTATCACTACGGTCAAAGAACTTTTTTAATTTTTCCTGTCGAGAATGACTCAAAGAGAAATGATAATTCGTGTCAATTTCATCTTGTAAAAGTCCAGATTGAATTCTCTTGTCAAGGGAGACTCAAATCGAAATTTATAAAGAGTTCTTCTTACTCATACACATAGTTCTGTTTCTAACTATTAATTAAATATTAAATATTGTAAATTTCCACTACAGTGCTCTAGTAAAAAGTTCAACTCGGGAATGTGAAGCAATTGGAACAGATTAATGTGTGGTACTGAAAAGATTTACTGTGAATTAAGTAGTATCAGCTTTCCAAGTGCTTATATATCGTGCCAATAATAAAGCAATTATGCATTATGTGTAAATTACGTCTGAAGAACTAACTTCTAATGGTTCAATTCCATTGGATAAGGAAACCAGGGAATCATCTGTTTGGGGTAGGATACGGAAGCGACACTTAATCCTTCGAGCGAAATCCATAATAGGAAAGGTTTGCAGGGCATCATAAAATCCTATTCGTTATCTCTTAAGGGACCGTTACTATTGCAAGAGGAATAACTCGACAATAGGAAACGCTCACCGGATAGGGCTCAGCTAAAAAAATCCCAGCGACGACAAACGCCGACAATGGTGAAGTGGTAGCGAGAAAGGGAAAAGAATGTGCACGTGCAAAGTGCTCCATTCTGTTCCCTGTAACGGTGCTTCCAAGTACCACCCATTATTAAATCCCGGGAGTGTCGTCCACAATTTAAAACCCCTCGACACTGGCTCGAAAACTCGCATCATTTTAACACCGCCATTTAGTTAACTGTCTTAAAATCAGCAATAAACAGATACTATGTTAAAGTCGCTTGTATCTTTGCATCCTCCCCCTCTGTTAACGAAACCGGATGGCGACACTTAAAACCATTACGATCCGTCAAGAAGCACAGCAAATCTTGCACACAAAATCCCATTATCCGATTGATGCCTAGGTACTATCCAAGCAAGGACCATAAATCCGGGATACCATAAAACCGTGGCCACAACGAATTGCAAGTAACAACAAAGGACTCTCTATGCACTAACGAAAGAAGAGGATAGGCAACGTCGAGTGGCAGTGGACAGACAGATAGAAGACAGATGGAAGCTCGCGCAGGAAGGAACGAGGAAGGAAGGAAGGAAGGAAGGATGGGGCTTGCACGATCACGCTCGGGACTGTTCACCATTCAGTCACCCCACACCCTCTAGATCCGTTGGACAACTGACTACGACGACTAACCAGCCAACCAAACCCTCCCAAAACCACTCGAATAGGCTACCCTTTCGAGAATACTCGTTAGTGGAGCATCCTCTAACAGTAGTTGTGTATCATGCTACTCGAGCCATTCCGTTGAAATAGTTCTCTTAAGTTCAGTCGTTACTTCCGCTGGTCCTTCGAGTATTCTCCTAATGTGTCTGTCCCTTTTCGGCTTAGTCCTCCTCTGATATTGGCTGACCTTTTGAGCTGCTTTCGCTCGTTTGATCTTAGAACTGCCTACAGGTAGTACCGCGGCGATGGAACAATGTGCCATAACTCACGTGGCGAGATCCGCGCCAGTGGAGGGCTCGTGTGTTTCGCTCGAGCGGTGCGGCACTTCTGCTGGCAGCGCACACCGCCTAGACTCTAGTCTCTCGACGGAACCTGTGACTAGCAGGGTACTTGGCGTGGAAGAGTTTCGTTAGTCACAGTTATATTCACGAGTACCTTGCGAGGTCGGTTGAACGTTGTATCGTCTTTTGAAAACGTTTTGCGTCTAAGCTTGTCTCTCAATTGTACATACAGCTTTCTAATCGTACTTGTTCAATTAGTCGTTTATTCTTTGATAGTCTTGGATAATGGAGAAATTTAAATATACGATAGTTCGTGTATCCTAAGATAGATAAGTCGATAGATGAGAAAATGAATTCAGATTTGGGATGTCACAAGGGCATTAAACGGTGGCAACAGCTGAAGCATCAGCTGTTGGATGAAGTAGACATTCACCTGAGTACTATGCGGACAGTGCATTGGGCAATGAGTATATTCATCCATCTAGAGTTCTATACAGATAGATCCAGTGGCTGTACCGGCACTCTGGTAATAAGTCACGCTTGTGAACCGTAATGAATTAGTCGCAAACCAGAGGATACTTCCTTCAGTTGTTTCTTGTCATTACTCTTTGAGCTATAGTTCTTGTGAATATTTGTTAGCTATATTATCGAACTCATACCATAAAACATTGTTCTGATTACGTTTCGAATTCAATATTATTGATATATCAAGAGTTATTCTTTATATTAATCGAAGCTTTGCTATATTAGTGTCTCTATAGATTTTTTTTCTGCGATATTATTCTACAGACTTTATTAGTTTCACGCCCTTTGATTTGTGTAATATGAAGAGCACATTGTACAGTACGCAGCTCTTAAAGCGTTTCGTATCGATACCAGGCGCGAATTCATCATGAATTAGTTGTACGGTAGCTCGTTTTCCCCATAGACTATTGAGTTACTGTAATCGAACCAGTTACTTCGTTATATTCTCCTGAGACTGCTACGATTCGAACTATCAATATTAATCAAGAAATTAACTCGTCCACTTTCGCAAGGGTGCAGTTATAGATTGCGCCTGGGACCAATGGGTCTACTAAAGCTTGAAACTTTTGTAATTAGGAAATTAGCGGAAACAAGAAGTAGTATGTGCCTTTTGAACTGTATAGTTATATTTATGACGAGTTATTGTCTTGCCATTCACTTGAATTATAGGAACAACGATTATAGATTGAGGGTCCGTTGTAAATTACTGATCTGTGAAATTATCGAACTAATAGTCAAAAGTATTACATGTCCTAATCCACAGTACATCAACTAGCAACCGATTCGTCAGTAAACCCGCCACGAAAAAGGTCGGATAACGACGATTTGTTCATTCGAGCGAGACTTTCGAACCCTTTACGATCGGTTAGAAATTGTTACTCTGTGATGTGTGTGCACCCTGGAAATACGTTTCAGTCAGAAACAGCTGACCATAGCGCTGCCAAATGCAGCCAAACTCAAAAGTCGCGTTTTCAAATGCGTCGAACCGTGTGCTGTATGAGCAACGCGTATATGCAGAGAGTCTCGAAAAATTATTATTGCTGAAAAGGAAGACGCTCAACGACGTGAGAAATGCTGCCAGGTCACTTCCAGCTTGATCAGACTATATAGGTCAGATGGTATAAATAAGAGAGCGCGAGAAAGAATCTGAAGGGTCAGGTGGGATGAATTACATGTGAAAATGGAAAAGGCAGAAAACGTGGCTTCAAGAAGTGGGACACTCACTGAGAGATGCAAAGTACAAACAATCTCGAGATAGTTGGACTTTTGCACTTTATCCACCTCTTTGCGTGTTATTCGCTTCCAGTTTTTCTTCATTAGATTTAGAAAAGGCGATCCTATTCAACGTCGAACTTTGGTTTTTAACATATTTGATTTAATTTTAACCGACATAAATTGCTTTGATTAACTAAATACGAATATTAGCACTCGATTAGGTTTGGTTTTGACAGTAGTTGTAAATCCGAAGAAATATCTAGCCTCAAGTAAATAAAGTAAAATTTCAAGTTGGTTTGAATCTCCAAGGAAGTTAACGAAGCTTCGTCTTACCGTACTAAAAACTGGGGGAACGACTAGCGTCCCTAAGAATCACTTTCACCAGTAGAACGAGTCAATTCCGTCCGAGTGAAACGACACTATTAACCCTGGCAGTGAGCTAAATCTTATCAATCTTATCAATCTTATCAATCTTGGTCAACTGCCTTCAGTGACCACGTAAACACGCTGTAGAATGTGGCAGAGAATCAACGAGCATGAACACTCGTAATCGAAAGTGGCTGAACCACTGCAGAGTGTTCCAGAGCGGCAGAAAGGGCGTTGAGGATGAGCGGATTCGCGGTGGTAGGACTTTGCAATGCCAACCGGTTCCGGACCCAGCCGTATCCGCTCGTTGGGCTTGGTCAGGTGTGTCCGGCGCACGCACTAAATCTGCGAGAGTTACGCGGTCGCTACGCGAATAAACGCGCCCATGGAGATTCATGGCCCAATTCACGCTGACTCGATATTGTTGGAACCGAGGAATTATACTGAAGTCCTGAATGGTACCACATAGGCACAATCCATCGCACCACCAGGAGCCTAGCTGCTAGCCAAGGCTCAGAAAACGATCTGGATGGAGGTGTTGGGGTAAGTTGTTACGCCAGTCCAGATCACTGGAAAGTAGTCTGGCTGGTACTCAACGACAGCGATCCGAGGATATCGATACCTCTCACGGAGAAGCTGCTGGTACTGCTACTGGACCGACTGGATCGATGAATTACATAGGAGCCTATGTTAACTAGCCCCACCGTGAGGCTTCTTCTTCGATAGGATCGATTGGATTTGCGAGGCGAGAGGATCCGAAGACTCCGTGGCTTCAGGCTGATCCTTGATAAGGTTTATCCTAAGATCCGAGCAAAATCTTGCATCTTGGATTCAAGATTCTTCCGCTCTTCAAGAATCTTGGATCTTGGATTCAAGGTTCTGCTTGGATGAGGAGAGAGAATCCTTGGAAATAGGACGTCGGGCATCTTTTGCTCGGAAACAATAATGCAATGCGGCTTATCCTATTCTCTTTAGACGGCCAGCTTGTGAAGGAGACACAGAAGCTTGGAAAGTTTCTCAATGGTAGAGTGGCCTTTTGCTTTTTAAGTTCGTTTCTTCCTTAATTTTTTGCGCAGTCGGGAATGCTCTTCATTTCCTGGTAAACTGACAATTTTACTAGGACTGTCGCGTTGGACGCCTCTTGACTCCGGAAATGGTCTGAGTTAAGAAATTCAAATTGGCCGGAGCTCAACTTTTATATATTCCGTTCCCTATTCTGCAAGTTGATGAGTCTTGCGCAAAATTTATTTCCCTTTTTCCGATATAGTGCCGAGTTAGATCTAAATCCGGTTTAAATTTTATTCGAGTGATGTTACACACATTACGGTTTCTTCTCATTTCTTTCAAATACGCAGATTTGGAAGTGTCAAGAGAATATAATTTTACAATTGTCTAGTGATGTCTGTAATAGACGTGAATATAGAATAGTGTGAGTTATCAAGAAAATACTATGGTTCGTATTAAAATAATATTGCATATATCGTAATCCATTCCAAATCGATATTGAAATAGTATAGTATAATATAGTATAAATAATTTGTCTTATTCTATTACGCTGAAGCTCTTTAAATTCAATTAAGTTTAAAGTAAATTAGGTAGACTAACTTAATCAGAAAACAAACTTAAACAGGTAAAAATACGAAGTACCAAGGAGACATTATTTCTGCTCACTTAAAAAGAAAGTTACTAAAAGCGAATTAAACTTCTTTTTCAAAGATATAAAACTGTCTCTTAAATTTTCATACCCGTTCACTCGGTTTTTCAACTAAATGATTTTTATATTGCTTCCTACAACTATGTTTCTTTCAATATTAATCATTTATAAAGAATATGAAATATCTTTTCTCAATAAGAACGATGAAACGATAAATCCATAGTATTAACGATTACTAATTGTCATCTGCAATAAGATCCGATAAAACTTTCTAGCGAAGACATCAGGGAATTTCAACGCGACATTTATCGAAAGGAGAAGCTTCTCTCGTGTCTCAACGGAGTCCATTCTCCTTTGTGCAAGATTTTTGCAATTCGAGTAGCACATTAAAGAAGAATCTCAACGAGACCCACCCTCCTGAGAGAATTATCCGCTCGCTCCAATTATACTTCTCCCTCGTCTTCTGCCCCTTGAGAAGCCATCCCGCGAGGCTGAATTCGGAAAAAGTCCCGTAACAGATGGAGTTTTAATCTCGGCCCGCTCGAATTATACGCTGTCCTGAAGAAGAATTCTTACTTTATGTACCTGCCGCGTAACTGAAAGACAGAATACAGCAGACGGTCGGACGGTCCGCTTTAAAGTGAACGGAAGCGAGCGCGCCAGCCAGAGAGTCAACGAAAGCGAAGGGAAAAAAAGTATAATAACTCAGCGCGCTTTCTGTACATCGCCAGCAGCCTCTAATTACGGAAGCAAGCCTATTCGAATGCAACGATGACGAATAATTCGTGGGGGGGGGGGCAGAAGGGCGAACGAATGCTGAAAGGAAATCTTTAAGAGGGAAAGTGATGCTTACTGAATGTAAAACAGGAAAAAGGTAGAAATAATGGATGCTGCGGGCGAGTGACACTGTTGATGAAAGAGTAAGGGATATGTACGGATTGCTTGTTTGTTATTGAAAAGGGGCATTTTGATGTGAAAAGTTTCTCCATGCAATTTTCCTACAGTGGCAAAGGATATTAGGAACAAAAAGTATTCTATACGATATAAATAGAATCAAGATTTGGAAAAATCTGCATTCAATAGGTAACTTGCAGAACTGTACATAGAATAATTGAATTATTACATGATTGAATCAACAACTGAATTATTCGATGAATAATTTAATAATTGAATGATTATTTTACACGTCGTATTGTTTGATTGCTTGTTGCTGATCCGTCTACTTACAGACCATTAAACTCTCATTAAGCTTTTATATAAATTTGAATATTAATTACAATGAGTACACAATTTAAATTTTGATAAGAAATCAAAGCTATTAGTAATAAACCTCAGATAATTTTAAATGATTCAATGTAAGCTCTAAAGTCCTTTACTTTCGTAATTCGCGAACATTTTAGTTAATTGCATAAGAATATGTGCAATATAAATTCCATAGGAATTACATAAAACTATAAAGTTTATTTATTAAACGCATAGTAATTCTACGAAGCTTGAGAAATAAACTGTATTACGTACTGTGTATCACGGTTTATATAAAAAAATATTACGTATTATCGGCGAGTATTCTTAATGATTGTGACCCTCCCCTTTTTATTCTTCTGTGTGCATGCTTCATTCAGATTATGAATCCTCGTGAGCGAGCCTCAATGGTCATCGGTATGCGAGGGCACTTTTTGCAAGCGTCTATTCGCGCTAAGATTTATGCTATGCCTAAGAAAAGGAGGTCAATCTTGACTGATTCCGTAAGCATCATAGAGTTGAACATTCTTGCTGGAAATGTTCAACTGACCAATGGTACATACAATTGTGAAGAATATTGTATAACTGCAATTTTTTACTTTTCGCCTGGACAAATTTGTAAATGGGTATCTCGTACGAATAATAGTATTACTTTTTGTATTCTTCTTCGAGTTTATAACTACGATTATCAGAATTAATTTAATTATTGCTACTTTTTAAAAAAGCAGAATATCAATTTGCTGTTTTAAATGAGACAATGTAATTTCTTAATTCCATCAATCATACGTATTACCAATTGATTATTTCTTTTGTACAGAAGTAGCTGGTTTAAGCAGAAAACTTTTTTAGCTAAGGAAAGACGAATAACCCAAACGAAATCCGAGTAACTAATCCCAGTTCCACACTCTGCTGATGGAAAATAAGTTAACCGGGAGTTTAAGCTACGACATTATTCAGATGCTTATGCGAATCGACCAAACTTTAAAGCATTCAGGAGAGTTGGGAGCTGAATATACTTTGAGTTTTCAAGTAAATTTCGCTTGAAGGGTATATGGTGCCACAAACTTAATATAGGTGAATTTATTTCTTGACTGTTTTTAGCTGTTCATGGTGTATATGAATATAGCAATTCTTATCTTTTGCTAAGGTATTTACTGATAACAAAATTATACGTGTTTTCTTTACAGTAACATTATGAATTTTTAGCGGCAAAAATTATATAAATTTTTATAAAATTGATAAGTGAAAATCAAAAGGGTCAAATGGAAACTGATATACATAGATGGATATTGTAGTGGACGTTTTAGATAAATATTAATATTACAGCGCTTTTATTAGAAGTGTAACCAGATATCAGATTCTATACATATGCGAAGTATAAAGCCCCTTCTTCAATTTATTCATAGTTATGAAGCTTTATTAGAATTTTAAAAATTTCACTGGAACGGTATATTTCCTCTTTCCAGCACGAACATTTATGCATAATGATAAGGTAAATTCAAGTTGACAGGAAATCCACAATTTTCAAATTTAAAGGCATAAGTTTCATGACTAATTAAATAGTAAGAATTCACAATGGAACATTTTTATCCAAAGAGGAGAATTCCGAAATAAAAACTGTCACACGAGTTTATTGTATTCTTTTAACAAATTTCGTATCAAAATATTTCTATATTCCCTCTAAACTATGCATTATTTATAAAATCGATGAGCCTGGAAAACTCATATATAATTAACTTGAATTTGCGAAAAAGCTGTCAATGAAAATGGTGATTCATTATTTTATGCGTATATTTAAAAGCTTCGAACAGGACGTCAATTTAAATTTCAAAACAGAATGCAGTACGATATTTCACACATATTTCTACTGATTGGAATTAACAAACCGCGCAATGCTTTCACCGAGTACGCGGAAATTGTGTACACATTTGATATTCTGGTTACAACTATGGTAATCCCAGATTCGAGGAAAGCCGCACGTTAGTAATTCGTTCATCCGCTCTACTAGTATAAATGTGCAATTGATCGATTATTCCAAGTTTAATGGTTCATATTTAACAAGACTTCCACGAACCATGAAATTGCCCATAATTCGTGATATTCATGGTGGAAGTTATGGTAATCCTGATTTATCATTGTTTACGTAGATGGTATTATTTTCAAAATTTTTAAACACGAAGAAGAAACCTCTGCTTCAGAGAATTTTCCTGTCGTTCAATATTCTTAAAAATATTTTATTCGATTAAATTTAGAGAATTTCAAGCCCATTAAAACACAGTTAATATTCTGAGAACCTCTTTTCCAATTGTTACCTAGAAAAGCAGTATTATTGTCTATAACAAAAGTATCATAATTATTAATTTACTTTGCTCTAATTCCTTAGTCAACAAATGTGCGCGATTTGCAAAGCTCATTTACTATCTCTAGAGAATTCGTTTCACATTATACCTTAACAAGATGCAAAATGTTGCTATGCACCGTGGGAGATTATAGATTTAAAGTTCATGGAACGATACGGACCAGGAGTTGACGCCGAAATAAATTCGAATTTCGTGGCGCAACCGTGAAATTCCCATATCAGTAGCGGAATTACATTTGCATCGGGATCCGCATGATGCGTGCGCCGAAATGGAAACTCGTTTGGAAAAATACCGGAGCGTTATCGCTGCCGCCGCACGAAATGGGACGAGTAATGCGTTGCGTGGAATTGCGAGGCCAATGCGGATTTTTTTCCACCAAGTTTAATGTGACCTTTAAGGGCTAATGCGAGCATAATGAGCATCGTTGGTTTTGTGCAATTCTAATTAAGAATTTTATAGGTATTGTACCTTATGTTTTAGGCTTCTAAATTTTTTTTTTTACCTCGCTAAATTGTGTTTTACCATTTGTTCAGTTTATTGTACATTTGTGCACGACCGTAACGTTAAATCAGATTATAATTGAAATTATAAAAGTTATGACAAAGCTGCAGATGCATTTTACGATACATTATGTCGTTGATTAAGGCAAATTTTACTTCTAAACACATCTAATTTGAGATAATTATGTTATACTTCTACTGGTTAAATAACATTCTATTCTCAGTAGACTTTAACTATAGTGTAAAATTATCAATAATAAACAATGATCAAAGCCAATTTTTTAAAAAACGCAAGCCACCATGACCGAATGTGTAATTGCAATTTAATTTTAATGACGTGTTTCGTTCCTTTTCTATTACGAGAGCAATTTTTTCTGATAACAAAAGAAGTGAACAACTAGAAGTACTCTATGAGTTTGAGAGCAAACTACACCATACCGTCGCTTATCTCCAACACCCAGTTCACTGTGCTCTTCGTTGAACCGCAATGTATACCGGCTGCTATTATCTCATTTTTATTCATTCGCCACATTGTTTCTGGATTATGGGTTGTCTACCGATCCATTCATCATTGGCCACCATCTCCACCCAACAATATACAGAGTATCCGCTGTAGCTGAAAATCACCCTCCCGGCCAAACCACCCATCCTCAGAGTTTCAATTCACCCACCTACCGACATGATTTACTTTGATGTACCAAAACACATCTAATGTTAGTTCCAATTTAAATTTGATAAATCGAAAATATACAATAATGAAAATAGTAATGTTGAAATAACTTTTATGGCAAAGTTATAATAATTGAATGAATGAGGGAATAAAAAATTGTGAATATAAATTTAAAAAAAACAACAAAACAAAACAACCCTAGCATATCCTAGCAAAATTGAATTTATCGCAATAGCAATATCAGTAATAAACTAAAACAAATCAATGTGATAACATTCCAAATTTCTTAGTCAACACCTTTCGGACAGCATAAGTAGAGTCATAAATACTTTGGGTTATCATTTACCCTTTCCGACGAAACGTTAATACCATAGGATACTATAAGCTTTAGCTGACAAAGTGTCGTTTATAACATGCTATCGTAGGTTCCAGTCAATGCACCGCTGATGATAACACACCCTCTGCCTGGTACTGGCACGTGTACCACTACTTCATCGTGCTCAATAAGAGATTAATACTGCACTGCAGAGTACTGTTCCGTAGAGAATGTTATCACAAACAGCCGATGCCAGTGAAATGCGTATTGGCGTATGTTGGCCTCACATACGTGTAGTTGAAGCCATCGTTGCGTTGGTCAGGTATCTATTTCCTCACTACATATACTACCATCTTTTGATGCAATTGAGATTACTCGTGATATCGTTGATAGTTTTGAATCTGAATTCGATAGTGTTGAGAAAAGTTTCATTCGAGATGCTGTCATTATTAGGAGAGAGTATGTAAGTTAATTGGATTGAAAGACAGAAATTATTTTACAAAGATTTTAGTGAAATAATTAACTTCAAAAAATAATTATGATTTTACATTCGCAATTTCTTATACAAACGAATATATTCGCTTGGTTCCATAAAAGGATTCGAACAAGAATCTAATTATCTTTTCAATCATATATTAATGATATTCCGGTCAAGATCTAATTATCTTACGACTTTCAAATTAAAAACGATAAACATGTTCGATATAGTAATTGCTTTGCTTGTCTTTCCTCGGTTGATAGAGGGATAACATTGTCAGTGTATTAATCCTATTAGAAGCCACACTTTTGTTATTATCGTTCCATGAATAAAACAAGACAGACAAATAGGAATCTCATTTATAAGTTATTTGACTTTGCGTTAGACATAATTGTCTGGCGGCTAGATAAACCAGGCTGCTTGATCTTTCCGCTCGACTCCCAGCTGCATCCATCCGCAGCCGATAAGACTGGTGTGTACGTGCAAATAACGCGCTAGTCCTCTAATCTCCGCTTATACGGTAGTCTATCTAGTGAGAGTACCGTTAGGATGCGGCCATTATATTTTGATGCGACATACACACACATGATATAACACATGCACGTACATACACACCATTTGATGCCGCAAAATACGAATTTCCCATATAGAGAACGATCGATGATTTAAGCGAACAGCTTTTGCTGTATTAGCATAAAAATTGTTTCCGTAGCTCCGCATCATAAAATATAATAAATCAGGATTAAAAATATCAATACTGTTGTCTAGTTGCGAAAAATTGAGAATTTGAAAGTATAAAACTTTTATGTTTGTTTATTATTTATTCGATGCTGCAGAAATCTAACTCAAAATTCGCATTCGAAGATGAAGCATTATGATTCTAGAATTTGAGGTAATGTTTTATATACAAAGTGTGATTAGGAACCAGTTACTCTCGATACAGTTATTTCTCTTAGCCGAGTGAAACAGATAGAGTCCTCGTTTTAAAGAAGCCAAATTATCTTATCGCGAATTGACATTACCAGTACTATTACAATCAAGAACAACACTTGCAAAGTATCTTTTGTATGTAAATTCACTCACAATCGTAATTATACCACTTGCCACGCGGTAATATTAATAAAACCAAACGCAAGAGTGAGTCACAGTCGACAGTGATGCCTCAACGAAACCACCATCCGTAATCCTGTGCTTTCCGTCTTTAAGCGGCTGATAACGCTTTTCCGCCTTGGTTTACGTTTTACGTCGTCGTAATGTGACCCGGGGAATCGTAAAGCGCCTGTTCGAGAAATACGCACAAGACGTAAAACAAACTCTGCGCAGAAAACGCGAAGCGCTTCTGAAGGACCTTCCTCCCTTTATCCTGGCGCTTTCGTTATGTAAATGAACGAAAGAAAAGAGGGCTGATGTAAACGAAGAACGGAAGAAGATTTCGCTAGATATGCATTACCTTTCTTTCTCCCGATGGAATACTCAATAAGCAAAAGGGCAGAACAGTCTAAATATTCTCTCGCCTACTCGAGACATTTTTTCTCCCCTTTTTCCTTCCACCCTAGCTATGGCTAATAACCGTGCTTTCGCGAAGTCACCGGCTGTACTGGGATTCTCTTGAATAATCGTTCCGATTCAACCCCTCGCGGAATTTTTCTCTGCAGTTCCTTTTTCAATTTTTCAGCCCATCTTACAGCTTGATCCTTCGCCAATTGCATTGTGGTTTATATTCCACGAATGAGGCAGAGAAAGCTTGGGTGCTCAGGATATAAGTGTGTGTGTGTGTGTGTGTGTGTGTGTAAATATTGGAAATTTGCTCGGATTAAACTATGGTATTTCAAGGGGTTCAAAGTGTTTGTAGACTCGAACGGAGGTATTTGGGATGTTCTACTTGTATTGCGAGGGAATTTTCCGTGGAATCACCGAGGCACAATACTCGGTTAGTTCGTCAGGGTGGAATGAGGCTAAGCAATCTTTGGTGTAAACTTTTTAAAGTATTCTCAATGTAAGGATACCTAGCATAAATTCATATTAATTTGAGATTACTCTTAAATTAAAAATGATCTAGCTAAAGAAAATACTGTAAGAAAATATACTATATTCCTATAGGAAACCATAAGCTATAAACGTAGAATCTAATTCCCAACCATAACTCTACTATTCAATTCCTATACAAAGGACCAAACTGCATAAATAAATATATAATCTCGATGAACAAATCATCAGCATCATAAACACAGAAGCTGTTCCCTTTAATCCAAATTCCATTCCTGTTCCAATCTACAAGCTTCCTACTAGATATACGTGTCTCAACCGTAGCGTAGAGGTATAAGAATATTAAAACTCAAAAGGAGGATAAAGCATAAAGCTTCCAGTATGCGTGAATAATCGTTATCCGTTAATCATATTATTGTGTGTGGAGTTGGTTCGCATCTCTTTAACGATTTCGCGGAACGGTCGCGACGGTACGATGGCGTAGCTCGCATTCAGAGTAGAAACTGGCGGCGGCGGCGGCGGCGATTCAGTCGGCCAATTACACGAGAATGCGCGCACCGTCGTCGATGTTACATATTTATGCATATACGGGGATCGCCTTCTACCGCGGCATGCCAGTTTCTTCTGCGGGCCGTGTAATCCGATATGCAGATGGTGCGCGCATGCGAATCACGCCGGATATGTCTTGATTTATGAAAAGGTCGCGCACAACCACCGGCCACTGACAGTAAAAGTCGCTGAAAGAGAAAGGTCCGAATGCAGAGCGAATCCGTTGCAGTGATTTTAGATTGGAATTCTTTTTATACTTGCTGTTCAATCGAAATGGAAGTTTTAGATTTGTTATAAAAAACAAAATCATTGTGTAATATATTGTGAAATGGTTATTAAAATTATGTAAAGACAATTGTTGAGTGTTTCTCTTGTAAAATGTAATTTGCCTTAGTTGTAAGGTAATTGTGCAATGTAAGTAAGTTTTCAGGCTTAAAATTCATTCGTTACAGTTGTGTTAAAGTTAATTTCATTGTATTTATTGTAACGTTAATCTTTGTTTAGGAGAAAAATTGTTTGGAGTGTAAGTGTGTAGAAACGAAGAAATATGAGAAAAATGTAATTCAAATTGCAAATCTTTCGTTTCTCATATTGTATTAAATTGTTTGCATTGCTGGGAAACAGTCAA
The DNA here is from genome assembly GCA_963989405.1 of Trypoxylon attenuatum. Taxonomy (NCBI): domain Eukaryota; kingdom Metazoa; phylum Arthropoda; class Insecta; order Hymenoptera; family Crabronidae; genus Trypoxylon; species Trypoxylon attenuatum. Next base: position 13,150,792 of record OZ022489.1, on the reverse strand, counting down.
AGCTGATGGGTTTCGATATTGTGATAAAATTCAATGTGTTTAACCGTGTGTTAACTAAGCAATGTATGCCATTCGCAATATTATTCGAAAATTGGGTACATTTTGCTGATGAAATATGATATTTGCACGGATGTTTGCGCCGTATACCTCGAAATTATTAATTTACAATCGGAATATAATGTTTGGTGGAAGAGACCCATTGAATATTCAATATATTTGCAATGTTCCGCGAAAATTATGGCTACGCATATGAATGATATGGTGATACAAAACATGAATAGAAAATGAACCACAGCTATTAATTATATAAATTTCTAATATCCATTCATGTCCATTATCACTTCAAGTTCCTGTTAACCATGATTTATTATCATCCTAACGTAAACCGAGATAAAATATCTAATACCAAATCACGATATACACTGTTATTACTCAATTACAGATTTCTATGCAAATTCAATGAAAGTATATAAGTTTTTACAATTCAGAAACAACTTAATATATCAAATTTGTTGGTATCTCATGATTTGGTAATCTTCTTGATATACTTATTGTTAGAATCTCTATTTTCTCCTTTACGTATATCGACATAAACCTACTAGATAAGTAATCGTGTGTACCAAAGTAGTGTCTATATCTTGATCGCACCATAGTACACTCGTATCCGTAACAGGTACTCCTCCCATGATCTTCCATCGTTCAGTTCACTCCAATTAACGTCACAAACGAACAATCAGGTCGCTTTCGACTTGCCGTCCCGTTAATGGTATGCAGAGGAGGTCAAGCGTGCGCGAGAGACAAGATGATCATATCCCATCCATCTGATCGCTTTCAATCTCGCATCTTCATTGGTCTCTTTTACTATCGCTTCTTATAATTGATCGACTAAATTTCATCTCGATCGGGCGTTCACTAAGGCGCGCCGTAAAGTAGATTGATAATGAGCAGCCGCATTTGATATTTCCATTGGTGGTGCGCGCTGGGTTGCACGTGTATTACAAGTGCGCTCACGCGATCTCTAGAGATAATTATTGCGATGCGCGGTGCAGTTCGTCAACGTGATCCGCCAATTGCGTGCGTGGTTCGCGAACCATCTCGACGGGGGTTCTCTAGATCCAGTGCCGGCGAGATTCTTCCACCAATTGGGTGCGATACCGATAAGAAATAGATTATGAAAAATTTGTGTAATAAACTCGAATTATAAGTTAATCGACCAAGAATCTTGGCTTGCAAATATTTGCAATTTCTGCAGCGTAGGGAATTTCACGTTTTGAAAGTCTTGTATTTATTCATCAGAATTAAACCATCAATATACAATAATTGAATTGTTCTCTAACAACTGATATTATTTTATATCTCCATCATGAAATTGTTGACTTGCCTCAATAGTCGGTTTTTATCTCCCAATTTAAACTTATGCAATAAAATCGTGTATATTTGTTTTTCCCCGCTACTAATTAAAAGATTTAAATTGAGGAGTATTAAATATAGGAAAAGTATAATAGCAGCAGGAATAAATATTTCCGATTTTATTCTTTCATTCGTGTGTTTCACGGGATGATTGAGTAAAATGTAACTAGAAAAATCGAGATAGAATTAGAGACTATTACTTTGTTGATTCGGTATCCAAAGGGATAAGATTATAATTGGTGAGTTCAGGGGACAAAGAAAGCTTGTGCCGGCTCTGGTCCCATCCCAGGAAAGCCAGAATAAGAGGCAAGAAACACAAGCAATGAAACGAGATAGAGGTTTGCCAGGTGTTCTTATTCTCTGGTGATTATTATCCTTACGTGCTATGCATAAGTTTGCTCGAGTGCTCTTCCGAGAAGTGATATTTAATTAATGGGCGGTGAGAGAACGCACTGGGCGATGAGCAAACACGCGACTAACGCGGCATTCGTGCTTGCTCTTTTGCTGCTCGCGGCTTTATTCGATCGCGATGCTAATTTCGGGCTGTTCGCGTTCCCGATGGGAACGTGACGATGCGTAGTGATTTTGTTGTTTAGTGATGTATAGTTATTTTGTTGGATTATTGTGAGTCAATTCCAAGTGACCTGATGATCCGAATGGATCAATTGACTTATTGTGAAACACGTGCAATGGATATGGGGCTCCAAATGTTAATGAGAAAAAGGTTAAAAATAAACGTAAGTAAAGAATCTTGTAGAAGATTTTTGCTCGTTGAATTATGTTTGGACATTAAGTATCAGTATTACAGTATTACTTTCAATTTTTAAACAGAAGATAATGATCCAAGTATAAACAAACATTTCTATTTTTCTAAAGTATGTTATTTATAAAATCGATTCTTATAATTGGTAGCCTTAGCGTAAAGCTCTGGTGACTGTTATACATATATTACTGAATCATTAAACTCGATTAAAAGAGCTACAGATAAATTTTATATTTTATTTCGATAATTAAACGAGTGCATAATGATTAACTTATAATTCAATCTCGCCATAAATGCGAAAGGATAAAATGGTATATACAGATTGTCCGCTATTTTCGACAGGCTTCGAAATTATTAACTCGTATAATCGATAGAAGCAAGTAATTATCTTCGCTAATGACGTAAGCAATCGACGCTACGTGCCAGAATATTATATTCGCGATAATAATGAAACCGCGCACACGTCCGCAGATTATTAATGCCGTTCTTGAATTACCACAAGTTAACATCCCATCCTACAAACTTTAATACACATTACGATCAGCGTAATACACCGTGAAAATTAATTAGGAAACTCAAGAACACCGAATTATTAAAATACATTACGCCCAACAATATTATCTGCAACTCAATTACAGGATTACTCAATTACGTTACAGCAATTAAAAAATCTTGACGCATGGAAAATACCATTAATGGAATATAATATTACTGATTTTGGTCGGTCCATGAATGATTATTTAATATCCGTAGAAGACTATCAATAAAATTACGATTTAATCCGATTTAACGAATAATTATTTCAGAGATATTCGCACGGTTTTATATTTCACAATTTCAATGTAAAATTTATACAGAAAATCGAATGAGTTTTGACCTATGGTTCCTTTTGCAATATTGTCGCCTTTTAGGAATAGCAAAACCCAGTACAAAATATACTAAATTGTACCTCATCAAATTTCGACTAGAACCGAATAATGAAGTTACAAGGTGTCAAACTATTGAAGGAAACTTTACGTTGAACACTATGCTTAATTTTCAAAGTTTAAAGTTATTTTGGCCTTAATTGAAAGCATCATACTGTGAGCAGAATATTGCGAGGGTAGCAGAGGTTTAACTTATCGCATACTATAATCCGTAATCGACTTCCACTAGTTAATGGAGTAACAGACCCAACTGGTAGCCAAGCATACGGATTTTGCGGCGTTTCTGAGTGAGGTGGCTATACAGGCGGTTCAATCTAGTCATAATATAATTTACTGAAGTATTGGATTTCTAATATAGTCATACACACGATATACATATGTATGTATATCGTAGTATGTGTGTTAATAGAGCGAATTTAATTTTAGTAAGAATTTTTCGAATAAATTCGAAAAAGAATCAAAAGTAATGAACAATTACAAATATATGTAATTAAAGTAAATAACAGTTATTACTTATAAATGGATTGGTTTCGTTTAATCCAGAAGAAATAACACATTTTTAAATAAGAATTTCTATTAAAAAATCATCTGGAAAATTAGATAAATTTGTGTGTGGAAATGATTGTATTTCACGTTGCATATTGTTTCTACTTTTCCTTTAATCTGGATCCGTCAAGAGCGAAGGAAAAGAAGCCTGCGTCAGATTTGCCAAGAGATTATGTTTTATGACTCGCGGAAATGGCAAGGCCCATCAGGAAGCCCGGGAGGGAAACGCATTGTTCCAGTCTGAAACAACGTACAAGGTGCCATTGAAGAGGCTAACGAACGCCTACCAGGATCCATTGTGCTCGCGGTTTGCCTCTTCTGATGCACGACCGGCCATTATCGTATCTCATACGTGCCTCTCTTCTTTGCATACAAAAAGTGTGGGCGTATTGTCACGTAAATTGAGATATAAATACGAACTGCACTGTAATGACGAGACTCGTGCCGCTCAAAGGACGACTTTCTAGATCTTTGCACCAACCCAAGGTCGATCTACATAGAAGCTACGATATTATATCTGGGTGCTTGACCTCGAGAATCGCGGATAAAGTGAATTGCGAGTGTATCTCTATACACCTTTTAATCGATGTTTCTTTGTGATTCGCATATTGTTGACTCTTTTATATCTCTTTTGTATCTTTACCAATCGCATAAACTCAAGAGAATATTTCTACCAGAGTTTATATAATTCCAGAAAATCTACACGTAACAAATGTGCTTAATACGTTTAGAGTCAATTAAAATTTTCGATAATAAATTCAACTTCATTCATTTGCGAGAACTCTACCACACGATATTTCTAGTGCGTGATTCTCTAAACTAGGAGCATTACGATCTACCAACAGCAGTCTCTACGTATCAACTAATGATAGAATAAGTTACCCCAAGATAATTATCAGTCAACTTGGGAAAAAGGATTTACCACCTCTCGTAGAGTCTCTAATGTCACCATTAAGCGCTACGAGAAGGCTAAGCAGATGGCTTGGCGATTTGCGCGTGATTCCGGCATTTTATGATCCGTGTGAAATAAAACGCGTGCAACGGAAAGACACTTGGAGAAGACTAGTAGCATTGAATCATAAAAACCATGCGAGCATCATGAAAATGATGAGCATGGTAGCTGGTTTATCGAAATGGTACTCGTGAATCTATACAATATAAACATTATATTAATTAATATTTTAAACTTTTTATAACGCGATATTTTTTTGGGTGCATCACAGAATGACTGTGATTTTTTTCGTACCTGAAAATGTTGCTGCTTCATCGAGAAACTACAAGAAAATCAATAATAATGCGACTTAATAATAATTTTTAAATGATTTCTATTTTTTTCACATAGCTCCGGCCCTCCCACATATTCTAGAAAAAGACCCGTTACGCTAGCATTATCCCGTCGGAAGATATGATTTTTTAAACTTGAAATTTCAACCCCCTGTAATTCCGAAAGGGTTGAGATTTCAACCTTGTGTTCCCGGACTTTTAGGCTTCTACTGACCCCTAAAATACGTGGTTTCAGTTTGGTGCAAGGTCACTGACTCACCCTGTATAATGTGTTCTACTTCAAAGAGAATCATTCGTATATATTGTTGTACGGACAAAAGTATTTTAAATACATATAGAAACATTAGAAGAGGAATATCCCGAGTTTTCAGAAGACACATAACCATACATTCCTGTCTTTTTGCACTAGTTTTTCTTAAATTTGGTTATAGGAAAGTAATTAGTTTACCTATGCTAAAGATGGATCGCCTTAAAGTCTACTGAAGTGGGCAAACAGGTGGCGTGCAGTTGTAAGTACGTCTGTTTCCAACATTGGATCGTGAGGTGGATTATGTAGCATGTTACGTGCACTAGACGCGGCGGTTCATCACGGAATGACTTCGAGGACAAATGTTCGGGCATATTCGTTACGTACACGCTCCGTGCCATCCCCACCACAACTGTTCTGAATTCGAGTGGGGACGAATAGTAGCTTTGTAAACAAGACGGCTAATTGTAAGAAGACCCTGTTCTTCAACTTGCAATCGTTCTACTTGATTCATCGGTGTGTATTGTATTGGATTGTGTGTATTGGAAGCTGATAGTTTAGGTATTCCAATTTAAATTATTATAATTAGGTAAATTGGATTAATATAAGTAATACGATTGTATCATTATAATTAGATTTTAATGTAGTATCGTATTCTTTTGTGTCGTGAAATTTGTGGACACACGTCTACCTATCTACCTATATCTCATCTAACTCAATTAATTTTAATTGACTTTATTAATAACTTTATTAATAGCTTTACTGATAACTTTATTAATTATGTTCAGAATGTTTTTACTAATTACACTCGACGCTAGTAACATTGTTGTTAATGCAAATTTTTATGAAAAAAGAATAAACAGAGGATTGGAATCTTAGAGAAAGACCGATTGTAATTAATTCTGTTGCACAGTGTTCGTTCGAGTAAAATCCAAGATAATAGATGAGACATTGCTTGAAAATCGCTCTTCCACATTTCTTACTAATCGTAAGAGGGACCGTGAGTTAAATCGGCCTTCTCGCGTCGACCAGGGTGATTAATTGTGCCGGTGTTACACTCTGTTAGGTGAAAAGTTTGTAACACGTGGCTCTGCGGTGTCGAAGCCACTAAGGACTTACTCGGTTTTGCACAGAACCTTCCAATATTCCTGCTCTGCGATAAAAAGGTTCCCGTTTATTAAAAAAAAAGTATCCTAGACCAACTCGAGACGGTTGGAAAGTTTCAAATAATTTCCTGGCATAAATACAAAATTGTATCGTGCATATTAAATGAAATATAAAAATAAGTTTAAAACATGATAATTGATTAATAAAAAGTAATATCACCGAAATTCGAATTAATATAGATATAAATGATAAATAAGAAAAATAAACGAACGAAGCTTTATATATGTATCACAAGAAGTAGATTATAAATAAATTTAAAATTTCGTTTTTGAATAATAATTTCCAGAACTACGTTACGAATCAATAAATAGTATTATTTAAATAGAGATAAGTACTTGAACTGCACGTTTCCAATTTCTTTTTTTCACGATAAAAGAAAATATGGATAGGGCGAGTGTAGTAGTCAACGCATTATAAATTCAACGGAGTAATTTCGCTAGAAGAATGCAATTTCGTACGCGACGTAGAGTAGAAATAAGAACTGGACGTCTACGGTATTGATTACAGTGGTGAACGTGTCTCCCAGACTTGCCAGTGAAAAACAGTCTGTTTGAAGCTGCAAGTTCGACGAAGTTGGATACCGTCATTATAGGAATCACGCGTTACCTTTGACAGGTTAACACCCCCCTTTCCGGGAGTTCCAATGATTCCTGAACTTTGGCGAATTCAATATATCCCTGCGTGCGGAACAGAACTTCGCTAACTCTTGCACAGACAGAGAGAGGAAGATGGGGGGAAAGAGAGGGAGAGAGAGAGAGAGAGAATGAATGAGTATCCTTCATTGAAACCAGCGTTTTCCGATTATATTACTGTCGCCACGGGTTTCGAACTTACTTTCGCCAATGTTTCAATGAAAGTCTTATATTTCTGTGACTACCAACGCGAATGTTCGTGCTTTAAATAGACGGATGTTAATAATTCATGAACATCGTATTACAAATAGTAGTTTAAAGGAAGAGGAACCAAGGTAAAGACGTTCCGTGCTAGCTTAAATCGATTCCAACCACGTGACATTACGAACCAAAACAAAGTTAGGAAACAGTTTTCAGTGTTTGAAAAACTATTATTTTGACTGAATAGAATTCTCTCGTGGAAGAAACGATTCATTTTTAGTATGAAAATCACTAAATTATCTGTAATTCAATAATAAAACCATTAATAGTTGCTGAAAATAAACGACGCATTTATATCAGCTTGGTGTCTAATATTAATTACACAGCTTTAAAATTTCTATGCGATGAAATAAAAAAAAAATTAAAAGTGTCTGAAAATTGCATCCTGGTCTTTAGTGGTTTAAAAGTTAAACCAAATAAAAAGTAAGGACCATAAAAGGAAAATAAAATAGTAAATTCAAGTATCAAATTTTTTCATCCCATTTCACGTCGCGTGGAAGAGCTTGATAAAAATCCCTGCTGAAGGAGAACTGCCATCCCGTCAATAAAACAGCTCACTTAAACTGTGCCCGGCCTGGATGATAACTGAAAACCTCAAAGTTTTGATTTCGATTCAGGTAATAAAACTCTGTCACTGAGTTTGAGTATCACGGGGGGAAAAAACCTTGATAGTATAGGCGTTGGACAGTGGCACACAATTCCAAACTAAATAATGCTCAAATTCTTTTTGAAATACGTTCATACTTTTAATGCATATCTCATATATCAAAAAATTAAATAAACTTCTTTTAATTAAATGAAAGGATAACTCGAATTCTGACTTATTGGATAATGCTAACAGTGTGAATAGAAATATGCTGAAAACTATAGATAAATTGTATATTTGTTCATTTAACTAAGTAAACGATTACTTAATATAATTCAAAGATGCTATCTTTCAGTTATTTAAAAAAAATCTTGTCTTCGACTTTTCCCAATGCGAAATCTAGACAGTGTCTTGTAAGTTCATGTAGGTTTTATTATCACAGACAAGGAGGCGTATAGTAGTAGTATTTTTCACGCTACGACAGCTGCCTACTCTTCCCTTTATCTTCGAACATCCACGAACTTGTTTCGATGGTCGAACGTTAATCCACAAGCGTTTTTCGTCCCACGCCATCATTGTCCAGGTATTATATTTAAATTTGCGTGTCTCTTCGCGTGGGTTGTGGCATACAACGTGACCAGCACGCTAATTATGTCTCTCTATTTTTGAGCACTTAAACATTCGGTTACGCCCGACCGGCATTTAGCATATATGTGCGCCTGCTATAATTTTGCGGTTCCGTCCTTGCGGATAACGGTACACGTCGACGGAGGTGGTGTTTCAGAAGACTTATTGTCCCCTTACCATCTTCATGTTGAGCACAATAAGAATTAAGATTCAAATTAAGTCTAATAGGATGTTCACTAGGTACTTGATCGATTTTATCTTGAAGTCGACGAATCATAATAAATCCGTCTCACAAAATTAATTTGAATCTAGATACAGGGGTTGATTTCTTTCTCTTTTGTAACTTCTTTTGGATAGTCAATTATAATAAAATTGTACCCAGAAAATATTTCCTGCTGTTTTCAGTTGGTTAAAACAGCTCATCGGCGGTTGACCAAATTTTTGTTTTAACCAAGTAAAAAAAGGCAGAACAAATATGCATTTATATGTAAATATAGGAACGTCCTTGTTTAAAGTACAATTTTATTAGGTCTCTGTTCGAAATTCCACGCAGTTTCAGGGGAAAAAGAAAATAATTAAAGACAGTAGTGTAAATAAATGAAAATATAAATATAAACACATATTTGCTTTGAGCACGAATATATGAGTATTATGAATGAAACGAAGAGAAGAATAATGCCATGCCAATCCTCGTTGCCAACAGAACTGAAATTTCACTAAGAGATTGGTACCTAGTACAATACAACCGCAGGAAAAAATCAATTAAAAATTAATTAATTAATCTTCCATTTCTCCGAATCCACCGTTTCTAGGAAGTTCGAAGAAGCTGGAGTAGAAGTAAATTGGCTGTCAGCAATTTACTGCGCGTCACGCTTGGCTGTATCTAGAAGATATTCTTGTAGACGAGCTTAAACGCTTCCGAAGAGAGTTTTCGCCACGGAAGAGTCAGCCGACTAAACTTGCGGATTCAAAAGTTTCGCGGTGTCAAAGTACACGAGGAGTGTATAAAATATTTGCATCTACCGGCCGCGAATCTCGGAGGAACCGTTTCCTTTTGAAGCGAGGAAAAAAAGACTAGAAGGTAGAAGAAGGGAAAGAGGAAGAGGAAGAAGACTAGAAGCGACTGAGGACGGAAGCACACGGTTAATCCGCTTGAACGAAAGTTTTGCTGGAAAAACAGCCAGAAACCAGGACCGCATCGAGTAGTTGCTTCATTTTTTTCTCCTCTTTCTTCATGCAACCTAGGATCAAATGCTCGCTCGGAGAAACTGGAATTTTTTTATTCCAACTGAAATGGTCTTACTCAATATTGGGGGGATTGGAAAATGTTACGACGAGTCTGACGAATTATATTTCGTGTACTTGAACGTTGCTCGAACGCGAAATCCAACTGTGCTGCCTGCTCTAAGAACTATTCCAACAAGAAACAAAAATCAGATCACAAATGCTTAAGGCTCTAAAGACTGTGAATTAATACGAATAAAACGTAGTTTACGTAGTGTTCATCCGGAACTGATTTCTTGACAACAAACATAATATCAAAGTTTAACCGCAGTTCTCTGAACCTTTAACGCCTTAGATAAATATTTAAATTATAAACACACTTTCGAATCATTTATGAAAATATTATAGTGAGCTATTAAAATATATACTAAAATAAGTTGAAAAGATCAAGAGACGGTAAAAGTTCCTGCAAAAACAACTGGCAAAGAGTTAAGAAATTAGAGCTTAAACGGAAGTAATTATCCTAGGAAAATATCAATGTTGGTATTATGTAACGTCAATTTTCAATACTACTGGAATGAACTGTTCAATTAATTCCAAGCAAAACAACAAAATTTCGAAGAAGAAGAATACCAAGAATTCAGTACATTTCTTTTAGTTATAGCGTGATATCCGTTGCGTCGCGTCGTTGGGAAGGTAAACGGAGCATTTACGAGGAAAAGTGGCGAGAGCAAGGAGACTGGAAAGAACCCTCGACGAACCAACCACTTTCCTTTTTACACTTTCTTGACGATGATAAATGCGACCTTTCGCCGGCATATAAGATGCCCTAGAGCTGGTCGTTTATGCCGTTTAATTCAGAATGAGATTATTTCAGACCAACCACTCCGAATTTTAATTTTGTGAAACAAGTACTATCGTGTATACACGCGAATTTCGTTCCTCTACGTGAATGAGGTTGGAAACACAAATCTGTACTCCACGTTCTTAGAAATCGCTGATTGGTCAAAAACAGAAACTGTATCATTATTTACAAGAACAATGGTTTGTCAAGATTAAAGGTGCAATTATTGTATATCAGAAGTGAATTTTAAAGAAAAATACGAGTATGAAATATCTAATAACTTAAAAAATTAGAAGTATTTGCATGATTGATAGAAAAAATGGAAAATTGCACAAACTCAAACCATCTATAACAATTTAGTAATAATTGAGGTAAAAGTAGATTTTGACAAAAATGTCCGTGCTCGAAGTATGAGCAAAAGAGTCGAAGAAAAACGCTAATATCGGGTGAAAGAGGACGAGAACTGAAGCTTTACAGGGCGACGTGACACCAGCTTTAAAAGTTTAATGCCTTTGTGTTCCACTAACGCGGACTGTCATTTATTGAGGTCCTTGCGGGCCCTGAAGAGTAGTTATAATGAACTGCGCTCAATTTCCGGCTAGCGAAGAATAATGCAGTAACTCAAATTCCGGAAACTCCGGTTCAATTGGAGGCTATCGAAGGGCGGCTTTCATATTTAAGACGGTTCGAATGCAGCTAAAAGTTGGACAGACTTGTATTACGGAAATGAATCTTGAAAAAGAAATGCAATTTTCTCGGTTTCCAGGTTATATTTGTAAACGTAATCGAAAAATTAGGTTGCTTAGTAAAAGAATTTATGAATCGTAAGTAAAACAATGTTAGTAAGACATATAACATCTGCTTTAATTACAATAACATAAACAGTATCTTGTACCGTAAAATTGAGATATTCAAAGTATGTGAATTCTATTGTTATTCCAATATTACCATGGAACATTATATTAAATCAAACCGCAATATAGACACGAAGAGAATGAATATGAAATTTCGTTCACGTGAGTGACTACTAAAATTCCTGGTCTCGAGAAGACGAATGTAATTTGCACTTCCATCCTCTGGAAAGCCTGAATTTCGTAAGTAGAAGTTGCAGGACAGGCTGCCAACTAATTTACTAGTTTAATAGGGTTACAGTGCATTATTACACATCCGAATCACACGATAACCCAGCTCACGCTCGGTCTAATCAGATAAGTAATACACTTTGTAACGTGTCTCACAGTAATTTAACTCCAGTCAGTTCTTAAGATTAGAAATTGTCCTCTTTCAATTTTCTCGAAATAGCAATCCTCTCAAATTGTTTCAACCTTATCTTGTTTCCTACAATATATATGACAAAAGAAAAAAAACAACTATCCTTTATTATCGAATAAGATCGAATAAAAAAAAACCGAATGTACCGAGACTTTCTCCTCAGACACTCAACAATAAATTATTTAAATTGTTAGTAAAAGAAAAACATAATACATATACTAAACTATGCTAAAAGGTTGAAAGAAAAAGAGTGAGTTTATGAGAAAAATATTATTTGCAATACATTGACGCTTTGACACGATAAGAATAACAGGAAAAATATACTTTATATCATTCGAACTACAACAGATATCTTGTACAGTGACGGCTCACCAGAGTCTGGAATGAAAATCAGAATGCTGGAACATCAATGGACGCCAGTAGAGGCAAGAGTCGCGATAATCTCTTTTGTGAGGCGCGAGGAGGCGAACAGAACGAGAAGGCTCCAATGCAATGTCGGCATTACTATCTAGCGAAGCAACCAACAGACCAACGAACCCAGCCAGCACACTGCAGCTCAGCGGTAGCAGCAGCCGGCTGTTCCATTTGTCGTGCGGGCGCGTCATCATGAAGTCATATTTCACGACTTATGGTAATTACGATCTACCACCCAGAAGTCACATTCAACGCGTGCATGCATGTGCCCTGGGATGCGGCCGACTCTTTGTCAAGGTCCCGCGTATATTTATATACGCGTGCCTTTGCTGTCTTTGCGCAGGTGGCTTCCTCCCCGTAACGCACGTAGTGTAGTTACATTTGCGCTAAGAGAAAAAGAGAGAGAGAGAGAGAGAGGGAGAGAGAGAGAGTGGGAGAGAAAAACAGAGAAACAGGATCTTCTGCAGAAATTGCCAAGTTTATCCTCAAACAATATTGTGTCTCTGGTGCTAAGAAAATTACAATTTTTCTCACGTTTCAATTACAGTGATAGCTGTTATTGCTTGGGGTTTAGACAGATAGTGGGGACAACAAGCCATTTGTTCTTGGAGGCGAGAAGAATTTAGAGCTACAAGGATGATCTTGTCAAAGTCTTGTTAGATCATTTTAAGTAAATTCGATGAACCGTGTCTTCAAATTTCATTATAGTTTTCTAAACGTTTATATAAATTTAGAATAATCCTGAGTGGAAAAATAAAATTACGTAGATAGTTAATCAACCTAATATTTGACCATACTGGAGATAGGAAAAAATGAAAAACTTCTCCAAAATAAAGCGCGTTTCGCTAAAAAGAAATTTCACAGTTCTGGACTTTTTTTGGGGGGAAATCTCCCATTTTCAGGAGAAGCAACGTGTCCAGCGTATGCTAGAGAGAACATACGTGTGTACATAAGCGATCACATAGGGCATACGTGCTAGAGAAACGTGCAGAAGCGAGCTGGTAGGCTGGGGCCGCGTATTACGATTTTCAAGGGACAAATTGTAGCCATTTGTCGGGCTGGCCGTGGTATCAATCTCCGGTGTATGGGCCTGACCACGACACAAATCGTCGCTTCGAGTAATAATTACTATCCAAGGGAGAGGGAGAAAGAGAGAGAGGGAAAGAGTACGGAGAAATTTAATTGCCTAATCTGTCTGGCCGCGAGATAGAGCAATAAGGACTTTTTAGCCTCTTTTTTTTTTTCCTCTGGCGACTGCTCAAGTTTTTCGCGTCGTGGAAATATGAACGTCGTTAGTGTGCGCGCGCGAGCCAGTGGACTTTGCTCTCTGATGGAGAGCGGATTTTGTTGGGCATGTCCGACGATGCTCGTTGCATCCACAAATGTTTGCTGCGCTAAAAGGAAACACAGTGAGTGCAGATTATAAAATATTTTGCTTCGGGGAAAACTATTTTTAAAACAACTCAACCTGCATTTCATTGTTGAATTTAATTAGAGTTTAACATAAGACTGATTTTGTATTTAATTGTGTTTAGTAATAATATTATAGTAATTTCGATCGTTTCAGTGCGTTGATGAAAATTTATGATAAAAATATGGAAAGAATAATTATTGAGATTCAAGAAATATTCAACAAATCGGAGCAATATTACAGACAATATGCTACTACAAAAATTTAGATTTACATATACGTATTAAAGGGAACACTATAAAATTAACGGATACTCTGCGAAATTTATTGATTTACATAAAATTGTTAATCCCTCCATAAATTGTACTGAAACCTAGTGACATCGAAGCGTTTCAATACAAATTACGAGCAATAGCTTTTGTAACATGTAATATAATTTTATAACGCATTATCCACTTCACTATTATGAGAATATTATTACGCGACGAGTCTTTCAAATTTTCAATGGACTCAGGATTTAAAATACAATATTTATTATCGATCTCAAATCCATTGACCTCGATGGTTAAGTCAGAGAATTCGAACTGCAACATAGCTCAAAACCGATAGTCATAGGGTGATTCGCGATTTCTCGAAGCATCGTTTACCTCGTAAATAAGAACAGTTTCGACGACTAGCGTGCATCCGTAGCTGATTAATGTCGATTGTACGTATTCTGGCAATCGAACCTGTGGTGTTCGCAAACAGCTGGAGCAAGCGAAGAGGTTCGACGCGCGCGGCCACACAAGTAGAACCCGCCGAAGGTGAGGTCGAGCATAACCATATTCTTCATGGATGAGAAGTACTATAGCAAGCCGCGAGCTATGACCCGAGATATCGCGAACCGACGCCGCGGTTGCTACGCTTAACTGCCTAGTCGCTCGGCCGATATTTCCTCTGATGAAGCGGTATGTGCTGAACAATCGTGGATTATGCTCCGTGGGGCAGAACAGTCATGGGAAGAACCGATTGACCAACAAATGCAGTGCGAATCTTTCACGCCTATGCCTGCATTCTATATATCTATTCGAATAACTCTCTTTCGAATCATACTGTAATGAAATGCGTTCTGTTTTATTGGAATTTAAGATCTCTCGCCATTCTAAAATTAAAGGCGATAAAATCAATAGTGTCTTAGGTAAAAGTAAAGTGAAGATTTATTCAAATAAATTGAAAATTGTTGAGTTGCAATGTTAAGCTTAATGCTGAGTTCACAATTTTTTTAGAATCTGGTTCAATCTGGCCTGACAAAAACCTGTTCTTTCATAGTTTTTTAAGAGAGGTCATGAAACGAAAGATATTACAGACTTGGGAGTTAGGTATTATACACAAGATTGAGCTCATGTACATGTATAGATTACTGTTCATAAACTTGGGACCTAGTCAAATATTTTGGTAGAAGTCTAGTCTTACTTAGAAGTTAACATCGACCCAGCTAATTGTTAATTAGCTTCGTAGAACTAGTCTAAATTATTCGGAGTGATTGGGGGAATTCTACGAATTAGAAACGAAATGAAAAGTTGGAAAAGGTAAAAGAATGAAGATGAGACTACCGTTAATTTCGAATAGAACTATCTTAAAATGCAGGCTGAGTCACCGGCGGCTTTATGCGTCGCGACACCAGTACATATCTCGTAAAGCCTCTATGATAGAGTATTAAAAGAAAATGTTATCTGTGAAACATGTCCGTAGAAATCCAGGATATATATGTCATAAGTCTCATAACAAAGTTTACTAATGTGATAAAACGAAATGGTAAAACGTAAAGTAGCACTCGTCGAGACCTATGCTTCGCTACCTGATAATTTTGTATCTGAAACTGAAAAATTAGATAACAGAATGTTCGGGAAAATGATAATTATCGAAACATATTATTCGATGTTCTTTATTGATATGAATTTATCTGAATTCATTGATTGATTAATTAACAAGCGCGTGGCTTTTGAGAAATGTAATTAAAAATTCCTGCGAATGTTAATGAACAGAAATTCTCAAAAATTAATTAAACTAAAAGAGACACTGACACAAGCGTTGCAAAATTAAATCTCGTATTTGTTAACTGACTGTGAGAAAATATTAGATACGAGTAATTCTCGTTTAACTTTCAGCACAAAGAGGATGGATAAAAATTAAAAATCCAATTTTGACAGTGGGTACGTTATTGTGACGCTCGTCAATAATATCGCGGTGAAAACTTTGATTAAAAGTTTGAATTTAAATGTGAAGCTCAAATAGATATATTAATACGAGTCATATATCTTTCTCTTTACACTTCAACAATTTCATTACAGTTTGGTTTTAATTACGAAAATACTCATTATTACGATAAAATAGAAATTATTTTTCATCGCTAAACTTCTATATTCAAATTATACTCTTCAAAGTTTTACTTATCAGTATCTTTCATAATTATTTATTTCCAGTTTTTTTCCTCTGTCTAGAATTGAAATCTCACGACCCAAATTAGTAATCTATAAAATAACTAATTGTGAGTGTTTAATGGGACTACCTTCTTCAATGCTAACTTTTTTACCAGGTAGAATTTTGTATCAGAAGCATTACGTGCAAACTAACATCGGGTGACATTCCATATGCAGAGAGTGTGTAGTGTCATTTGTTCGGAGTATGTGTAATCAAGCATGAGTCCATTGCTGTGACAATGACCATTTTCTCTAGGTTTCACTGTTAAAGGTAGTGCGGAATAAACAGCAGGGTTGGACCGCAGAAAACGTAAAAAAATTGCAAACTAAAACGGGTGACATAGAAACAGAAGGGGTAAAGTTAGAGGATCCAACAAGAAGAAACACAGCGAGCTTTGTCCTGCTTTTTACTCTCAACTTCTTTGGCCAGTGGTGAGTTTCAATTAAATTAAAGTAAATTAAATTAAACATAATAGTTATAACCGTCGTGTGTTTTGTGTAACATAACTGTTGAAGTAGTATCGACCGTTTTTGCACTGTCAGGATCTGCAAGTTCAATAACTGTGACTTACTTGTAATATGTAACGAAGAGAGTAATTTTAGTCAAAATAGACCAAAAATAATTCTGAGACTACAATGTATAATAATGATTTTACAAGTAAGATTATATTTGTCGTTAATATCAAAAGCAAAATTCAACATCCAATCGATTATTCTCAATATCACGATTTTCTAATTTATTGCGAAATTGTAAAAATCATTTAAGGTATAACTTAAACAAAGTCGTATAATAAAGCTAATATTTTCACCAATTTTTGATAATTCAGTTGAATTAAAACGAAAGAAGTTTCCAATTGTTATTCAGTCATATACTGGAACTGTCATAATTACGTTACGAACATGTAGGATATTATCGACAGCTTTGTCAGCAATAACGAGAAATTATCTAGGACAAACTACGACCACATAAGCGCATCTTCGATTCCCGTAGCACGGACCAAATAGCAATGGTTGGCATCGCGACGATGCGCTTTAATTAACACATATCAAGATTGAATTCCGCCCGGAGTCGTTCGGTTGGATTTAAAGCTCAATCTAATTTCAAGCGGCACCCAAGGGTGATTTTTTCCACAGTGAACCTGTTACCCAAGAGGATCGTTTCTTTTGCTTTTTCATTCGATTCTAGTCGCAACGTATACACATTTATGAATTGTGTACGCTTGAAACGTTAATCGCGTTGGCTCGTCGTATCGCACACACACACACACGATTCATTAAACGAATTCGACACGCAAGCCTGGTCAATGCATCGTTGAAAAACTGTCGTTGCGTTTCACTGGTCTCAGTGTATTACAAAAGCGCATGTTTTTGGTACAAAAGTAGATTATTCTTAACTACGAATGCTTTCTAACGATTGCTTTAAAACAGTAATTGGTAAATTCAAATATTAAGTGAGAGTATTTGATTTTCGTTTTTAATATGTGTATGTGTCTATTCTTATTATTACTATTATTTAAAATATCAGAGGTGAGAAATTGTTTAGAGAAGCAAGTATTAAAGCCATTCTTCGATACGAACCCACGGGACAATAATGGAGCAAAATGATGCGATGTCAGAGGATGACCTTTATTATGGAAAGAGGATTATTTCAGAATAGGATTACAAAAAAAAAAAAAAAAATTCCAAAGATAATTAAATTCGCTCTGGCGACCGGTTCAATTACCGGGCGATTTTTGACCGATGTTTTAATCAATTTAGTCGAGTTTGCGAAAATGTAAGATTAAACCTGCGGGCTATTAAATGATAAGATTTGGGTCAAGTATTAACTTGAAATTTTTTCCCACGATGTAGAAAGATCGATAGCTGCGTTAAGGGTGACTTTTTCGATATTTCTGCGCTTAACTCATATAATTATGGAGACACAAACATAAGTAGCATAATCTATTCTGTAGTTTTCGCAGGTTTTTTGAACGTGATTTCGTTACATTGCCTGCCCTACACAAATTCAATTCATTAGCAAACGAAATAAACGTCCCACGAGCAAATTTTCTCCGCGTTTCATACTTCTCTATCGATTCACCAAGTTATTTATCTGTGAGATGAAACGCTTGCTTTTAAAACTTACATTTTTCAAGAGTAAACTAATTTCCAGAAAGAGAGAAAATTCTGTATGTTAATACACGAAGAACTGGCCTCTCAAAGTGAATTTATTATGTTTGTAACATCAGTATGCAAAGAACTGGTCAAAAAAACGAAAAAATGAAGAAATATCAGTAAATTATATATACAAAGTAAATTATAAATATTAGAGTAAGTTGACTCGGGGAAAATATTTGTAAATTAATTTCAAATAAAGAATAATAGTTAAAAGGCTAAATCTGAACAAAAATGGTAATGAATTTATCTTGATCTGACTTGAAAGTTATTAGAAGATAAGGAGAAGATCGCGAGAACTTCCCAGAAGTTCGATTTGTAGAGGACAATTTAACGAGAGTAACGGATATGGATACTTGAGAATAGGATAAGCGAGCGAGAGGATGCAAATAGAATCAGTTCGTGTCATACAATATTAATGAATTAACCGTTAAGATATTGCTTTCGAGCGACGTCTAACTGCACTAATACCATACAGTTACCTTTGTTTTCTCAGACAAGAGTATATTTTCCTGTGATACATATAAATCTATGCCAGAATAATTACTTGAGTAATTGCTTCAAGAATTTTCTAATTACTACATATTTTTCCCCCTTCTTCAAATCTAAGCAATTCTATATGTTGATTTAATCAATTACTATATATATCAATTTATAATGATTTATGAATGATTTATAATAATGTATCTATTTTAGTATAATTTTCAATTTCAAATCATAAGGGTATAATACATAAAGTGTCACATTCATATGATACATGTACATGTGTGTTGCGTTCATGCCTATCAAAACGACAAATGCAGACTCACATTTCTTATGTATACATATGTATACATCTCGTATTCTCTGAGTATACTTTCTCTCGCAGCAAAGCGGTCTCCAAGGTACGATAAGGATTTCCTTCATCGTGTGCCACCTTGCGTTCCTAAGAAAGCGATCCTAACGTGACAATAAAGTCTGCTTTTGCCCTGTCGCATTCAAACAGCATGGCTACAATGCTAAACAACGCGATCTTGAAAACGAGAAGCATATCTTGGATTTCTGTCCAAGAGAGCTTGAGGAGAAAAAAATGATTAAGACCATTACTCTGGTTGGAAAATTTAACCATTCTGAGATCCAGTAAACTAGTTGATATTTTTCTGCTTCGAGATATCAATTTAAAATAAATAATATCGAATAACTTTTGAAATATTGGAAATCCAAATTAACGTGTAGAGTGAATAAAAAACTATCCGAAACTATTTTTGATGGTGTATTTGATCCTGTCGATGGAATTAGTATCTAATTAATTAAATCTATTTTTAAATACGCTAAAACCGGTTCAATACAGATATATTACTATCAGCTAACCAGTATCCGTTATGTAGAACCAAACTACATATACTAGTAACATTTCTTCTAAAAAAGAGGTAGACAGACGCATAGTTCCATCACTCAGCGACCTTATGAACCGAACAACTTTGCTCGAGGAACGAGATATCCGGACGAATGAATACCAGCACGTATAAGAAAGGTGTGGCTAGGTCTCCCCGAGTCATGATTTATATCGCGCATTCCCTCGAAAATCATTTTCCGTGATATTGTGTCTGTATTCCAAAGGAAGAGCATTCGAGAGAGCTCTGACAGAAGAAAGGTGTCTGCAGCTATTAACAGGTATGCTATGAGTTCTCTACGGTATGTATAACACGCGGCTGGTATGTTCAAGACTGGTACGTGCGACTTGATAACGAATAAGCTACATGTTTATTAGCAATTTGAACTCGAAATCCTGTGTTTAAGGTAGTTTGATCCTCTTAATGCAGCGATTACTATTAGATTAATTAAACTACTCCTCGAATCATATAAAAACTGCTCAGATTTTTTGCTTTGAACAGTGTGTAGTACCAGGGATGAGCAGAGGCAAGTACTTTTCCATATTAAGTACAACTACTTGGACGCAAGGCATTTGTACAAAGTTGTATTTTGGGACGAAGTACAAATACTTGTCTCAGAGTAAAAATACTTGGCCGCAACTACTTGTACATAATATTGAAAAGTACTTGCCTCTGCCCATCCCTGCGAAATAAACCATAATCATAAGCATGACAAAGTGATGCGATTTGCAAGGTGCACGAGTCAAAAATCAGAATATTGAATATTTATGCGGATGTGTATTAATGAGGAAACAGTGCCATGAAGATAAATCAGCTAACTAGCATTCAAGAATACATACGATTGTATGGAAACAAGAAACCCCCAGTTCTAACTAAGAAAATATACACGTAGATACGATTAATGCATTGACGAGCAGATTTCTCTGGTCATAGTTACGATAACCAAAATTGAAACAGTAATTACAATTATAATTACAACCAATCTCTCGCATACCTTGGACAAAATGTCCAGATGGATGAATGAAAGACCAGAGGAACTTGAAAACATGCGACTCACCGATCAGGAACTCAGCTCACCCTCAATGGACTCTTTCGGATGAATCTGCTTCACCAATTCGCCACTCTTGGCTCGTCTCCCACTGACTCTACTATTCGGATAGAATCCACCAGGTATACAAGTTACGCGAGCAAACACTGTCTCTAATAACTCATCGGAGTTGCACCTGTAATGGAAAGAGAAAATACAAATTAGTATTTCTGCAACTAGCACAGAAAGTTGTGGATCTTGGAAACTGCATATGTGTGAGAATACTTACACTCTGTCACACTGCTCTCATCCAGTCACTCATCTTTGGCTCTGTTGCTGTTGTGATCACTGTCAGGTTAAATCGATGCTGCGATCGAACACTGACTCCAATATCTGCGGTTCCTCCTTTGTTCGACCATAACGAATACTTTAGCGTAGCGTCCTGCTTCAATTTGTGCTTAGCGCCACTGACTCGAATGTGCGTCAAGCACCTGTCAGAGGACGAAAGATCTCGAATAAACATACATCGAAAGTATGGCATCGCAACCGAACCGAAGCATCCGTACAAAAATAAATTCGCTAAATAAATAAGTTGAGTCTCACCATCGCCCCAGGAACAATAGTGTATCCGAAATGCAGGAGAAATCGTGCCGACAAACGGTGTGGATGAATGATGCAACTGCGCGTTCCAAGCCGGGGTAAGAATCGGGCGATAATTATGAACGAAGCTATTTTCCGACCACTACGTCACATTTCCCGGATGCGCGAGATGTTTAAATTACTTTTAATCACACTCGCGGATCACAACACTGTTTTCTGACACTTTTATTCCAAATTTAATAGCGAGCCGACACGGATACGTACTCACGCGAACTTGGCGGCACTGACTGTGTGAAATCCAACATGGCGGCGGGCGGCTCTACTAGACAACCGCCAAATTTGAATAGTATATTTCGATAGTATGTTTGGATAGTATATTTGAATAGTAGATACTATTCAGCGTTAAATATACAATTCAAATATACTATCAAAATACTATATACTATTCAACGCTAAATATACCAATCAAATATACTATCCAAATTTGGCGGTTGTCTAATAGAATCGCCCGCCGCCATGTTGGATTTCACACAGTCAGTGCCGCCAAGTTCGCGTGAGTAGGTATCCGCGTCGACTCGCTATTAAATTTGGAATAAAAGTGTCAGAAAACAGTGTTGTGATCCGCGAATGTGATTAAAAGTAATTTAAACATCTCGCGCATCCGGGAAATGTGAGGTAGTGGTCGGAAAATAGCTGCGTCCATAATTATCGCCCGATTCTTACCCCGGCTTGGAACGCGCAATTGCATCATCCATCCACACCGTTTGTCGGCACGATTTCTCCTACATTTCGGATACAATATCGTTCCTGGGGCGATGGTGAGACTCAAATTATTCATTTACCGAATTTATTTTTGTACGGATGCTTCGCTTCGGTTGCGATGCCATACTTTCGATGTATGTTTATTCAAGATCTTTCGTTCTCTAACAGGTGCTTGACGCACATTCGAGTCAGTGGCGCTAAGCACAAATTGAAGCAGGACGCTACGCTAAAGTATTCGTTATGGTCGAACAAAGGGGGAACCGCAGATATTGCAGTCAGAGTTCGATCGCAGCATCGATTTAACCTCACAGTGATCACAACAGCAACAGAGCCAAAGATGAGTGACTGGATGAGAGCAGTGTGACAGAGTGTAAGTATTTTCACACATATGCAGTTTCCAAGATCCACAATTTTCTGTGCTAGTTGCAGAAATACTAATTTGTATTTTCTCTTTCCATTACAGGTGCAACTCCGATGAGTTATTAGAGACAGTGTTTGCTCGCGTCACTTGTATACCTGGTGGATTCTATCCGAATAGTAGAGTCAGTGGGAGACAAACCAAGAGTGGCGAATTGGTGAAGCAGGTTCATCCGACAGAGTCCATTGAAAGTGAGCTGAGTTCCAGATCGGTGAGTCGCATGTTTTCAAGTTCCTCTGGTCTCTCAATCATCCGTCTGGACATTTTGTCCAAGGTATGCGAGAGATTGGTTGTAATTATAATTGTAATTACTGTTTCCATTTTGGTTATCGTAACTATGACCAGAGAAATGTGCTCGTCAATGCATTAATTGTATCTACGTGCATATTTTCTTAGCTAGAAACTGGGGGTTTCTTGTTTTCATACAATCGTATGTATTCTTGAATGCCAGTTAGCTAATTTATCTTCATGGCACTGCTCCCTCATTAATGCACATCCGCATAAATATTCAATATTCTGATTTTTGACTCGTGCACCTTGCAAATTGCATCACTTTGTCATGCTTATGATTATGGTTCAATTCGCAGGGATGGGCAGAGGTCAGTACTTTTCAATATTATGTACAAGTACTTGCGGCCAAGTATTTGTACTCTGAGACAAGTATTTGTACTTTGGGTCAAGTATTTGTACTTTGGCCCAAAGTACAACTTTGCACAAATGCCTTGCGTCCAAGTACTTGTACTTAATATGGAAAAGTACTTGCCTCTGCCCATCTGTGAGCAGTAGTATAACTTTAACTTTCTGAATTTACAATAATTTAACTGTAATTATTTACTTGGCTAGCTTTTGTGAAATATGGGTTCAGAATTCCTTAATGTTAATGGATACTCCCTTCTCCACTGAAACGACTGAACTAACTGTTGTGTTATAAACGATTGTAGGGGCTAATTATATTCAGTAGCTTAAATTTTTTAAGCCGATGCGAAGTTCAAAGTAAACCACCATGCGTCAATTTTTTACGACACAGATCGTACTTCGTTGAAAATGAATATTCACTGAATATTCTGTTTAATTATTCTAATTAACATCGAGCTCTTCCGCCATTAAACTAAATCTGAAAAAGCCGGGCTCTGGATAAAACATTTCGTGATATGATTTATTTTACAAAGTATATTTAATGGAAAATCTCCAATGAAACTAAAGACAGTCGCATAACTAATTAGGTGAATCAATATTATAATTTTGACGGTTTACGTATGTTCTGCATATTATATTCCTAATTATCTGACTAATTAGCTACATGCAATGTGTCCTATGCAGCGTTCATCCATGAATATACGATTTGCCAATCAATGCTTTTAGTTAAATAGAATATTATAAAAGCTTTATATTTCGAAACGAGGACCATATCCGTTTCAAAAATTATACTGCAGATTGTACTACAGCCCCATTCTTCAACTGGTTAATGCAACAAGTGTTCGGTGTAGTTTTCAAGGGCCCATTCTAAACATTACAATCTGTTACCACAGCAAAACCTGTTTTACGCATTTCGAAGTTTGTAGAACATCTCGAAGAGAGAATGGTACATCGGATTTCCAGAAACCGGTCAAGATACTGCTCGAGGGAAAGAATTTACCAGCCAACTGCCGACAATACGGACATTAGATACGAAATCATAGTTGTTACCCATCATTACTAGTAGCTCATGCATAATGCATGCAAAGTGTATCAGAAATAATTGCTTGAACCTGTTGCAAGCGAAGAGAACCCCCAAGAAGTATAAAGGAACCACGGACAAACATTCGCTCCAGGCAATCCTCATTTCAGCTGTCATCCAGCGTATCACCCACAGAGAAGGAGTTAATCAGGGTCACCCGGAGAGCCACCGGCAAAAACCAAAGCGTTCGACCGGTTGATCGCCAGTGGTAGGCAAGGTGTGGTCAGGTCAGGAACGATATATCTCGCCCTCGAAAACGATTTTCCGCGATATGGTGCGACTGGCCACGCCGCACCGTCGAATGCAGCCAGCCGAGACAGCTGTGGGAGCCGGAAGCCAGCAACAGAAACGTGTTGCTCCCGAGTGCACCAGTGATTACGTCAAGCAACCGTTATTTCTGGCAGAGGCCCACTCCGAAGTCAGCCAGCTAAAGCTACGTAGCAGATGGCCGCACATATACGAGGTGTGTCCGGCTAATATGATTGATTACAATCTCCGCAAGGGCTCTGGACCTCGCGACGGCTGCTGCTGGTAACCTGGCGGTTAGTACCGCCGCAGCGTGCTACACCACGCCAGGGTCCAGCCGGTGTCTAGCAATAGAATTGAGTCACTTGTAAGTAGAGTAGAATCTGGCCAAAGGGCAAATCTCTCCATTATTTCCTTAAGAAGCTGAAGGAATACTTTTAGATATAGCTTGAACTGTGTAGAACATGGCACAGGCTTTTTCGAGGAATACAATCTTCAATATCATCATTATTAAACTTTCTTCATCAGAATACTCTGTCGTGCCCTCTAAAGTTCTCCAATTGTTTTCTTTTCATAAAAGACTGTGTTAGAGTTTGTTCTTATTAAATGTAAAAGTGATTCTTTGGACCAGTAGCATAGCCTATAACTTGTCAGCCATTAGACTTCATTGGTAATACTGAATAGTAGTAAAGTGATATTTGGTCATGTATTCAGATTGATTTGAATTTGTGAGTGTATTGTTGGAGTTGATTCCTTCGCTAGTGAGAGCTCTTGAGCTGGACGCGGCAGCCTTCTGGACGCTTTAATAAATGGAGTCTGGGCAAGGTTACAACCTTCATCAGCGTGAATACACCCGATAGTATCGGCAATCCCGTCACGCCAACCATTAGCCGAGTGTCTACTACGCGAGTATTTTCAGCTCACGTCGCCCCTCATCTGCTCCTGGCAATCACTTTTCGCCTGGTCAAATGGTGAATTAGACCCGATGTTTAGATGGTTTTGTTACACCGTGCTAGCTGATTTGTTGTACTGATTGGGCGATGTCAGGTTTTGTCGACTAGACAGGTTTTTGATATTAAGACGAATCATTTGTGCAGAAAAGCTATGTTTATGTTATTCAAAGAGTTTTATTGATACTGTAATCATCGGAATGGCTACTATCGAAACTTCATAGAGTTCTGGTTGATGGGTTTTAGTGGGAAACTGTTGTCATCGCTTTGATCATTATTGAAATACGCCGCGAGATGTGGAATTGGAGTTTCTAGAATAATAGTTTAAGTTCGACTGAAACAGCAGAGGAATAATAGTTTCTCGTTGTTTATGTTGGTCAGTGGGAAATTGTAGTTTCCGAATGTTCAATCTGATGTAATTGATAACACGCGAAGTTGTCGAGGTCCAGAGGAAATCAATGATCAAAGTTCGGATTTACAGAAAATCATACAAAAATATAGGAATACAATATTTATTTATTAACAGAATAAATATTGTTGATTTCATCAATGGTTAAATTTAAAAAAAAAAAAAGAACTTGCTCATATCGAAAACAGAATTATTATTTATAAGGCAGAATTCACAGTATACAACTTTTGCAAAATCGATTCAATGTTCAGCAACAATACTGATTTTGTGTGCGTGGTTTTATTCGTCGTAAATCACTGACTAGATAACCAGGAGACCTGGATTTATAAAATCGATTACTGTTGTGCTACGCTAACATAGTCGATGTCGGCATTCGGAAGTGATTTACGGTCGCGCAGTTCTATCTGGTTTGATGGAATCGATGACACGAGTTTTTCCTATTTCTGTCGCAATATCGGACACCACTAGCAACTATTCGTCCAGGCGACAATAACGGAAATCAGACTGCTATTCAATCTTAGAACCTGCTATTTATTAGACCAATTCGTATATTTTTTTCTGTTATGTGAATTTGAAGTTAATGTTGAAACAAACAGCAGATTTTGATACGCGATATGTGAGATAATGCAATTGAAACAAATTATCAGTGATCATTTCAAAGAGATTGACATTAATTGATAAAGTAATTACGCTGCATTGCGATCCAAACAGTAGTAGCTTGTATTATCTAGGACAGTGTGTATGACGGTGACGGCAACCGGTAAGATTACTAGTTATGTTCGATTAAGTAGGTCTGTCCAAGAATATCACCAAGTCCATCTTACACCTCAGTCGGTTTTACCTTGTCGATCATTGCTCTTTTTTCAAGACTTTTGCTTTCCGGAGTGTAATTCTAAGGGGTACAACTCTACTACGAAGAAAGTGAATTTCTGACTACTCACCATTTCTGTATACAGAAATAAAGAAGAGTTGTGTTGAACGTCAATCTAATTAACACATGTACCGTTCATATCCAGACACTATCGCGTACATGATCGATAATATCATATAATTCGCAAGATTGAAGTAACGTAGAATTCATTTACAATTCATGCGTAATATTACGATCAAGATGTATTCGTAATCATGACAAATGCATTATAAATTTCTTTCGTACAAAGTAGTTCCATTAGTAGTTATTGAAAGGTTTTTTTTTTCGAAAAAATAGTCGTCTGTCGCATGTATAATTCATCACAGTCTGCGTTGTCATTTCCATTAGCAGCGGATACTGGATTCAAACGTATTAAGAATACAGTTTCGTAGTTAGGATGGCTAACATATTACAATGGAATTTGATTTTCTGGAATTGCGAATATGCAAATGATTGAAGAATTGAGAAAACGGAAAGAATTGGGAACTAACGCAAATTGAAGTGTTTCATCAAAATACATTTTTTTTTACAAGGACAGTAATCATTTTAGTGAATAATTATTACTGTATTCCCAATTAGAATATGGAAAACATTTGAGTCTCGGGGAAATAAAAGACAATACGGCGAACATTGAAAATGAAAGCTTTTATACGCTTCAGAACAATATGCTAGGTTGCACAATAGCGTTTCTATAAATATTCACAAAGGTGAAAAATACTGGCAGGTTGTTGTTCGCGATTTCGGAACGCACTGATGCATAATATATCATTCTGCACGTAGTAATTTTTTAGGAGGCAAGAAATAAACGCGAATTGCAGAAATTTCGGTACACTGGACCAATATGCCAGGTTGCATAGGTATATTTTGGCACTTTGGTAATGACAGTATAAATTGGAACATAAATTTTAGTATGTTATATTTTGAAAACCACTAATTCAAGGTCTGCTTTATGCCACTCTGCGAGTTAACCACAGATTCCATTTTAGCGGAAATTATGGCGAGTTATTCGACAAATTCGGAAGCTTGTATTTTAAGTAGAGACACGTATGAAAATGGAAACCCGCGACTATAATGTACACAGTGTTCTGTTCGGCATAGCCACACAAATAGGCTACCTTAACTCATGAGTATAAATATTGTAATTTCGCGAAAAACTGGAAATGCATATGTAGTTAATCGTAATAATATTCTAGATTTAAATAATCGCTATTCGCTTTGCATACTGTAAATTCTGAAGTTGAATTCTCTCATGAAACTACATTTAATTTAATTAATTTTCGGTGAGAATCGATGAAATTCGACACTTTGGAATATTACTTTAATGCCCATTATGACACCGAATAAGAGAATGGAGTACAAGGATTTTTTTTTAAATGTCTCTTTAAAATAATATCGAGTTACTACGCCAGAATTGAAATTGAATTTTGGCATAATTTAATTTAACAAGGTATTTTACGAAGTCGATGAACCTGGGGCATTTATAAACTTTCTACAAACCACATATTTGCAATTTCTATAAACTTCAATATATTTGACTGATTGCAACGGAACAAATACAATCAAACATTAAACATATTTATACAAGTTTATGATCCACGATTTCTATGCTTCTATGTGAGATCGCTAAAAAAACATATAAAACATATATTTACATAATAATGTGATAATTATATCGTTGAACACTTCAACTACATATTTCACGTGTTACGATTATTACGTTACGTATAATAAGATATTCCAGATTATAATATTACACTCCTCGTTGTACAATTTGTTATAAAAAAGAAAAATTAATTATCTTAATGCGACAGAACAGGTTTAAATAATCTATTTCAGTGACAAAGTGGTTAACATTATACGAGATCTACCATCGATTCTGAAGTATATATCCAGCTATAGATTTATGGTCACTGATATACGATTACGTGTCCCGGTTTGATCATCCAGTAGCCTTTTACAAGTCTCTCAGAGAGTCATGACGTGCAAACCTCGGTTATTGCCGTGATTCCTTGTCACGACTGACTTTTACTTGGATGCCAATCAAAATTCCAGATTGCAGTGGATTGGATCCGCAACTCTGCGTTCATCCAGCTGGTTCTATGTATGTATTTGCATTTATCGACATGGTGATTTGAGATCATCGTCAGTAACGACGTTCAGTATCCTTTGGTAAACAGGTTGTACATATGTGTACGCACGTAAGTGCGTTCATTTGTAGCATTAGCTACTCATTTTTCATTTTTAAATCGGGGAAGCTACTTGACTAGTCCTTTGCCAGCAAGATGTGTACCTTGTCGAAGATAAATTCCATTTATTATTCATGCTTATAAAAGGAAGTATTGGTATGTCTGTGTGTGTGTGTGTGTGTGTGTGTGTGTGTGTGTGTGTGTGTGTGTGTGTGTGTGTGTGTGTGTGTGTGTGTGTGTGTGTGTGTACACTTGCAGCTATGAAATTTGGCACACAGGTAATCCTATCAATGACATAATGCACTTTAAAATCCGAATTTTTAATTTTAAATATGAAAACACATTTATTCAGTGTTGTAAACGTGTTAAAACGCTGCGTCGCGTGAAACTAACTTGCTTGGATCGTATAAAGTGTAGCACTATGTAAAATTATAATATTTAAATATCAATTTTTCAACATGTCTTAGTATCTTACTTTGGTTTCTGGTTCAATATAATTTTGAATGCTCCCCGTTGAATACTGAGCCACGGATTGATAACAAAGATTCGATTGATGCCTTACCCTCGCCTCTCGTGTGTCACCCGAAATCTAACACTCGGTCAAGGGGACTATAAAGGATCAGATCTTGTTGATGGTGTGTCATTCTGCAGAGAAAGATCGAGACGTAGAATGAGAATTTTATCTATCAATGATGCTTTTGGGGGGGAAAAAATGGGTTTCTCCGAGAACCCTAAACTGGGATAGTCTATCGTATAAAGTGAGCCGATAACATATTTCACGTTTATCTCCCAAGAATATTATTAAAAGACTATTTACTTAAAAAGAAAATTTTGAAGAAAACAACGTTACACAAGTTACGATGAATCAATATGTAGAAATACATACACTGTTCTTTACCACCTACATAGTTTCTCTCTGAATGTTGACATAGAGGTTTAACCCTTCCGTGAACCGCAAGCTTCACGTTCGAGCTACGATCGAATATGCATTTTTCAAGACTGCGTTAGGGGCGGTAGTACACAGAAGCATCTCGCCAACAACCACGTTGCTTCCGCATCGAACGTTCACTTCCGCAAGCAAGACTCTCGAGGAAGAAGTATTGTACGAGATTCATGTGGGTCAGATGTAGTGACGTCCGCACCGGTTCGGTTTCTCCGTTGATTCTCAATGCATTCTGTTTGCCAAGACCGCGGGCAAAGCCCTCCGGGACAACCCCTCGTCTTTGGTACATATTGCATCGTCCACCAAACTCCAGACTTTCCGACTCGATGCAAACAAATACATGGAGAGGAGGACCAGCGCCACAATTCGCTGGAGAACGAGGTTCCATAGGTGAGAATACACTACTACTACATACTATCACTACCAGCACGCGCAAACCAAACCACTAGGAAGAGAGCTCTTCATCGCACGCCAGAAGAGAGCCCAACGTATCGTGGAAGACCACTCCAAAATTCCATAAATTCTTAAACCGCTCTCGTAAAGCTGGACTTTTTAGGTAGGTAACGAAAGGGGCGATAGCGAAAGAGAGAAGCTAGAAAAAGGAAAAAAGAAGAGAAAAATAAGAGAAGATGACCCAGCGAGAGAATATTTTTTCCGCACTTTTGGATGTAGTAAGCCTAGGCCTTTCATTTTTCGTGCAGTTATACGTTAGATACTTTAATTAAATATCAAACTGCTCTTGAGAACCTAACTGACAGTAGAAATGTAAGTTATACGCGTGTAGTGTGTATAAACGTATAGTGCGTGCTGAGTGCAGATGTTCTAAATCTAGACGCGGCTCACGCTACCATTCCATGAGCCAAGTGCATCGTAAGATGTTGCCCTATGATGGGAGGATGTGTTTACAGCCAAATGAAACTTCAGGTATATGCGATACTCTCGAAAGGTCGATGAGGCCATCGATTACTTGAGAAACGAGCTGCTCAAAGCATATAGAAACTTTAGTATGTAGGTATAAAACCCAAGCGGTACAATCAATTTCTTGCTCTCCGACGATTAAGATCAACTTTGTTAGCTAACAGATTCAACAGTACTGTATTGATCTATTCCTCTCATATTCCGTATTAACCAAAATCTTCTTGATGGAGTCAAGAACTTCCGAGATAGAATCTCTTGAAGTTAAATAAAGCTCCTGAATCTAAAATTTTCATTAGCATAAGTATAATACTCTAAGGCTTGATTAAATAATTTCCAACGTACTTTCGATAGCTAGTTAAATGAAAATATAATAAGATGAGACTTCTTTCCAAAATTTATTTATCGTTTGTATTAATATATTACACTTTTATCTTTTTATTTCTCAATTTGTCTTTATTCGATCCTTTTGTACTTGGATTTTATCATTGAGTTATTCGAGAAATTGAATCTTCTCTTGAGTTACTTTCCGTTATCTTTTCTCTCTTCTTTGACTCTGTCAGGTGGGTAGTATCAAGGAAATATCAGTTTGCACTTGAGTGCTTACACTATTGGTAACTTTCTCTCGATGGATCTCTCTTTTCACTCCTCTTCATCTCACGCTGTGATGACAGCGTCCGCTTCCGGTGGTATAAGGTGCATCTTTTCTTCCGTTTCTGATGCCTCGGAGAGTTTCCAATGTGGCGAAAAATTCGCGTGGATAGCGGGTGGAACGGTCGGAAAAGCCGTTTGCACACGTCATTCCTTGTTTTCTGGTTCGCGTGGCATTTCCACTTGAAGTCAGATGTTCTGTCGTATACGTCCGGCTCAGGACGGTTTCAGACGCACCTGTGCTCCTCCGTTAGCCTACTTCAATCAAGGAATAAGACCGAACCGACGGCATATCCAGTATGATTTATATGTTAAAGGAAAGTGGATATAATTTTGAAAACAGATCCGAAGCAATGAGATACTGATCGAAGAATTAAGTAAATAAAATAACTGGCTAATGCATCTGACTTACACAATACGTATATATTCTTTACTAAATATACAATGCACTGTTTCAATACTTCTCGATATGAAATTTTATAAACACAGTATTAATCGTATTATTTATAACAGATTAGACTGCGTTGATTACTAGATATCCTAGAAAACAGTTTTATATTGCCACATATCATTTCTACCATATTTCCTGTTATAATACTTGTAATATTGTACTACCAAGCAATACTGCTACTTTATATTGAACTTCTTGTTTCTATTCTTGCTATAACTTATAATTAATTTATTACGTATAAAGAATAGTTAACTGAGCCTTATTGACAACTTGTCTTTTACAAAGAATTAATTATAGAATATTTAGAGTCTTTTTCCGACGTAACAGTCTATTAAGCTTAATTTCAAACTGTAATTAAAACTGACAAAGCTACAGTATTAAGCAGCTAATAATTTCTGGATAAGCCGCAATTTCCGAAGAGAGCAGCATGTACGAGGGGCCTCGTAATAAGATGATATACTAGTGGGGCAGATATCTGGACATCTGGTACATATCTGGAACATATAACGACGAAAGACACATACGCGGAGCGTCCGGGATGGTTACCGGTGGACACGTAAAAAGAGAAACGAGTGGCCTGGATCATAGGTTGACATAACGTAAACCGGCAAGGTACTAGCACGAAACGGGAATAACTTTGTTCTTCGAGAAGCAAAAGGTCTGCAACTAAACCCTATAATGTTACATAAAAGCCTTTCGATAACTTGAGTGTAATTAATTAATTATTATCCGATAATTGATCACTTCCTTGCAATCCCTTTGTATTCATTACTTCCAAATTATTGATTTTATAAAACTCTTCGTTATTTATTTAATTCAACGTATAAGGCTATTAAAATTTTTCAAAGCCTTTCATGCTTCAAGTTCTTTTCTTTAAGGAACTGTTTTGTGTAGTTCAAACGTTAAAGCTAAATCGTCGGCAACAAACGAACACGTATTATAATTTTTTATCAAGGAGAAATAAAACTGGTTTCTCTTAACTTTCTTGTAAGTAAGGAAAAAAAAAAAACGGTCTATAAGTTTTTATCAGGCTCTCTGGCTGCACGATTTCACTTGGACTCCATAAGTCGAAGCTGACGCACGCTGTTTCGAATTAGATCCCGCTCTATGTTTTATTGTGCTACGTGTTTCCCGCGTCGCGTCGGTCAATACCCGTAATATCCGGCATCAGGAAAAAGCTCCCTGGCACTCGTACGTTTTCGCTATCGCAAAGTTCGTTGGTGTGCGCGGAAATAACGCGCGATGCAGATGTCGCTGTATTCTAGTAGCTTGCTACGTGGCAAGATTTCCGCTCGTTTTTTTTTTTCTTTTTTTCGGTGTTTATTCGTGCTATACTTTCCTGTTACAGGGAGATATTCCGTATACCCGAGCGTAATACGCGAGCTTAATCACTGCACGGGGGGATACATGGCCCTAGTATTGGCACAAAATTATACTTGCTCAGCAGTTTCGTATTCCGTTGCAAATCTGTGGCTGAAGAAGGATTTATAGCGATTAGTTTTGGTGTAGAGGCGTTCCACATGGCGTTACATCAGTAATTTAACTTGTTTATGGCTTTCTAGCATCAGACTCTCTGTCATTTAAGTAGTTTAAAGCTTTTAATAATGATTATAATTATTAGCAAAATGTAAATCTTATAAAAATTGTAATTACAATTGTAAATAATTGGCAAGATTAAGACATGGTATCACAATCCATCTTTTTATATTGGTATAATTCCTCTAAAATCAAGTAGAGGCTCGCGATCAAGCATAAAATATTAGAAAGAAATCCTCCTATTCTCAGGAGGATGAAAACAGTAACCAAGAATTCCATTAGCAGTATATATGAGACAAACCACGATTTCATTGCGATAACGCAGGAGAGAACAGTGAACGCTTTCCTTTAGCGCATCGGAGTCGATCCCAAGTGGCTCGCTATCGTGAAGAATTGCAGCCAGGAAGCAAGATCGTCGGGCAAAGCGGGAGAGGAATCGATTCGATTTCATTGCGGACGGCTACGCTCTGGATCGCGCGGGGTCAAGCTTGCTCTGTTTGAGCTTTTAATGGCTGGCTTACGCAATTAAACTGGGGCCCCTCTAACGATTTTCCTGCACCGTGCCGCGCCGCGTGCCTCGAGTTAAGTGAATTAAATCGGCTCGTGCTGCTCGTACTGCGAAAGAGAGAGAAAGAGAGAAAGAACACGGTTACTACTGGTCAGCATTGAGATACGATTACAACCTAACGGCGGACGATTGAACTTCTTCTTTTACACTTATCCTCGATGCAAATGACTTCTCAGACTGGATGATGACTGTTGACTGCGAGCCTCGCTCCAGGGGTTTAGAAATTCCGGAATGAAATATAGGAAATGCCAAGCGTTTTGCGTGCTGTTTCACAAGTGTTTTAAAATCTCGGAATTCTTCTGCATATTTAAATCGATTTTGTGCTGATCAAGTCAATCATTTAATCATCTGTACAAAAATTAAATTATGTGAGTGGGGCAAAGGACATGCCAATTGAATGAGCTGTCAAACGATGTCATTGTAAGAAGAAATTTCATTTTTTTATTACAATTTTAATTGAGGGATTTTTAAAAGAATTTCCCGTTTGCCAGTTTCTCTGACATATTGTAATGGCTAAGTCGATAAGCGCTAGACAGCTAATCTAGACAAAATAATAACTTCGTTCTGTTAAGCTTTTGAAAAGAGTTCAAGTGCAAACATCATTCTGTGGTAACCGTTGCAGTTTCCCTTGCAGACAATACTCGAACTGAATACGAAATTCTGTTCAACAGATACAACTACACGGTTTTCTATAACAGCTTTGTTAATTTAAGCTTTGCTAAGTAGATTAAACCTCATAGTTTTGCCGTTAAACCAAGTATAGAACCACGGGGCACCGACCGAATAAAGATTAGGAGTTTCCAGTTCACATTTTCGAATCTAAGTTATGTACTTTCTCGTGCACAGGGTAAATTGCATTTCGAAGACGCAAATTGCATTTTAATTATTGCAGTTCGCCGCTGCGAGTGAAGGCCCTGCGCACTCTGGTGACACTGAAACACCGGTGGCACCAGAGCCACCTTGGTAACGAGCTAAAGTTAATTAAACCTTTGGACGCGGAGTTTCCTGCTAATTTAAGTTTTAATGGTTTCACAATAGTGAGAGAGAAATACAGCAATTAGCACTCTTTTACGACAGATTTCTCCGTGCAGTTTCCTTTATAGAGACCAGGATAGGTCAATTGCGCATGTTTTCCACTGACGTGTAATTAAAATTGCTCATTAGGGGAGGAATATCCTCGGTTCTTCTTTCGAGTATCAGAAACTTTGTATTTTGAACTTGGATAAACGAATCATTGTACATGTTACCTTTGATCCTTCAAAGTTCGCATTGGGAAATAGAAACAGTTTAAACTATTCCAATGACGAATGTGTGTATATCGGGAGCTAATGTAGCTCAAGATAAACAGCAATTGTAGTAATGTATGTACTGTGGTGCAAATTCAACCGTTATTCTTGTTGATGCACATCGGTTAGAGCTACAAGGTAGCTATTTTGTTCCTGAGGTCCAATCAATTAGGAACACTGGGAGTAATGATTATTTGCGTACAGTGATAGTGATCAATATCGTACATGGTTAATGGAGTCGAACTCACAAGTAAGTTAACAGTAACACTCTGTATTCGGTGCATGGAAAAATTACTTCAAAAATAAAATTAAAACAGGAATAGAATTTTGGAAATAAAGTTAGATGAATACAGTGGATTAAATGTTGCTGTTTACAGTTACAGAAATTCCTTTATTTACGTACAATATACGAAACGACAAATTTCATTATTGGATCGATATTGTAGTTGCGGTGTGAAGCGTATAGGATTTGAAACGTTACTTTACCATTCGATATCGAAAAGAAACACGCGAGTATCTTAGAAATCTCTTCATAACCCAAGGTATGTATTTGGAAAACTGTTCCAACACGATCGGCTACATTAGAGAGTTTATCGTTTAGCGCAACACGTACTACAGGGAGAATTTAAGACCGTACAAAACGGTTTCCAATTCCCAAATGGACACGAAATAATCGTAAAGCGTGTCCGATTAGTCGAACCTGAAATGGTGACCAGATACAAGGGGGGAAAGTGGAATCCACGGAGTCGGTTTTAAGCGCATCCACCGTCTAATGGAATTGATTCGACTTCCTTCCGAATTTCCTACCGACCACCCCGGACTTATGCAATTGAATCGGTAGCCGTAGCGAATTCCAAGCGTTACCGAATCTAGTTAAGTGAATTAATTCGACGTTGCGCGAGCGCAGATCTGCAGCGAGCAGGGCATCCACAAGTGGTCAAGGGAAGATGCGATTACCAGTGCAGTGGTTTGATGGTGCGGAACGTTTAGTTCAGCTATGCAAACTCACGGGGTAAATATGAACGTGCTATGCTGAGACATCCTTTGATTGGTAAGGGACGTGCTCGAATAAACCTCTCTGGGAAACTCGTGTTTCTATAATAATTGCTACTGTGCTTTCATTTTGAATTATCGATTATTATTCTATTTCCGACGCTCGTGCGTATACTTCGCAGCCACGAATTTAAATATAAATAAATGTAAAGAATACAGTAACAGAGATGAATATAAAAAAAGTGTATAATGTAAATTTTATTGTTTGTACAAGCCAACGTAATGCAGTCTAACTTACGAAATACACCCTCGTGAATTTTTTATTTCTTTGATAAATAGGTAGTGCATGTCTTTTACTGGACTCTGTATTTTTTACCAATTATAACGAGAATGCTTCGTGTATCTTGTACATAAATTTGCAGACTGTTAAATACGCTTTTTCAGAATTTCTTTACGGGTGTATATGTGTAATAATATAAAATAGAGACAGTAGGAGGCAAAAATAGTATTATTTTTGAAAACTTCATTTTACGGTGCTTCTGATATTATTCGAAATTATTAAATTTCAATCTTGAACAAGGTTCTTCCAATTATTATGAAGAAGAAAAAAAAGAAATGTTGAGAATTTGATTTAGATATATGAGGAATATTTGCATGAAATTCCACTGTTATATTAATTTCACTAGGGCAGCTAGCGTCAATTTCGCGAAGGCACCTTAATCGTAATTCCAATCTACTGTAAGCTCTGGCAAGTATTTACAGCTCCTACCCTTATGACATATTAAAGGGTGTCTCTGTGGCAGCGGCTGGCTCCCAGCGCAGTGTCAGAATGAGTTGCGCATATCACCGGGCGAATTTGCGTTTCCACTTCTGCGAGATGCAAATACCGCACCTCGTGGATCGTCCCTTGCGAATTTACCGTATTCGTACATACATAAATGCATAATGCTCGCTTAAAGTGGCTTCTAACCGAGAGGATAAGATTGTCAAGCTCGCGTCTGACAAATACTGACTTTTGTTTGCAACCTCTGATTTCAAAATCAAGATTATTTATTCCCCATTTTTCTGCTTCCCAAAATCATCATCATTAAGAATGAGTTAAAAGATTAGATTCTCCTGTTGAGTGTGCGATTAATTAATAATAAGACTTCACCTCACACAAATACAAATATTATATTAATAAAACACTTTGATATACATTCAACATTTCCATTGTCTTTTTCTTTGTTAACCATCGTTCCGTTCTTACATCTATCCGCTTCGACTTCCCGAACAAGACTCAACGCATTGCCGGCTCATTCCTGTTGCCGCCCAACGCGCTCCTTTGTTCCCGCACGCGCTTCCTTTAGGCGACACTCACAACTCCTTATATCTAATTCACACGCTCATACCTTTTTCGAACAATCAAACCAACATTTATATTATACACACACATCTCCAACATCATGAGCAGCTTTTTTTAACTGCGATAAAAAAAGTGTATATATGATATGAAATAGAAGGTAATTGGATTTAGTGGCTGTAAGAACCAGATGAAAATGATTTTTCAATAGACAAGACGAGGATAGTTCAGTCGTAAAGTGGACTCACTCGAGTATGAAATGTGTGACTCGCCTCGCTGAGAGGTTAATTAGAAATAAAATTGAGTTGATATAAAGACCAAATTTACTTAAATGATTTCGAATGCAAGTTAATTAATTAATTAAACAAAATACTATTTTTTTCGTTAAAAAAGGAATCGCCGTAGTGTTAGCTTTAAAAACGTGTTATATGTGATTAAAACAATTAAAATAGAAATATGATTTATAAATGATCTCTGCAACACTTGAATTTAGCATACTACATTTCAATTGTTCCTCAAATCTGATCGCAGTAGTAATATGAGACCGAATACTCGGCATACGCGAAATTGCTACCGAAACCGGGAGAATCCCCAAATGAGCACAATTGCTTAGGAAACCTATAGCTTGCATAATTGTTAATTGCTATCGGCTTAGACACATTGATACAACCGATAATGTGAAAAAATGAAGCTAATAAAGTTGAGCTTTAATTACCCGTAGGGTGTGTGCACGTACTGTCTACTACTTCAATAAAGCCGAACTTCCCACAAGCTCTATTTCGCACGTATGCATCCCACGGCTGCGAGAAACAATATCAGATTTTCGCGACTACGACTAACACGACAATACACTTGATTAAATGAGGCCCATAGTATGCATACTCTGGGATTATTAGTTCCTTAATATCAATGCTGCAAGTTAGATACTAGGATGCAACGCTGAAGCAAAATTTGCTTTTGTGTTCTCGTCATTTACGATACGATACTAATACCACTGTATACACTATCTAACAGTATGTACACTGTGTGTATGACGAGTAAGTTTAAGCACCCTATTGAACACACTTTGGAGTTGCCATTTAATGGATTCATCGACCAAAGATAGAACAGCTACAGGGTTAATCGAAGAGTAGATAGCGCTAATGCTAGTAATACATACGTTACAATAATAAATGGGAATATATATTTGGAGGATGAAATTGTAAAAAATAGGAAAAAAAAGAAATAAACACTGGGGAAAATATCGGCGTTTCAAGCAACACTTTATTTTGCACAAAATGTGATATAGATTTTGTTAGTAGCTACGGGCGCTCACTCTGCTACATGCAACGATGTTGATGTCGCTGGTGCACGCGACGTTGCACGAAAGAAAGTTATCTTTAACTGGAGGCAGAGCTCGTGCTACAAATTTCTTTCAATCGACTGGTTTATTGCTGCGATCAAGACAACTTTTATGATATTGGATATTTCTGAGACAGAGAACAAATCCTGAATAGTGGCTGCAATTGTGATTTTTTAATATTAAGGAATGTTTCTTTTACGTTAGAATTGCAGGTAATTTGAATTATAGGTAGACATACGTAGATATCGATCCTTGGTAGCTCCAGGATTAAACCTCGAGATCTGAGCAGTCAAAGGATTAAGAAGGATCGTAGAGGCATGGTTTCACCGAAATCAGTTCAACCAGAAAGAAAGACAAAGAGAGAAAGGGAGATCCGCTTGCTCGCATAATGGTACGCTCCTCGCTTTCAAGATCCGGTCGCAAGATTGTGGCGCGAAGGGCGCGCGATAATCATCTGGATATTGCTCCTGCGTTGCATCCGCGCGCGCGAGAGCGCGAGCACAGAGGAGCGAGAGAGCGGCATCAGATAATTGGCATTCAGAGACGGTGCGGCTCGAAACGGCTCGAAGCGGCCCGAAGCAACGGCCCAAGACCTATCAGCCGCGATCTCTCTCTCCTTCGGAAGTGACTAGCCCCGCAAACGACAAACGCAACCCACCATTGCGAGTACTCCATTGCGGATAAGATGACGCTGCGATCGGTGCGTTTTCATATTGTTTCGCTTGACTCGTTTTCGTACTTCTTTTATGCACCGGTTTTAACCCTCGCGTCACGTTGCTGGATCATTCCCGATACATACGACGAACACTCTGAAACTACCACCGATTACGTCTATCTACTTCGAAAGTATAAGTAGATAACGAACTTTTATTTTATGCAGATCTGAATTTTGTTACCAATCTTATTTTCAATAATTATTTATAATTCGTTGAATTTTGTAATATACAGTTTCTGATATTTTGCATGAAACTTTGCTGTCTAGTTGTGAGACTAATTACATTTTGCAAAAGTGATGGTGATTATGAAAAAAGGGACCAGTTTAATGTGTTTAGACGTATAAAATGTAAATTCAGAGTTAATTACAATGCTCCTAAAAGATATAGAAGCTTTGCAAGTTTGTACATTTCCGCTAATCCAGTAGAATACAAATGTGGTCGATCGGTCGATGTAACTCAATTTTACCAAGTGGTGAATTCTGTTCCAGAAACATAAGATAAATGACGTTTGCATTATTACGTTGAATTGTGAACTATATTTCAAATTCTACATTGCGTAAGCTATTGTATCATCCAACAAGCTTTCCCAATCGCTGGGCACCCGCGAGGATCGTTATCGGCTTGCGTGTTGCACTCGATAAAATTTTATTGGCATGTTGCGAGCTTGGCAACAGTAAAGGGATTCTTTGCTCATTGCAGTACCATAGGGGGTTTCTACCGAATAGGTAAAATTGTTCTCGTGTTCTCCACTCTTACGTAGCCTGTAATTCACTGAACCACACATTATGGAACGAGAAGATTTTTTATAATAACCTAATGGATATTGCTGTATCAATTTACAAGGCGGTATGAGTATTCGATCAACCGACAATAAAAAACTTTGTACTGTTAAATATTGCCATACACAAAGGGGAAACTCACTTGATTTATTATTCGTTAAAAAAAAGTGAGAAATTTTCAAAAGAGTTTTTGATTTAAATGAAATTGAAATTTTGTAGAATTACTTCGATATAGTAATTAAAATTGGAGCAACAAAAGTCCATTGAAAATTGGAGTATTTCACTGGAAATTGGAAAATAGAACTACATTGAAATTGAACCGAATTTAATAATATTTTTTTACTACTGATTATTCATTCATAAAATTCACTCGCCCGCAGATACCAAAATTTCATTTCATTATTAATTTCAACAATATAATACCACAATATTGCAGTAATTTTTATGGGATTTTAACTATAATTACGCAAATTCCGTTTCATTAAAATCGATGTAGTATTTCAGAATAATAGCAGCGTATTGAGAAATGCATAAAATTGTAAATGAGGCTTTTATTCGGTTTTTTCATTTCAACATAAATCATTTCACGATGGCTAAATAATATGTGGTCTTTAATTACATTTATATGAACGAGTAAAAAAAAAATGATGCAGAAGAATGCCAAGGAATATACAATAGGTTTTGCCACCAAAATTAAATATAAAACGTATTCTCATTCCCGAGTCGACCGTTGGGTGCGTGGCTCGAAATAAACGAGATATTGTGGAAAGATTGAAATTTACGACCTCCTATCGTATTATATGATCCGCCTCATCCATTAGTGGGGTTTGTGCGTTACGGATTCATGTTATTTCCCAACTTTCGTTATAACCCTGTACCGCCAAAAAAAAAAACATGAAAAATCTTGCGAACATTGAGTTTAGGTGATGTTGACATGTTGCTATAGTATTTTCATTGAATGTTTAAAATAAGAACTTACGATTTAAAAGGGATGTGGATAACAAGTGATTTTAAATGTAAATGTAATTTAAATTAATAATATCTACGTAGTTCAATAAACATTATATGTAATTTTTGAGCTTTCTTCAACACACAGATCAAAGTCAATGAAATAATAAAATTAATGCCGTTAATGAACTTGAGGAATGTTCACAAAAATTGTATGTAGATTAGATAGAAATAATGAAAATAAAATATCATTTTATTCATTTTAATATCAAGTAAAATACCATTGTAACCAGAATCAGTCTGACATTCCAACGTTAATTGAGCAGTTGGTCGATCTCAATCAACAATTTAGTTCCTTCTCTATCACAACAATCAATCACTGTCAAAATTACGAAGGAGAAGTCGAGGATGCGCAGTCACCAGTGAAGAAGAAAAAGATGAGTAAGAAGGGTACGAAGAAGAGAATGAAGAACCGAAGAAAGGCAAGGATCGAAAGCATAAATGGGGCTGATAAGAAGCAACAGGTTTTCGGTTCGTTAGACGACACCCTTCGAGTGACAGTGAATAAAGTATCGATCGTAGTATGAAGGGTAGCCATTAACGTGGGCTTCCGCAAATGTTCCCGCGTACCAGCCGCATAAACGTAAATCACGCGAAGCGTGGGTGGACAACTTTGGAGAACGCAGTGCGCGAGCGAGCTACGCCAAATTATTCGCGGTACATCTTGTCTTTGATTTAGTGCCGCGCCAACTGCCGAGCGCATTGTCAACGCGAGAATTTAATGCCGGCTGCTGAAACACTAATTATCGCTTGCTAACCGTAACAAGTAACTCGGCTCTGCCTCTAATGATCCGCGAGGTGAAATACGTTTATAGTCGGACACCCAGTCGACGATCTGAATCTCGTATTTTACGCTGACCGGGAGTGTCTGTTCACCTATGTTGCGAAAATTGCAAAAAATCAGTGAAAAACTCTACATACTGTTATGTCTCGAAGATCGAGAACAATTATAGAATGATATACATATGCAATATGTATAACAGAAGGAAAATCATCGAATTGTGCGAAATTTTTGTCAGAGAAATTTTTTATAAGAGTTAGAATCTTTAAACACAATATGTAACTTTCTATGGAATAGTTGATACTACTTACTTGAGTATTGAAATTATAGTCTTTCATTGGTATAACTCGTGATGCGAAATATCCCATCTTTTCATTAATATTCGAATCAACGTAATAGTTAAACAGCAATCTATGCTTATGGAGTTTCTAATATCCTATGGGAAACTTTACCTAAGTTTCGGCAGAAAGGCTCGTTAATTATTTAGATTGCATTTGCTGCCTTGTCTGCGTCGAGTCACAGACTGTCCATTAGCGCCTACACAGACGTGTGCAATTATGCAGGTCACGCTGACTTGGATGAAATGGAAAACTGTATCAACGCTAAACGCATTAAGATTCATTTAATCACTCGAGTACAGCCTAAAAATGATTACAGATTTAGCAAGTGCATAAACAAGATTAAAGAAAAAATTCTCTCTGTTATGACATTTATAATTAGATTGTTAAGTTAGTAAAAGCTGCATTTTCAAAACGAAACACATTTAATTAAATTGAATTGGATAAATGTGCTCTATAATTTGACTGTGTATTATTAGATTAATTTTCATCTTGAATCGAAACGAAATAAAATATTAACTACGAAAACTAATTATACATTATAATTGTATATTAGCAGAAACCAACATTGGAAATTATGTTACTTTTTTAAGCATCTATTCTATTAATGAAATTATCGGGGCAATTAATTATAATCGCCAAAATACGTTAAGTAGTCTGAAACATTAACCAAAATACATTAGCGTATAAATGGTAGAATACTAAATTGATATGATAATACAATTTTGCTATGGAGAAAGTAATTCTATAGTTGAACAAATTTCGTGTTGTCAAGGCATTTCGAGGCTGAAATGAAAGTAATAAAGTAAATCGTGGAAAAACGTCTGCAACGTGACCATATTTCACTGAAGTTTTTACGCTTACGGCGCGCAGCATGAAACGAAGCGAAATAAGGAGAAACGGGGTATTTGTCGTGAGACCAATTCTGCTTTGCCACTTGTGTGTCTTTCCATCTACAAGTAATTTCGAAAGTTAACGTTTAACTTAAAATCTGGCGTAAATTTGTCAATTTCCTAATTTTATACATCTATAGTGTGGCTTATAATAAAATTACGCACCACTTGCACAAATATGTAAATGTAATTGAACAACAATACAATTAAATGAACCAATATCGTACAATTTAGCTGGCTCCAGATGTTCAATCTTATACAAGAAATATCACATTGTACTTAATATTTTTTATGCACTATACATTTTGTCGAAAATATATTTTATTTTTCCCTGTCAAGCGTAAGACAAAATAGCGCAAAGTATTAGTCATCGTTTTAACTGTCCCATTGTCTGGAAGCGTAGTTGAGTGCATCGCAATCGATTGGATGCTTCGATCTCGCAGATGAATTCTCGATTCATCATTCTGTTTTTTTTTGCCTCCACTGCCGGAGGAAAACTCGGTGTATGCACTTCGCCATTTAATTGCAGAGTTGATATTCGGCCGAATGTGTGTAGACAGTTTCGTTAAGTCACAGTCGAACAAAAAGTTCGGGTTCGTGGAACGCAATGCTTTTATAAACATGTTGACGTTTAATAACAAGAAAGCAATTCATTCGAGCAATTCATCTACGTATGTATATAAATCTGTGAAACGAAAGTTAAATGCTGACCAGGATTCTTTTGAAATGAATTTTTATTTCTATAGAAAAAGTATGGACAAAAACATCGATCGAATAATCCTTCACGTGACATGTATATATGAAACACTTTTCTCTATACGCGTAGCATACATGTTAAATGAAAAATTAAATAAAGTGAATCGTAATGGGGTTAAAAAAGGTTCATATAACGAGTACAAGAAACCTAATTTGATTGAAATCGCCCAGCTACTTCAAGTTCTTATTCACTCCTTCGATTAATAACCTAATTTAATATTGGCGAATACTTGCACTTCCACTACAACAATTCTTTTCTTACTAAGCAATCTAAGAGGAAACCTTTTTAAAGAAAAACTCTATAGAATCCGAATCTTTAATTCCACTCACCTATTAAACAAACTAAAGATCAGATCAAATAAAATAAACTAGCCAAGAAGAACTGGAACATAAGATCCACTTCGTCAATTGCGAAAATAATGAATCATTTTAATTGCAAGTATCTCTCGTTCCTATTGGAATCTTTAAGAAAATCTGAAGACGATCGTTATGAGTGGATTGTTCGATCCACTTTCGAGAGAGTTGAGAGCGGCATTAAAATACGTTTACATATAATAAAACCTTTTCTCAAGGCTTATCCGAATCGCGTCGATGCTTGAGAAGAAGTCACAAAGGGGAAGGCCTGCGATTCGAGTACCGAAGGATCTTTCTTTCTTTCTTTCGAGAAAGAAAGAGAGTAAGCGAGGGAGAGAGAGAGAGAGAGAGAGACAAGAGATCCCCATATCGAACATCTGCACGGTGTCCCCTGCCTTTCGCGGTGAGTTGTGATCATCGGAATTTTTGTCCTTTGG
The DNA here is from genome assembly GCA_963989405.1 of Trypoxylon attenuatum. NCBI lineage: Eukaryota > Metazoa > Arthropoda > Insecta > Hymenoptera > Crabronidae > Trypoxylon > Trypoxylon attenuatum. Next base: position 13,105,878 of record OZ022489.1, on the reverse strand, counting down.
TCCGCTTGTTGCTCGCTCGCTGAGAATCGCTGGCCCCGATTAATGCGAAACGCTTTAGGCATGCGGTTTAAGGTGAGATAAAGATAAGTTGGCGCGGTCGTATTCTACGAGCGCAGCTCGAATTAATCGGTCAAAGAGAAACGACTAAAGGGGACTCTCTTTCGTCGTAGGATTCCACGGAATCGTGTGTGTGTGTCGTCGAAATGGTTTAATGATATCTCCAGCCAATTGACAGCTTGTGCACATTCATTCGATAGTATATTCGACTACATTAATATAAAAATATATACAAGTCTACACCAGATTGAAAAATTTCTAATTGTAAATTGCAAAGCTCCGATGGCATACTTCAATTAAACATTTGTTTGAATAAAGGAAAGAAAAATAAATGTACTTCACCTGATTTGTAAGCGAAGAAATAAGTAATTTGGACTGAAGCCAAAAGAAAATCCTTTTTTAAAAAGGCCCTTAGATGGTAAAAACACGGATATGGCCAGGGCAGAAGAAGAATCAGTAAGAGTGCTCTCGTCACATCGTGGCATTGTCAAGTAACTACTTACTTCCGAATCTCGCAGAGCGTGCTTCAGCAAGTTGTCTGCCGGCGGGGTGGAAAGGCTCTTCTCGCAGAGAGCGAGGAGAGTGCGTAATCGTGCCAGACAAGCCTCGACTGAAGGCTTAAAGTGGTCGAGGCATTGGTATGGAGCTGCAAATTTAGTTGCGAGAGAGAGAGAGAGAGAGAGAAAGGAAGAGCATCGGGAATTTGTTGCTGGCATGTGCGAGCACGTTTCTGCCGAGTCACTTTCAGATCGACTAGAAAGACTGAAATGCAGCACATTACATAAAACAGTAATATTGTTTATCGATCAAATATTAGTTTATTTTATCCTACTACTAATATTTTACTATCAATATCGATCTGTAATAGTCTTCGTTATGAATAAAATTTAACACAATTATCGTTTGTAAATTTTTTTATATTCTTCGTATGCCTGTTATTGATTCAAGCTAGAGAATGCAATATTTCTTTCTGATGGCTGTTGCGTTTATTAACTTTCAGTATCGACAATCTCTAATAGGAATTTAATGAAAACGATGACGATTCGAAACACGAAACTCCTTTGAACGGAACTCGCGTATGTTATCATCAAGAATATTGCTTATTCTTTATTGAAAATTCAATTTTACAACGGTCAAAATAAATATTGTTCGATATTGAAACATAGTTTAATTTTCTACTATATTTAAAATTTTATAAACTTAGAATTCTTTTTCAAAGGGTTTATTATACGTATAACTGAATTGATATTATATTTAAAATTTCGTTTACATTTCTACTATTACAAGTTTTTTTGCTTATGAATATTTTTGCCCGGGGATTATGCTTCTCGTATCAATTTTTTTGTAATGTATCCTGTTTATCGTTAAGACTGTACAGTACAGGGTTGATTATTATGCAAATTACGTTCAAGCAAACTGGTAGTGTGAACTAATCTTGCAGTGCTTATTTGAAATAAACTCTCTTTTATCTTACGCTTGACCTGCATGAGTTGGCGAGCAGTAGGATTATACGAGTCGTAATACCATACGACGCGATGTTCTTAAATAGGATATTCTCATTTCCAAAGCGCTACTTTTATGCAAAGCCACTTCACCAGCTTATGTTACATTTGTGGGGCATCAAAGAACGCTTACCATATAAAAATCATTATTATTTATAGATATCAGCTCCGATTAAGAAGAAAAAGTCTGTAGTTGCTATATTAAACTAGAATAAACAGAACTCGAGTTTTCTCCTCCTAATTAGTAAAGGGAATAAAAAGAGTTAATATGTATATCCGTTCACTATGGTAAATCCGATTATATCACTAATTCATCGCGATTCTTCTGTTACAATAAAAATGGCACTTAGTGTAATTTTCTAAAAATCGCACATTATTGAAAAATTCTACTTTATTCTCATATTTCAACGTTCAAAATTCCGAACTAAAATAATCCAGTACTGAATCGAGTTTCCGGAATTCACACGGTTGTCGAGCTGCTCTTTATTCCAATACTTCAGCGCAGTTTTATCCGACCGAAGAGTCAAGGGTGATAACGGTAGAGGGTCGTGAGGTCAGAGGATCCTAAAAGAGCTGATAGGGAAAGATATCGAGGCTTCAATACTGGAGAGTGCGTGCGCCTCAACGGTGCGCGATGGTCAGGGTAGCGGAATTAAGTTGTCCGCAAGGATAGAAAGCGAGCTGGCCGTTGCTTTATCGCGACATAGGAATCGTGGCATGCACCCACCTTCGCGTTCACCTCGCGGGACGTGTTGCCTGGAAATCGAACGACTTTATCGTGATGCTTCACGGAGATTTCTTTCGCATGCTGTGCCGCGTACGAGAATGTTTGAAAACACCCTCGTGCTGATCCTTCTTTTTCTTTCTTTTTTTTTTAAAGCTATAATGCGTTATTATGACGCGATATGTTTCTCGCGATTCAATCTTGTACTCTTTAATCTTTTACATTCGATAGTCTACTTGAAAAAGAAACATTTACGAATAAAAATGTTATGCATTAATTAATATATCATATTATTATTCATTACTATGTATTTCTTAGATTACCGGAAACAATATTTTAAAACGTATTCGTGCGAAGAGCTAAATTCTGTATATTATATTTTGCATAATTTAATATGCACAGTGAATTTGTAATTAATATTCCAACCTAAGCGAGCACGTTTACGAACTAATTAAGAACTTAAGCTCATTCAACTCATTCGCTCAAAACAGCGCATTATCAACTCGGATATTAATCGAAAATTCCAGTGGAATATTCGTAGTAAAATTTAGCAGTTCTTCAAGTGCTATTCTACAAGCATCAAATTACCTCGATGGATTTTTTTAATGGAGGAAGAGAAGCTAATTAATTATATTGTGAATGTCAAAAATAGTAATCGACTTCCTTAATTAATTTAGGAAGACAGAGCCAACGCTACAAAGAATCAATTTTACGATATTCTTCTGTACTAATTAATTGAAATGTAATTAACAATTTCGTTTCTATGAAATCGACTGGAACTGTGTTCAAACTTTTTACAAGCGTCAATTAAGTAAAAGTAATAAATAGTGTTGTTAACATTCATGATTTCATGATACGAAGTTACATTTTAATCTGAATTTCGTACAGGTTACGAGTGACTTTTTCTATTTCAACAATATGTTCAAAAGAGGGCTCGACTGAAATTTACAAAGGATCAATTGAGGTTCGTGTGACAAAGAAGAAAGTGTTACCAGTCCCTCCAGCTATAACAAAAGGGACATTCGCTTTGTCCTAAAGCTGGTACAATACGCGAATCCAATGTCCGATCGTCAAGCTTCACTCACGTTTTTTTCCCCTCTATTTAAATAACTGCACTAGTTTCTGCGACACGCGATTGATGTTTGTATCGTGAAACTGCGACAAGAAAAAATGAGTTTCCTATCGATAAATATACCTCTGATTGCGATGTATACCGTAGTAGTCAGCTGCGATACAGTAATTTTTGCAAAATTTCAACATAACGAAGGAAAGTAATTTGTACATGAATAACTATACAAGAAGCTGGTGAAGTTTAATGGAAGAAATTTAAATAACATTCAAAGTAAAAAATCTATTGATCAAGTAACGTTAACATCAATAATTTATTAATTTAAAATTGTTGATTACTGATTGACTGAAGTAATTTCGAAAAAGGACGTGAGAAATTACGTTGACATGGAAGAGACCACAGTGCAATAGTGCGAACTCCGTTTTAAAAGTTTTGCCATAAAATAGTATCAAAGATCTACTAACGTTAAAAGAGTGTTTTATAAAGTGAGATTTCCCAGGTGAAGCATATTGCTTGGTCCTACAGCTTCTAATAACTCGAAGCGCAAAAGAATAAGGTCGCGCTGGTCCATTGAAATCCCTGTTGGATTTCGAATACTTATTTCCACAACGATTCTCCTATTTCTCCACTTTCTCTATCGAAACTGGCGGCTCTCACTCACAGCACAAAGTTCATCGAATAAGCAATATTCATTACTGTAGCGCATCGTTTTTTCTTCTTTTTCTTTTTCAGCTCATGACCCATTGACCAATTTTTCCAAGCGCTCGGCACTCAATGTTCAAAATAAAAAGAAGCTCTTCTTAGAAGTCCGTCGCTTCCATTAGAGAGCGTTTCAGCTTAATTACAACCCACTGGCGCGTCTTTCGCGCTTATTACGAGTGCCTCTGAAATCGAGCGTTCAGGAACCAACGAATATTCCAGGTAAAATTCAACTGCGAATTGGTATGCAGGTAAAAAATTTTTTTAAAAAGTCGAATCCATCTGCTCGTTGAATATAAGGGCGGATTAGAGTCAGTATCAGAGTACATGTATTTTTACGAGGCGTGCTCATATCGTTTCGAAGCTATCTTACATATATATGTATAACGTATGCAGAAGTTCAGTAATATAGCAGTAAAAGCTGGAAACCGGCACGAGGTTTTTGCCGAAAATGGAAACGAACATCAAAAAGCCTTTGAGTAGGTAGACTGGGCTTTGGTCGAAGGCATATGAGACACAGGGATAAACAATTAACTCGATTCCTTTCTGATATTTCATAATTTGTTAAAAGAAAAAAATGTTCATTGTATAATGTTAATCAAAATTATTAGTCAATGAATTGTATTTTAATTGCAAAGACTAATTTTCTTACTCGAATATATGAGAATAATTAAAAGAATTTTGATCAAAATTGCATTCTTGAAGTAAGTATTACTCCAAATTTATTCACTTTTTCCTCTATGATAATAATTCAGCAAGCGTCGTTAATAATTCTATCGTCAGGGGAAAATAACTTTGATTAAAGATCCTTAATTCATTTAAATATAATCAATCGTGAACCGCTATCAAAATCTTCTAGAGTTAGTTTCCATCTGTAACAATATCGTTTCTACACAATTTCTCTTGAATATCTACGTGGATCTCGGAGTGAATCGAACGAAAAACAATAAGAAGCAAAAGAAAAACGCGAAGGATGATCCATACCAGTTATAATAGCCGTCGTAACTACAATTCACTGGCGTAATAAATGCTAGCGGAAGCCGCGGCAGAATCCCGATGCCGTTTGTCAGATCGACAGCCTCTTCAGGGGAAGCAGCAGGGGCAAAAGGGGAAAAAAGTGCATCCTCGTTAACCGCCCTCCATGGTAACTGGGGCGGAAAAAGGGCAGCAAAAAGTAATCTCTCGGCTACCCAAAAATGCGCTCACACTATAAATTGATGACAGACAATCTCATATTCCACTGCGGCTGTTGGATTCGGTAGAAGATAAATTCAAGAGAAGTTTCACAACTTCAAATAACAGTAGAAAAGACTCTATTGCAATTTAAATTAAATTTGCGACGTCAAACGTATTATAACAACAATGTTGTAATCACATTTATCGACATTACAATATACTAGAGTTGGGAACATATTTAAGGTTCTGTACAATAGTTATTCATGTAATTAAGAATATTATTCCATATTTAAGAAATTGTTTAATTGCAACCTTGTTCGTAAATTTGGAAGCATTCAATTCATATGCTAGTTAAATTAAATATGCTGGAGGAAATCACGAACAATTAACTTTTTAATCAAATTTCTGGGTCGCAGAATCCAATTTCGAAATAATGAGCACGAAATCATCAGTTCGGAGTTTTAACGATTTTCCAATAGCTTAATGGTCTACGAAAATGTCGTGGTAAACTGGTATCGATAAACCAAATTCAACTGGTGGACCTATAATTTAGTACAGTTTTGTTTAACCGAGGGAAGAGGCACAGGGTAGACCAGAAATAAAAATAGAAGCAAAATTCAGTAGATAGGATAAACGATCGGTCAGACGGTGCATAGTCTCTCGCAATTGTTCATCAAAGTGAACCACTTGGTTACGATAGGTTAGATAGCTATAAAATCCAGGAATAACTGTTCTCGACTATCTGATATTGAAGAATGTGAGAGAAATGGAATAAAATGTCGCTTTATTTATCCTGCATAGTTTGTAAACATTTATGTATACGGAGAATGTCATATTCTGCAGTTTCAGAAATCGTACTCGAGTTGCGATATACTGATCGTGAGATGCGTAGCCAACATAACTTTCTGCAATTAACATATTCATTTTTCATTATTTTATGAATATTCACTTTGTTATACATAATTGTCATCCACGATCCTTTTTACTAAGGTTATCAATTTAATAAAATTCATTTTATATATTATTTGTTTCCGGGATAATGGAGAATACTCAAGAAAAGAATATTACAAAGAAAAACACTGTACAAATATTACAACAGAAAATAGTCTCAAAACAGAAATTGAGGTACTGAAATTGTAGAATAGAGAGAGATATTAAAAAATTTAGATGTTTGGTTTTATTTGACTTTTTCCACCGCAACTTTCGGTTCGCAAAGTTGAATTCTGAAAAGAGTCTGCAGGGAGTCGATTCAAGAAATTGTACAAGGAGTTAAACTAGATGTTTGTGTTTGTGTACATTGGGGAATGCCAGTGGCTACTATCTACCGTGTAGATTGATAATCACAGTAATCGAATTTTTACGAAATTGCCACTACCTCAATTAATAAAATAGTCCGTTTAATAGTTATTTTGTATGCTGCAATAATTCTTAAGACCGCCAATAAAGTGAACAAATTCCCACGTTCAGTGTGAAACATTTTAGTAAATACTTTAGATAATATTGGTAATCGACAATTCGTTATTGAAGCCGTGAAAACTGAATACGACGCTTGAAAGTGAAATTTCAATATGCTTTGAGTAATTGTCAATAGCCAAGGTAACTCGGCATACGAGTTAATATACATATATTGAATATTGTATTGTGTGAATATATTGGTAATTAAACTATAGAAACATGTTAATCATGCCTTATTCGAAGCAGATCGAGAGAATTTAATTCCTCATAGAAATTATAGTATATCCTTATTCTAATGGGTAGATTAAGCGTTAAGCGATTTAGTATTATCGATTGGTCAGTATTCTCTCTATTATGTTCATACCGTATGTGTAAACTATAGGTTTGGCATAACCCCTATTATATTATGATTTAACGCTATAACTGTTAATACATTACTACAGTTTCGCAAGTGGGAGGATATACGATCCAGTGAAGCTGAATATTTCCTCGAACCGTTTCTATTCCGGTCAGTAATACGATATTACATACTCCGTCGCCATTTACTGACGCACCTGCCTATGGATTCCACAATCAACTAGAATTCTATATTGACAGATCGTTACCACGAACCACTTGTATCCCACAGTAAACATCAGCGCAGTAGCTAGTAAATCGGCCTCGCACTGCATTCTGAGTCGTTTTTATTTTCCCTAAACGAGCCGATTAATCTCGACATTATTCACGGTTTCATTCCCATTCAGACCCCATACGTTCGCCCAGTTATTCCAGTGGACTTATTTACAGGGCAGAACGCCGGTAACGATGCCGAGTAAGCACAATTAAACTTTAAACACACGATTCCATGTAATCCAGAGTATAATACAGATTCAATCTCACAGAGGAGCTTTTGCCGAGAGTTTACCCTTGGTGGTTAGCTTTTTCAACGCCGTGGTGCATCTACGCGAGCGAATGCTAATTGCGAGCAATTAGTGAGTATAACCGTGTCCGCCTAATACGAAGCCGCTGCCACTGCAAAGCCACTATCTAGTTTATCGTGGTTGGTGCTGCTCCTCTGACTCTCCTGACTTTCGATCTACCAACGGATTGAACCAATTGCAACTCACTAATAATAATTGCCTGATCCCTTTCAGGAGATAATGCAAAGACCTTTTTTTCCTCCGCTATGCACGATTAATTGTCACGGAAGTCGAGTATCTATAACTGGTTCTTTATCGGCTTTCGAAGCAGAGTGTAATTATAGACAAACCGTCGATAAGGAAAAAATACGTTTGTTTCAACGAAGAATAAAACTTCTGCTTTCAATTCGCGAGTGTAATATTAGCACGTTGATTTCTAATGTAAACAGTGAAATTGTCAGGCTAATGGTCGCAGTAGTTTAAATATAAACATTGAAAAATCTGTGAATTGCAGAAATTGTCATTAATTCGCTTTTGATTATAACGACATCTTTCGCAATTGATAATCTATAGATCGATTAAGTGGATAATAAATAAATGAAAGGAGAAGAACAATCGAAAATCAAAATGAAAGTATGAAATGTTAACAATAAAACTGTTTTGTTTCTTCCACAATCTTTGATTAGAAACTTACCGATACGTTGAAGAAAAATAGGCGTAATACGGATGAGAAGAGGCACGTGCGCAGGATCCTAGAGAAGTAGAGGATACGTACCTGAAACAGACAAATGGTACGCCGTGAAGACAAATCGCAGAACTAGATATTCGCGTCGGGATAACGATGCGCGCCGGGACATTATCGGAAATCAGTGGAAAACGGTTCGGCCGTGTCAGCGACAGGTGCCCCCTACCACTTCCCTTCCTCCCGCGCGACATACGACCACGAGAGGGTATCTCATGCTCGAGCATTTCTCTTCGGATACCGATTACCCAGTACCCACGCGGCCCGTGTCACGAGAGTTCCTTCCCATTTTCTAATAAAGATGTTTCTCTCCGTGAACGTGGTTTGCTTTCAGACTTTCGGTTTTACGTCTTAGGAATTAACTCGACGCGAGAAGAAAACTCAACGAACGGGAAAATTGCATAAAGTTTATTTCCGGAAGAACCGTAAAAGCTGAAAAAATCTTCGAGTGATAAAGAATTTTTGTGACATTTCGTAAGTTGATGCAGGAAGCAATATTTAAAAAACATTTGTATTTAATTAATATTACTTTTTAGTCAATGCACGAAGAGGCAGGTGTTTCGGTAGTCGGTCATTTGGAGCACGTATTCGAAAATGCTCGGAATTTTTGTTAGAATCGAATAGATAGATATTCTGCACGCAGATAGGAAAAGAGGACAGAATAAAATTTTTTGATATAGGATGTAATTAAAATAGTCTGCTGACGGTATAAAAGGGGGCCTGATTCGATCGGGTTTCGAAAAAAAAAAAAAAAAAAAATGAAACGAGTTATGTTCTCATAGGGATTATACTGGAAATTAATCAGAGCGACGAGATATAGTGATATAATGCCGCAAGGATACAATAATAGCGTTATCAATATTTCAATCCTAAAATCTGGAATATACATATAGTGTTACTATCTCATTGTTAATAACTGCACAATTACTCTTCTCTTTTGTACTATTAATAACGATCACAGTGATTACACTATTGCGAGGGAAATTATATGTATGTATTTTGAATTACGCTTATTGCGTCTTGTTTTGTTTCAGAGGGAGCTTGCATTAAAATTATAGGATATACATATTATTGTATACTGGTTAAAATGACCAAATGGCCCATATATTATCTGATAATTGTTTTTCGGGATTCAGTGACGAGAATTAAGCATTTGTTAGAAATAATGAGGATTTCGCAATTTGAATCGCAGGCAGGACTGGCTGACATCTGTCATACATTCAGTCGTGAATTTGTTGGCCGAGACAATGAGGGCTCGTAGCTTGGTACCAGTCTGAATTATTAATGACACCGCGACGGAAGGGTTTTGAATGAATTATGGTTCGCGAAATCGTTTGTCAGCCTTCTCTATAGCATCCTCTTCTTGTTGTAAATTTATAACAGTCGCATTCTGCTCGAAAATCGCGCTCGCGTTTTTACGGAATTGACAAATTTTTACCCTGCTTTAAATTCAAGTGCCAAGTCGAATGTAAGCGTTAAATTTTTCTCTTGAGTCTATAAAAATACTGCTTATTCGTCAGAACAAAATTTTAATATATCTAAATATGAGTTGAAAATTTTGTTTTTGAGGCAATCCAAAAATATGAATAAAATTACTGGGTAGAATATTCTGTGGTAACCATCGTATAAGAACAATGGGAAAAAAGTAAACATTGGTAGCTTAACCAAGTCAAGAAATACTTGTGTATAGTATAGTCGCACACAGTATACTACAGGAGCGCTCGTTTAGAATAAGGGAACCAGAAGAGTAGACTATCGATTGACCCTTGCAGCATAGTTCCCAAAGAGAGGCTTTCTTGACAAAAGGCTAAACCATGAGAAAAGCTTGATGGAGTGGATCCACATCGAGGCCTGTTTGATATGGGCAATGTCGGATAGAGCTGACTAGAGCCGACCGTCAGAAACAAAAGTCCTTCCTCGTGAACGGTTTCGATGGAAGTAATATCCGGCCACTCTTTTCGCTTCACAGGCCCAGCGACATTTGTATAAGGACGTTATAGAGACGAAATTGTGTTCTTTGAAGAATTCAACATAGACGGTTCTTTCGATACTCTCACCTGCTACCATATACAACGTTGAAAATAAACACTTAGAAATAGGGAAATAGTTTAAAAATAACGAATGAAATTTATTTAACAGATTCTATAAAATATGTATCATTAATATCTTATATTACGTAAGTAAATACTGTTGATTAAAAAATCTCCAAAATTTCGTGGAAATAAATTATTCATTATCCTCGTTGTGTTATTCGATTCATAATAATATGTACAAGGAGTTAAACATCATAATATTAAAGAAGGTAATTAAATCTGTTACACAGAAAGTGGAAAATACATTCACGAAAATCTCTTAGCAATGTCAAGAAATGTCTCAGACTTCCCACAGTACAGAGCGAGTTAAAGGAATCTAAGAAACATAAATACTCGAGTGACATTTGTTCAATAGCACATTTAACCCCAAGTATATTTCCCAGGGCTACTTCTCAGCACGGCTTCTGCAGAGGCACGAGTCCTTTTCACCAATTTCACATATACCAGTGTCAGAGGCTATCCGCCAGGTTAAAAGGGAACGCCGAGAGACTAGAAACGCTGAGGAACCGCAGAAAGAGCCGAAGGAGGAGAGGAGAGCAAGGGGCAAAGAAAGCACCGCGAGAAGGCAACATATGTTCCAGGTTCCTCAACTATGAAGTCAGGAATTATTAAAGCGACGAACTTGGACCTTACCAACCACCCAAGCTCCTCGGCTTTCTATACTCGCTGGTGCAAATACTGGTAGATTTATAGTCACAGCTGACACTGTAAAGCTAAGGCAGCTCTTTTTTTTTTTTAACAGTGTCCTTTACGATCGAAAACTACGGCTGACCGAAGGTGGATTTTGTTCTTTGTTCCTAGAACAGATTGGTAAGTCGCCCCCTTGTGTGAGGCAATTTATACAGTAGATTCGATCGATTCTATTATCAAATAAAGAAAATTCTATTATGTTACCAAAAGCATCTATCTTCCTGCAAGTTATTCCGATAAGAATGGAAAGTAGATTTATTGAAAGGTGAATCTACCTACAAGGTAGTTTCATCATTATTGTCTATCATAGGTTAGCAGTAATATAGTCGGTTAATGATAGTACCGCAGGTTGAGTATATTCACTACCGCAAGGGTATAGCTATTTTAAGATCGGCCTTAATAATTAATCAGTGCTCCTCACTGATGTGAGTTACGTCCAGAATTATACCAGAAACTCTGTAAAGTGTACGAACTTTATCCAGCTCTTTACGACTGGGATACTTTTATGTCCTTCGTTATAACTGAGGGTTCCTGTTAGTACAGTTTCAATCTCGTTATACACAGAAATTTGTTTTCTGGAAAAATTAATTGTCTCACTCTTGTAAGAAGAACTTTTGTTGGCTTTAGTTATTATTATTATTAATGTGCTTGCGATAAATTTCTTCTGTGACGCATAATATGTGGAATTTCTGTTTCGAAGATTAATAATTAATTGATTCTTAGGCTATTAAAAATTTTGTAAGTTAATTACTTAAAAGGATGTAATATTAAATGAATTGAATACCAATAGTTCTAAGTATTATATGTTTAAGAGATTTAATGCGCGGTGAATTTTCTTTCATGTATAATACCAAAGATTTTCAAAATATTTCACGGTATAGTTAAGTATCTCGTATGCTAACGCATAGTTTCCCTTGTAAACGTTCTTCCGCTGGAGATAGAGACACTTTGATCTTTGTCAAAGCGCATTTTCTTGACTTGAGACGCTATTGACATGCGAGATACATACTTACACATACATAACGTGCATATGTGATCTCCTTCAAGTTTCTGTAATACTGCACCGTTGTGTATTTAAGCTCTCTGCGCCAATCCTATTGTCGTTTCAATAAGAATATGCTAAACAAATTCTATTTGCTCTTTGGGAAAAACTTAGTAAGATACTACGAACTTCATATCAATAAAGAAATATCATAAATCAGCTGTTACTTTGAAGGTGGTAATGAAATTTGCACTGAAATCTGGTCAAATTCTTTGTAATTTATCTCTTTCATATCCTGGAAACATATTCTTAGGGCTCTTAAACTTTTTATTCATAATTCACATTTTTATTTCTAAAGTTTTCGCAAGCGGAAATGTAAATGTTCTTAAATTTGTAAATTTAAATTCATGCGCCATTTCTTATCTCTGTGGGTCTACAAGATCTTTACGGCATTTTGTTGAATACAGAGGCTTCTTTGAGAATCATAAAAGAAATTCGAAAAAATTACATTTCACGAATTGCCACTAGCAAAGTCATCGCACGTTTCAAATCGCGAAGCTGCCAAGAATATTTTCTCACTTGCGAACTGTGCCAATGATATCACCACTCTACCTACGATCACAGGTTCAGGATGTGGTAACGGACGTTCTGGCATGGACAGGAAACGTCAGAAGGCAGAATGCAATTTCTTTGGCCGGTCAGGTCGTCAATAACAGTTTGGAAAAATGAGGACAACAGTCGTTTTCTGCAAGCTACTGACTATTTGGCATAAAATGATTTGATTTTGAGTTTGAGTAGTTCGAGATTATTTGAGTCAAACAATATTATCAGTAGAAAAAATCGACGTTTTTAATGTTGGATTATTTGTCTTGATCAATGAATAAAAGAAACAAAATAATCCCCAGTTCTCTGCACATTATTTTCTTAAATTTTCTGTAAATAAAGGACTTAGATTTCCATTAGACAGAAGGCAGTCAGCGAATATGAATAATTTTCACCCCCTGAGATCAAACGTTATTTCACAGGTGTTTCAACGTTAAGTCGATCGCTAACTTCAGTTCAAGACTGCTGTCAAACAAAGTCGCCCTAGTCAATCTCCTTAATAAAAAGTAGCTTAAATTAGAATTGATCGACTGCTACTAGTTAACCTTCCAACGACGTAAATGTTACCTTAACTTTAAAATCGACCCACTTCATTTTCTTTTTCCTTTTCTGGTCGGTTTGCGAATAGTGCCACAGAAGCAGTTTATCTTCTTCACGATTCCGATTTTGTCAGTTTCTCCAAGACTGTTAATTAGTAATGGGAATATCAAGAAACTTGGATATTAATCCTTTAAACTTGGGAACTCGATTGAAATCCACATTCATACAACTTATTAATTAAATCAGCGAGAATTTATTCATAGGAAAGTTTCTGTCACACAAGTTTCGGAGTATGAGTCTAGCAGTTCAAAGGATTGCAAAAGTTATAATAAACCTTGGTGCTAATGTCATTTGTATCTAAGTCGTCGTTAGCTCTAGTGTATGTGTGTGTGTGTGTGTGTCTGTGTGTGCGTGTACGCGCTCAAAGTACGTGGACGACAGTTACTGAATTATTGCAGAGAGCAGAATGAAAGTGCGGAAACCCTACGTAGAACTTTATCCATTCGTCTCCCATTCATTTACGTTACCAAGTCAGTAAGAAACTCACTGGGGTAAAATTCGTTTTATTAAACGATCACATCAATTCCACCACAATTAAATCTTTAGCGTTGCATCAAGTTGCTCCCCTTGAGATTTAATTTGCTGCCCAGGAATTGAATTACTTAAAGTACGCAAATCTCTCTAGGTTCCCATTATTTTAAGAACAAAGAACGTGAAAACTTCACTAGAGATCAACTTGCAAAAAAGAAAGGAGAAAAAAAGAAAAAAAAACGAACACCTTTAAGTAAAAGTATATATCGCGAATAAGCCATAGGAATCTGCGATCTAATTCATCGAAACTAGTTCACCTAATTCCACGATCGCTAGAAGATAAGACCGAGGCACGCCCAGACTAAATTAAACCGAGCCATTCAAAAGGAAACTTCCCAGTCGTCCCCAACGACCTTTTAAGCGAACGTCAGGAGCACAGACGGGAGCAAAGCAGAGAACTCTGCGGCTGAGAGAAACTGAAAGAAGGAACCGAGGAAAGAGAGACAGAGAGAATCGACCAAGCGCGATTAAAGGAGTTGACAAAAACACAGCAGTTCGTCGTCCGCAGCCTAATGCATTCGCGGATCTCTCGAACGAGGGAAGGCGAGCTACGAAAGAAAAGGAGTCCATCGACCCACTGGCACACTTTCCTTTCCATTTTCAAGCAGCTGCGTGCAGCCACCTATAAATGCAGCCATAAACGCCCATTCACACGAACATCACAGAGGCTGAAGGGTTGAATGTCTGCGTGTCCACCTATGCGCTTCGTGGTGCTTGCTGCGCTTCTCAGCTTTTATTTTCGAGCCTTTGTGGCTCTTGATGTGGGATGGTGAGAGCTGCCGCCAGTACCAGAACGATATTATGATACCGGCTCTGTTGTGTGGTATGGTAAGCTTGATGGGAGAGAGAGCTGTTTGATCGTGGCTCCAAATTAGCTTTCGCATTAACTTACGAGGGACTGACGGATTGTTTGAACTCCAATGGCTAACTATTGGGAACGCAAGGACTTTAACGTCGCTAATTAGAAGTGCTATTGGGTAACCCTATCAGAAATTTCCTTTGTTTAAAATCCTTGTTAGGAAACATGAGAAAAATCCAGATAAATATATTTCTCAATTGAAAATCAAATGAAGAATCTAAATGAAAACTAATTGATTTAATCCTTTCAAATACCAATTCTTACTTAAACCGTGTGAAATATTATTAGAGTAATTCGTGAAAAAATAGTACTGTACAAGTAACTAGATACAGAGAGATATTTCGCGTCTGCTTATATAAATAAATGTCACAGAAACTGGAAATCCTGTTTGAAATATAGTCCATCCGTATTCAGAATATTATAAAAGCAAAGGATGGCTTGTTTCAGAGAAGCGTAAGGTGGTGTTCCTGTTATTTCGATAACATAGCATTGCCAATAATGCATTGCTCTTCTTAGCTAAAGTTAATCGCCACTGTACTATCCCCTGGGATAATAGAAACAACCGGTAAAGTTTGAAACTAATAGAAACAAGCATGCATATGTTGCAATGTATAGCTTGGATGTTACTGTCACGAGACTTGGTACTCTTATGATCAATAGCCATTTGTCTGAGGCTGGTCGAATAGCGAAACTTTCAGCATAATTATCTATGTACTATATCTTACCTATCACAATTTGTACAATTAGTCATTTTCAAAGTAAATAATCCTACTAGTAAATATACAAGTTTACATTGAATAACTTGTTAAGCATTGGCCCGATTTTATAAAAGACATATTTTAAAAACATTTTATTAGTTAAACAAAGAGATCGTTTCAACTAATGTTTATTACTAGAACTATTCAAACTAAAGCCACCAAGCGAAAGTAGTAAAGCGATACAATTCTACAAACTAATGGAGACAGTAGAATTTATTTTCATTCTGGTCGGCTTCCGGTCTACTTAACTAGTATTTCGCTAATGTTCGTCCCCAGAATTATAGCCACTTAAGAGAAGCGTGTAATGAGCGTACGTTTGATCTATCTCGCGATAAATTTGTCCAACGGCTAAGACCATTATATCGGATGATACGCAATGTGTTTCGTGTGTTGTTGCATTCGCATTTGCGGTGGATTCTTAACTGTCAGGTAAATCCATCCTGAAGAGTATCATCTGGGACTGCAAGCTCCATCTACGATTGGACAACTACATTGGTGAGTGTAACACCAAATGGGAATCGCGATAACGGGAAAATGCTTTCGTTAACTCAACTATAATATTTCTCGACAGCTATTACAAATTAAATTAAACAGTGTTTCAAAGGGGATGTGCTACTGAAATTAGTCAAATATAAAGCTTCATATAATTGTAATATCAACTAAAATTGTTGATTATTAAATACTTTTCTGATAACTCTTGTACCTGATCAATCACTATTATAAGTAATATTATATTTCAAATACACTTATCATCAAAAATTTTTACTCATCATTTGATTTTGAATTTTTATAGAATATATTTCAATTTTCTGTTAGAAAATTATTGTTGCAATATACAAAATCCACCGTAATATATCAAACGTATTTAAATCGAATTTTCAAAAGCTCATAGAAATCGAAAAATGTATAGTTGCGCAGACATTGGCAGTCTATTGATCGTGCACGTAATTTGAAGCAAAATCCTTTTGAATCGTCAATGAAAGATTGCAGAAAGCCCTCAAGAAGCAAAGGGAGATCTCTTGGAAGCGCACAGAGGAATTGCAGAACGGAAAAGGTTCTCAAAGCCGAAGGATTCTAAGTGCTTTTCTTATCCAATTCCCATTTTTCCGCAAGAAATGATCGACGTGAAGTAACCAGAAGCGTATTCTACTATTGGACAGCTAATTAGGTCGTCCCATTATGACAATAGGGTCCCTTTAATACCAAAATCGCGAAGCGCGCATTCATAACCAGCTATCTTTTCGTAATTGGCGTCGAGGGAGAGGCTCCCGGCGAAACGCGTTTAACGCGCTCGTTATTGAACGCCACAGGATTTTGATTAAACCGGAAACTGCCGGGGCGAATACGTTAGCCGCTTGATGAATAAAATCGTCGCGCCACGTCGCGCTGTGCCTGAGTCTTAATTGCACGCGTGTGTACCAGCAAACAAGGTGGCTGGCGACGATTGCATTACGACCTCCATAAACACTCTGTCCGTCTGTTGAACAATTTCGAGTCCTATTATAAATAGTGAAATAGGAAAACGACGTAAATGCTAAACGCCATGTCACCAAAAGTACCAGTTATAGCTTTCAGCCAAATTTTAGCAGTAAATAATATTGAAATGAACTCTAAAAACAAATTGGAAATATCGAGATTCAATGATATCGATCGATTACACTTCGATTGGTAATAAGATAAAAATATAGTGTGTGGATTTTAATTTTTCAATATCGATTAGTAATAAAAATCAAATAACTGATTTAATTATTGATTCGTGTTTGAGATTATTTAATAGTAACAAACTGCTCTTTTCCACCAAATTTAAAAAGCTGTCCTGGTTTAAAGATATATTTTTCGTATGCACTTCATCGATCATCTTCAATGTATCCCCATTTCATTAGAAAATCCTCATATTACTCGAGTAATGAAGTGAAGGGTTAACGAGGATCAGAATAGACTCCTTCAAGTTGCACTTTCCATCGGATTATCAGGATGACACTCTTAACCTGGATTGATTGAAACACTTTCACTTAAATCCGGCTATTAAAAGCGACGAGTCGGCAATTTTATTATCTTCGAGAGATCACGTATCAGTGGTAAATGATTATAGATAACTAAAAGTCGTTCAATTTTTAAAAGTAAAAATATATGCAATATCATATAATAGTTCAATAATATTACAAGAAAAGATTGGATCAAATATAGAAAAAAAGAAAAATATGATAATAGTTGCTGTTGCTTCTTTGCAATTCCTGCAAGAATAAACTTTATATTATATTAGTGATATACTATATTTATTATTATATTAGTGATATACTATATTTATTATTATATTAGTAAATATAGAGAACAAGATAGTAAAGAAATCTCATCAGTGTTCAATTATAGGCTTACTTATTGAATCAAGTCTATTTCGCAGGGCTATTGGAGGTCGACAAAAGTGGTTTCAGTCGCTATAAATAGCCTCTACTCGATACATAACCTGCTCAAAGTAGGACAGTTCAGGGTCATAGTGGCTTGCCCAGTTAGTGACTCAATGTTTTAGATTTAAAGCGTGTGCCGTTTTTATGTTGAAAGGAGCAGTCGATTATCTTAATTTGATAGTAGGTGTAAAGAAAGCTGAACTGGATTATCCTGCTGAGCCAGATTCTCCGATGACGAATCGAGTTGCGATGCCCCTTTTGTCCACTTTCACTCAAGAGGTCAATTTAAAATCCGGTATACCAACTTTCCTCTGATACCAGGGAAAGTGTGGATTGAATCAGGAAATTGCTGTTTCGTGTTCTGGACTATTTGATCCTTTAGTTTAGAACGTAAATGTCGACAACGATGAGATTTTATGAAGTATAAAATAAGTGTATCACATTTTAATTGAATACATATTAATTGGTGAAAGTTTCAATCTAAAGATTATGGATTTAATCAATATGGTAAATTAGGAAAAATTTACTAATAAAACTGATCCCGAAGTTCTCAGTGATCTATTACTAGTATAATTCACTTTTTATTACGATTCTCTTTCACAAAACACCCGTCAATAGGATACTTTAACGAAGCTACGGAAGAATAAAGGAATTCGAACTGTTGTAAAAACAATAAAACATTTTCATTTCTCGTGACAGATAAGATTTAAATAAACGCCCTTCTAGGTATTTTTATAAAGTTAGAAATTCAAAGGAGCACTTGAAACAGTGAGTTTCACGATGATTCATTATCAAAGAGACGACTCCGAGTAGCACGTTTCTACGCTTTAAACGCCATCAAGAATTTTCAAGGGGCTTGGCAAAGGGAAAGAATGTCATATCAGGGATATACTGTTGGTGGCCAACAAAGAAAGCTTTCAGGTTATCAGGAAACACGCTTGCATTCCCTCAGAAAGAATTCTCCTTCTTGAACCCTCCTCCGCTGCAGGCGTGTCAACCTATCGCAAGCTCGTTTCTCCTCCGGCTTTCTCAAATTTCCTTGGCTTCCAAAAGGTCTGCGCATAGATGAAAAGCTATTCTTACTACCCGAAATCTTTTTATTTCAGATTTCTCAAGACTAAGTGTTGTATACCAAGAAGAATGTTCAACGCATTTGCATGCTGTGTACCCTTAACTAAAAACCTGACCGTGGTATTCTCTCTTTGAAATATAAATTTAATATCGTGTTGATATAATTTATTTACTTAAACTTTTTACACAAATTGTAAAAAGGTACTATCACTGATATATCAACAAATTTATACAGATAAATCGGAAAAAACCCCATCGATTAAAAAATAAGAATCTAATTATGTATGTAATTATACATACACGATGTGTATATATAATGCATTATGCAGGATCTTCCTTCATAATTTTCTTCAGTTTATAAAGCGACGTTACTTCCAGAAACCAATATCCATCAGTCATACTGATTTCCATAACTTATCATCGTAAGTCGGTCAAGTATCATTCAAAAGCCAATGCACTATTCGAAAACGGATAGTAAATTTTCAATCGAAGACCGTAAAGAGTGCAGGCTCACAAATAAAGGTTTACACTCCAGTCGGAAAGTTTTGTACTGTTGGTCCCTGAAGAAAGTTGCATGTAGGGACGTATGTGGGCCAAGGGAGGCCAACGAACCTTGGCCCGGCTTTTGCCATCGTCGTTGCACTCGCGGTGGATACGACCCCCATGCTTCACGTTGTTATCACCACCTCCTATCTCACTTCAAAGCTCCAGCGTTATTCATTAAGTCCCTTGGATCCGCGCGCGCGTTCACCCTCTTGAGGAACGGAGACTTTTTTTTGCCGAGATAAAAAAAAACTCTCTGTTGGCTTCACTGGTGGGGTTTTTGATGGAAGAAGCTCAGGATCATAATGCGCAATATGCTCACGGTGTCACCTGTATTATGTATAGGGGTATTATGTATGCAGCTGACGGCAATGCTCTCGCGTTCGACCCGACGAACATGGAAGTATCGTATACGGAGTTTGAATTAGAAAATGATTCTGTAGGAAATAATTACTATTGTGGAATAAACATGTGTAACTGTGAAATAGAAAATCGGGACTTTTGCGAACCAAGCTACATATCCCCTTCGTTTATCGAATCATTATTATGAATTATAGGGAATCATTATTAAAAGATGAAAAGAATGAGACAATTATTTTAATTTGTAAGAAGTGAATATAGAAACTCGGTTACACGGTACAACATAAAATAATAGAAGAGGACGATTAATAGATTAGAAAATGAATTCTTGGTATGAATATACTTTAGTGAGACTCAACGATTTTAAAAAAGTATTCGCGTCAAGTAAAAAATTGAATAATGAAACTACAATAATTAAACGTATCAGGAACCGATCAAACTGGTTGATAAGTGTAGTTTTACTCATTTGAGCAGAGTTAATACATTATTAGTAATTACGTTACGAAATTGGATTGGTGCGAACTCCGATATTGCATTTCCATATGCAATAATACAATACCTTCATAAATGAATTTACTACAGCATCCAATCAATTCACTACTTCCGATGCAAATACAGCAGGAATAGAGAGCGAACAATAATCACCAGCGAATTCGTGTTAGAGAATTTCGCATGAAAATCTTCAATTAGACGAAGAGAGTAAGCACGTGAGAAAAAAACGTTTGAACTTTTAAACCTTGAAAATTCCACGAAAGCAGACATCGAAGCAATCACTAAATCCAAAGCCACACCGTCTCTCTAATTAAAAGCAACGAATACATTACACATAATGTATAAAACTCTCCGTGTAACGATGCACAGAAGTTTAGCTTCCCTAAAAAGAAAAAGGAAACAGAAAAAAAAGGAAAAATTCTCTCGAAGGAAACAAAAGGATCGTAAATGTGTTTAATGACAATTCTCACGTTTCTTCCTTTGCAAGGAAATACGTCTTCGTTCTGCAGGTCCATCGTAGTGCATGCTTCCCTCTCTTTCCCTTTTTCCCTTCGGCATCTTATGCCCACGTATTTCCTTGCAAACCTTTGAAAAGCTCCGAGCGAGCTTAATTCAATATTACAGAGCAACGATCAAAGCTTTCGTCAGACGTAATGGCCGATTGTTCGCGGAGCCGCGTACTGCTCCAGACCGGAAACCAAGTCCTGGAGAGATCCACAGACCGAACTCTCGGCCCTGTTCCGCGCTCATCGTGCCCCAGTTGGGGACATTTGTCCGTGAGAGGTGCACGGCGAGGGAATCCTACCAATTAAAAGTTCAATTGCGAAGTAGTGCAGCGGGAGGATCTCGCTGGGATGAGGTGTCCTTACGAGCGGACTTTCCGAGACCCTCGAAAAGTCACCTGTGATCCTCAATAAAAATTGAGAAATTATACGGCTTAAAAAAAATTTAGAGGAATTAGAGTACTTATGTACAGATATTTTGATGGAAGTATTTTTAATAAATATATTTTTTGTTGCCTAATATATTTTAACAGATCGAATTCATTGAAATAAATCGAGTTAAGCATAATCAGTTTAGGAAAACAACAAAATGTCTTTCCCATAGCGATGCATGCATAAATTGAATACACTATGAATTCATGTGATTGATAATTGTAATAATTAATTCACGTTTATCAATTAATATCACATTACTCATTAGCTTCGGTAATATTAATCGCTAGCAGGTGACGAGTCATAACAAATTAAAGTAAATTTTCAATTTGAATCATTTGGGCCAATTATGTATGTAGAATCAATCTGTTCATATAAAATCATACGATGAATTTGTACTTGTATTCCTCATAATCTATATTTTCACTACTTTTCTACAATATCTTCATTCAAATCAGAATATACTTCTGCAAATATACAACGACTGTAACTTCTAGAATTGGATCATAAATAATTCCAAATAAATATATATAACCATTACACTATAACGCAGAAGATCGTATATATTATTTTCTTAGTATTAATAATTTTCAAATCGAGAATATTGTTATTCACAATAAACCGGAAGCCTATATTGAGTAAACGATTAAAGTGACGTATGACTACACCATCAATCATGAAGACATTGATGCAATAACTAAAATACATATAAATAATACATGTATGAGTTTACGAGGATCTTATGACCGAATCGATATTAGCTCGAGAATAGTGTGTGCAAGTGAGATTGAACCACAAGATCTTCGGTAAAAATAAGGTGGTCACCGTATACTGCTATAGAGCCAGGGTGATTGGCAAAGCCGACGTCCAGTTTGACGACTTTAAATTGCTCACGCGTCTCTTGGGAGCAGCTCGCGTACGTGCCAATGGGAAGACTGACCCGCTCGATGTCTGTCGCGTCGTGTCGTGTCCGAGATGAAAAGGCCACGAAGGATCTACTTTGCTCACGAGGGATACCGTTAAGCGCACCGCGCAACTATCAGAATCTAATCACCAAGTAGCATCGGACACTCGGTTTGTTCGGAGTGCGTCCTCGGGTACAAATTGTCGGGTAGATAGGCATCGCTGGCCTCTAGGGTCAGTCAGATGTAGATATTCGGCGGGATTGTCGCGCTGGTGGTTCGCATGCCACTGGATCCTCGTTTCTGTGGTTTCAGAGGGTGAATGTGAGAAGCAGAGAGGGATCAAGAGGAAGAGAGAGAGAGAGAGAGAGAGATCGTTTTGGAAATCGTCACCTTTGGCCTGAATTAATTCTGATAGAGGCTAATTTAACGCTCGTTCATCTAGCTTAATGTGCTCTTTTCTACGTTATTTAATCATCAATTTTGAAAATAGCTACCTACGATATGTTAACACGTTGCTATCAGATATTAGTTTAACTGTAAACAGAAGTTTAATCCAGCATACTCATTGGCGTATGGATTATTTTATAATATTATAATAATGAAATATATTAATAGAAACTTTGGAAGTAATATAAAATGAAAATTACCAGCGAAAATGTCTATTGTTAGTTAGGTTTATATTGGTGTTTTTAAACTGTTTCTATACATGTATGTAATTACAGTGTGTAGTACTAACATGTTATTACAGCAAAGTTTTTATATTCTACTTCGTGACAATTGAATTTATTGTTTCTCATCAGTCAATATTATTTGTTGGAAAATCGTAATAATTCTAACCACAGTATTCAGAATTCTACAAAGTAATTTCGCAACTAATATTTGCAAAACAGTTCCTCAAGGGAAGTGTATCCTCTCTTGAATTGAAATTAGTTGCACAGCTAATTAGAGTAAAGCGACGACAGGGACAGAAGTGAAACTTTAACACAGACACATGCAAGAATGGGTGGCATATGTGTAGCAATCATTCTGTAATGCTTCCGGTTTAGCTTACACAATAGAACTTGACGTTCGCCACTGGCTATATGTATAAATAGTATTATTACCAAGAGGCTCGAAAGCGTTAGCGATTCGATCTTCATTTACTACCGTAATTTCTTTCAATTATTGGCATAATTCAGGTGACATGTAACTATTCAAAGTTTTCGTATTGAAAAACGTAAAACAGTTCTGTTGTAATTATGTTCCCAAATGTTCATTGTGTCAACGTATATTGCAATCAGAATACAATATAATAAGTATTGGTTTTATAGTCGGGTAAACAATTCAATATAAAAATTGCTGTATGACATACGAATGCCATTAAAAAATCATCACGTTAATTTGCCCGTCAGAACGCAATATGCAACATATTCTAATAGTTTGTACAAAATACACGATACTAAATTCGTTGAATATATATGTATAACAGGATTATATTTTACGCGAGGGTAATTTCAATTACAATTCATACGAGCTTTAATAAAATACGACTCCCAACACATTAATGTTTCCCGACTTGCAATTAACAGAGGAATTAAAAGTACAGAGAAGTATATCATTCATGCACTGTAATTACACCGAGAAACGTATCATTCCCAGTGTTACAACCGATTACGTAAATGAACCTACCGATCACGTATGCAATGACGGTAATTATACAGATGCTGAAAGTACATCGAAAGCAAATGAAGAAATTGAAATAAATTACCAATACACTCTGAAAATGGATATTTTGGACTTAATTGCGGGTTAGTACAGATATTGCTCATGTAGGTATAATGCAATGTGTTAGCATTATACTTGAAGCTGCAAACCTCGAATACATTAATTCGCGCGAAAGTAATTACACATATCAATTAGAGTGAACGTTATAACTTTCGACATACGAATTGAGTGATAACTTTTGCATTAAAATACATAGATAAAGAGAAATGTTTACCCTCAATTTCGAACAACTGAACAAATGTATAAATGAATGTATGTAATCTTGTAAAAGATTTTACGATTGTACAAGTCTGACAGTATTTTTGGTTAGCTGTCGTACCTTTCTCTTGGTAGAACGAAGGGGAATCTTCGTACTAGAGAAGCGCAAGACATTGTGAATGTTGTATCGCAACCTAGTAGGCCAATTTACAACATCGCATTGCCGTGCATCCCTCCTAGAGAAATGGTTAGCGAATTCTAGAATGTAATGTGCCTCGTGGTTTCTCACCGCACCGTGATTAAATAACACTTCTGCCCGAATAGATTCTTGCTACTAGCTGTTGTGGAGGCAACATGTTCCAACGAAATATGAACATGATATGAACATTTGTGCTTACTTACAAGTTAATAAATCGTGTTTGAAGCTTTAATTGTGATCCTGTTGTTATACTATCAATAATTCGGTATCTCATGTAATTAGATGTACCATGCACTGTTGATACATGAGTAGGGTGCATCTTGTAATCGGTTTTGTTTGTAATTTCGACTAAACGCGAGACTAGTTGAATTTGTGAATCTCGTGGATTCATTATACAATCTATGTATACACATAGTAAATGCTGTTTATATCGTGTAGCATGTGTTTACCTTACATAAGGGATAATAACCATATATGTATATTTATTACTGCACCATAAAATATCCCAATTAGATAGTAAGAACGTAAGAAAATGAAATATAGTAACAAATAATTTATTATAATTAGCATTTAATCGAAAGCAGAGTGATTTTATTGAACTTTAGTTATGTGTCAAGGAAAAACGGAAACTGATCCTGATAGGTACTCCATCAAGAACTAAATCTTCTGAAAAAAATGTTCCATATCTCGTGTGGTTTTGCTCGGTATTCAGGCAATACAGAATGGGAAGCTGTCGCAGACTTCACGTTCTGAAAATTTTGCGATAAGAAAGTAAAAGGTTGCCCTAATGGTTGTTCGGGCTTAGTTCGGTCTGCTACCATAGATTAGAGGTATTTGGTTAACCGAAATCTCCGATACCACCCTAAACGGTAATAATATCTGTTATTGCTAAGCTGGAAAGATAAACGATTCCTCTCGAGACGATATATGCGACGATATAACAGATAGACCAAGAATCTTATAACTAATGGTACAACTTTAAACAGCGTTATACTATCGGGAAATTAATTGAAAAAGTGAAAAAAGTTACGCGAGATTTTAGTCCGAAAAGCTGGTAACTTATACCAGAAAATGTGTTAATTAAAATACGTTATTAGTTGGAGTTGATTAAATTTCATGTCTTTAAAACAATGCAAGATTATTTTAAGGATCAGAATCACGAGAAAATAGGAGCTGCTTTAGTTTTCAATGTTTCAGGAATTTGGGATGAACTTTTTCTGTACAACACATAAACCTCTTCAAGCTGACGTGAACTAGAATTCAAATTCGATAGAAGAAAGTACGCTTGTTGTGTTTGCAATTACACCCGGGTCCATGTAGCTACTTTTTGCAAGCCTCTCTACAAGCGAACACACTTTAGATTGTGAATTAAAATAGTTTCTCTATCTAGAACTTCTGTGGTTCCTCCGATGTGGATACGAGATTTCGCGATTGTACTTTCTTACGCCTATCTAATTATATGGAAAATGATAAGGAAAACTGCGCGACTTTTACTCAACATTAAACAGGTTTAATGTAAACATGTTTGAATCGATAGCGGCTCAATTAAATTGAGAAGCCGTTGAAATTCGCGATAGAGGTATTCAAACGTAGCAAGGTAAGTGTTGATAACTTGTACATCGAGAAAGCGGTAGAGAAATCAAGTTCTATGACAGAATTATACACTTTCTCCGAGAATTAGGTTCTAATTCGATTTCAACACATTTGCGGAAATAAAACTGCACAGTTTATATATTTCCCCTATTTGCTTCCTGATTAATTATTATCTATGATTATTGACTTTCTATAAGATTATTTATTATTCATGGAACCGTTATCTAATGTTGAACAACTGGTAATAAAAATTTATATCCGTAACATTTTTCTAGAGATTCCAATGTAGAAACCACGCAACATAAATCTGCCGATTTTATGAACAGTTTTATAGAAAATGAAACGTGAATTAATCGACAGAATGATATCTTTATTCTTATGCATTCAAAGGAATCTAACGGTAGAAATATTTCAATACGGAAAATGATATTGTATAGCGACAAGGCATTTCGATAGTAAATGAAACTTACATTTACTGCCACCAGTCGTTAGGATACAAATGAATACGAACACAGAGTTCGAGGAAGTGTAATTACAATTCCAGGAATTCTAGGAATTGTGCGTTCATGTTCCTCCCTTCTGTCAGTCGAATATAAATCTAACTCCAGGGCAATACACGGTAGGAAAAAAATGTGGAGCGAGCGAACCCTTTAGCAGTGGCAGTATTGAAGAAGAAAAGACAGAAGAAAAGACAGAAGAAAAGAGAAACACTAGAATGCGATGAGAATGCATGTCAAACACATTGGGTGATCTTTTCATCTATAAGACCTTCGTTCCTTTACGGAGGTAGAACTGCATCGCTGTGAGCCTGTGGGCTATACCCGGACGGTGCCAGACGGAACTAACGGCACCTGGCCCCTACCACCTGGTTCCATTGGCAGTCGCTTCCAGCTGACCTGATTTTCTGTCCCACTAGCGCCGGCTGCAAGCCAGTTTCGCATCCGAACACGTGTATTCCCTGCTATTCGCCCTCTAATTCAATTATGGCTCTTCGCGAACAGCCGCCAATTTCCTTAATCCGAACGGATCTACGGCTGCTTAGCGGATCTACGGATGCGTTAAGGTCGAATGTCAGGTGCATTAGAATTCGATGGCTTCCAACGAGCAAGAAGAATTGCGGTTAAAGAGCCAATGATGGCCTTTTATGGCCCTATTAATTCTTAATCAGTCGATGCCTCTTCCGTCGAATACTTAAACACGGATATGCTTGACTGAACGTATCGAGATAATCCCTGGCTTACGATAAAGATTACAAAGTGGTTTAACGTGTTAATATCTCTCAAGGTAGATGCATCTTGCGGAAAATAGATTTTCCTGCAAATTCCTTAATTGAACAATGTATTGGAGGGAAGAAAAATTGTGTTTGTCTATTGTAAGTGGAAAAAGTATCTGGGTTGCGATGTGTCACAGCTGATGGATTGGCAAGCAAGGTGTTAAAAACTGATCGGGATTTATTCGAGTTACTTTCAGAACTAAGTTTTTGATGGAACAATAAGAAAAACTTAACAGCGAATTATTATCATGAAATTGGTAAAATCCATTTGAATTTGTAAATACTGAATATAAACCGATAAATATAACGTATACTGTTATACAAGTGCTCTGTTAATTACAGGGAAACCTATAAATTCTATTGAAGAAATATCATCCTATACTAGAACTTTAAATCTTTCAAACCTCCAAATAATATCTTTCTAGCTTCGTTCTTCAATGCACCCATAATTATTGATCGTTTTTAATTAAATTTATCTCCTTGCACCAGGTTCTCTTATCTTGATCCGAGAAGAAAATTGTACAATAAGAGACGAATAGGAAAGATCTTACGTCATCGATACTTCAAGAGTCGAGAGAGAAACTTAGAAACGAGGGGGAGACGCGACACAGCCCCAAACAGTCGGAGAGTTCTAATTACGTTTGAGCAAGTTAAATACCTACCAATTAGTATCTGCGGTGCGTGTCGAGGTGCTATGCTACTGCGCCGGGAATGCCAGGGCCCAGGATAGACGTGCTGCACCGTACCGCGACAACGGGATAACAAGCGAACGAGCATACATTTGCCAACCGTGTTGACTCCTCGTAACGGCTGATCAATAAGCCCTCGGCTGGTACACGTGGAACGCCCGGCGCAATTAGGCATCGAAAAAATTTTCACGATTAACGTGACAATGTAACTGAATCTCCGAGTTACCGGATTCGAAGTGGCAAAGAAAGAAAAAGCAAGTGGCAATGAAACATCTGACACTGAAGTGAAATTCATTGGAAAACGAAAATAGCTATTATTTTGCACTACATTAATGTTGAGAAAACTGTTCGTTACGACAGAGGAATTGCATCGTGCACAATTATAAAAGTATTAGTTTATAATTTGAAGAACGTAACTCGAGGAAAATGGGATGAAGTTATAATAATTTAAATGGGTGTAGTTTTTGTTTCTTAGAACGGAAAATATTGAGTTTGTTTGGAAATGGCGCTGTAAAAGTTTCAACGACGTGAACATTCTAGTTTTTCTTGTTAACCTTCAGTATTCGTATATCAATTTCAATACATCAGATCTGAAGGAGAAAAGTATGTGTGCAACTTCAACTCGTTAGCATTACATATGTACTGAATAACATTGGCTTTATTTCTCGATCTCAAATATGCTAAAGAATTTATCTAAAGCGTTGGAATTGCATACTGGCGAATATGACCGACGAAGCGCAGGTTATTTTCCCTGATTAAAATCATGTAACTCGCGCAAATTGCCTGATTACCCGTGCAATTAAGCAAAGGCATGAGAGCTTTGACAGGTTAATGAAGGATAAACAGAGAGAGATTCGTTGTCGTATGCTGTCGCGAATCATTAATTTTTCCTTTATCTCTCTAGGAATGTGAGGCTACATGGTGCCCGGTATGCGATAGTCAAGTAAAGCACACTACTAGAAATCCTTCTCGATTTCTAGCACATATTCGTAAATGCCACAGAAAGTATCGAGCGACTCTTCCTATCGAAAAGGTATACAAGTTACTATTTCAATTCCCTTTTCATTCCTTTCATTATTCCTATTCAATAGCAGCATTTTGCCAATGCGAAAAAGCGTATAAATGAATGATACGTTTATTGCCAACGGGATATGAAAGCTTCAAAAATGTCATATTTTTTGATTTAACATTTTACCAATTCCATTTACTCTTAAAATATTCTATATTCCCGTATTCCCTGTTTTTTCGAAATGTTCTAACTATTAAATTTGACTTATATCATATAGTTGAAATTAAGTGAGAAGTATAATTAAAATAAAATAATATAAGGGTAAAGAAGGCAGCGATAAATTTTTTTTCCTGCTTTCATTAGGACAGTTGAAGGAGAATGCTTTAATTCTCTTGATTTTTTAAATTTAATAAGTATCTTAGTCTACATTAGGAGATTAAGGGTTTCCAACCAGCAATTAATTTAACGCCGGCTGCCTGTTACTTCGGTAACTTTCCGGGAAAGATTAACGATCAGCTGCCAAAACTTAAGTACCAATTTGTTAAGCTTAAATCCAATAATTTCGCATTATAGTTGAAAATAGAATTTGGTTAAAAATATTATTAACGTCGGTATTTATATTATTCAGTATTTAAGAATGAAACAATTAGTGTAACAATGATCAAAATCTTTCAAACTAAGGATGGTTCTTCTGCTTCAAAAAATACAGGTTTCGAAGGATTAACTCGATATACTTAAATATTTTGTTTATGGAGTTAAATTTGGCGTAGCACTGTTTGGTTAAAAATTGTGTTGAAATATACCGTAGCTAAAGACAAAAAAATATTAGTTATAATGAATTTAAGAGGACGTACCATCGGGATGCATCATTTGTGGTAATTCAAGCTGGAATAATTATAGAACTCCGCTTACCTGAAACACAAAATAAATAGATCTTATGTTAATGCGAATGATGAAGAATAGCAATATTCGAATTTGAATCAATTGGAATTTACATGACGTGAAAACCTTCAGTCACAATTCCACATTGAACTTTTTATTCGAATGTAATGGAACCCATTATAATACATCAATTGCAAAAACTAATAAGTTTAATGTACATATGGTTCTAGAAAACACATCCTGGTGCTTCGCGAGAAGCTGAATCCGTGAATAGTCATTCCAAATTGTCGTGGATCCCGAAATTAAAACTCTGGAGTAAAACAGACACGCTGAAATATAATCTAAAGCGACCCAAACCGAAAAACTTCTTTACAACAAAAGGTTTGCAATTTGTGTATAGCTGTAGATATGAACGATAAAATAAGAACTTCATAGATTGCTAATTTCACAGTAAAGTGAAATACCGCTGTCGCATATTTCGGCTAGTTTTCGTTTATGAAATATTCTTCAGTATAGTTGAAAGAAGGAGAATACTAATGTAACGCGATTTATCGTAATACTTTTCACCGCAGTGGAAACCTGGAAATATCATACGAAAACTATGCTCTGTCCAATGTGTAACGAAGAAATTGTTCCCATTATTTCTATGAAACGGCGGAAATTCGCGATTTCTTGTCTGAGCACCATTTGTCTTTTAGGGTATGCAATTCCTAGTATGTTAAAAACATTACAAATTTATATTCTTTCAAGCTTCTTCTGTGCCATTACCTCATAGTATTATGGCTTTTGCGAATCCCGCAGCTTTTTTACAAATTACTCATGAATAATATTTGGTAATATTAATTGTACTTTGATGAAAATCGATTCGATTATGATCTAAAAATACATTAATCTATTGTTCAACTCTGTGTTTTTCATACAAGAATACAACTTCTTGTATCAATAATAACACAAAGTTCACAATCAATTCCAAGTTTTATTTGTAAATGATAGTTTTCGTTTCTAGATGCTGGTCTCTCTGCTCTATTCCATCAATGATGAGGAACAGCAAAAATCCAGAATTAAGGTGCCCTATCTGTGGTTACAACTTTTCCAGAGAAACAGAAAGCAAAATGGACTCTGTAACAAAACAATCACCTCGTACTTTATTCATCTCGAAATATGTTGAAACGGATAATGGGCATGGCGAACAACTTGAGCGTGAAAATAACGGAAAATTAGAGTTCCAAAATCCTCAGGTAATTGTAAACATATATTAACTATAATCAATGCAATTGCTGTATGCAAATTAATTATAAACTTAAAAGTATTCACGTATATGTTTCAAATGCATAAGCATTGGTGTGGAATTAGAAATAAGAAGATTCGAACCAACATCATTGCAAAATATTAAACCAACGCGACGCGAAACTCATATTTAATGAAACATGTTACTTACGTTTATACCACACTCAGCACACATATCTGTATCTTTTCATAAAATATACATATACGTTTACATATTCTGAGGTTCTTCAATAGCAGACGAGTCGCACTTTAACTATACATGTCGATGCGACTACGATTTTTTGCGAATGTTCTCTGTGCTACTTTCCATCACATTACTTTTAATTACATTGGTCGAACCCTGATCAGTTCGAGGAGTAATAAAAAAGAGGGAAAAGAGTAGAATTCCCGTAGAGGATCATATGTACACGTCTCATATTTGTTTCATGTATTTACTTACTTGCACACGCTCGTTACCGACTAGTAGAAGTACTTTAATTAAAACATATATTTAATTAAAACAGCAGCCTGTCGAAACTAAATTCCATTTGGACTCAAGTATGACCGGGACGGAGAAAAATATTTGCGGAAAGAAGCCACTGGAAGAGGTCAATCGAGTGTACGAACGGAATTCGAGATCGATTGGATCAGGATGGAAGCAGAATAATCGGAAAGCAGAAAATCTTCATTCAAGCTTCTCATCGCATTCTGAGAATCAGAAATTTCTAACGGGGACTTCACTTTGCTGTGGAAACTGCGATGTCTGCATTCCTATGGGATTATCTGACTCCTCGAGAAGTACTGATTTTTCTGAGCCAATTGTCAAATATGATCCAGATTTTCAGAAATATCATATTTATTCGTTGAAAACCCCGTGTGGCTTAGATTGCTACAATAGACCAAGCTACACGACTATTGACGATGAATAATCTTTTAATGAATAAATTGGATTTCTTTGTACGTTATTTATTTCATTATTAACTCGTTATTTAGTTAGAATTGATTGTCGTTACATTGTGAATCCCGTGATCGGAATAAATTCAAAGATCTGTGATAAAAAGGTGGAGTAATATGATTAAAAATGTTTTACGCACGGAAAGAACGTGGAGGAAAAATTAACGCAGCCTAACATTTCGAACAGTTTGCACTCATACTCGAGTGAAGTTGCTGGTTCAAAGGTTTTCGCATCTCACATTTTCCAGTGTGACTGGTTGCTAATAGCAGATCCTTCAGTGTTGATTGGCTAACGGGCCACAGAGGGTCTACTTTCACTTCCTTAACTTTCATCTACGGTTCAAAAACTCACTTAAAGGGCTTTTCGACATTCCATGCGCTTTAGGTATATTGTTTACAGCTAATTACAATTCTGCAATTAATTACGTTGCAGATTATCACTGCTTTGTTTCGAATGCTTTTACTATTGTATAAAAATAACACAGAAAATTAATGTTTCATTAAGCAAACGATAAGACATTTTAACTCTGTTAAAGGGTTTACCTCCGCCCTCATGTTGTGCACCAGTTTTCACGTTTTTAGCACATGCAATAACACAGCTGATAAATAGTTGATGTAAAGTAATTTCAGTTGTCT